>CM071930.1:46979770-47325137 GCA_016081115.2 Rehmannia glutinosa
ATTACGTATTGCTAGTTTCCAATCATTTGGATTTAATTTTCCGTCACTTCACTGAGACTCGCTTAGGCCGATTTCGATCGATGTTCCATCACCGTGATCTCACCGCTTCTTCACGAGTTTTCGTCATTATTGTGACGAATTGCCTACGCAGAAGCTTCTTCTGCCTTCATTGCTTTTCATAAGTCGAGCGAGTCACTTAATCACTGCCACTTAATTGTTGGTAATACATTTCTAAAGTGTTAATTTGGGAGCTAATCTCTATTCTAAGTTTTACATGGCACTCATCAAAATCTACAACAATAAAATTCCTAACAATTTCCTTTTACGTATGCCAAAACTTAAATCATACAAAGATGCAAATAACAAAAGATACATACACAGATAGTTGTATCGACATAGAATGGTATAAAGATAATCAATCTTTTATTGATCATATCATTCTCAGACTTCCTACACAATCACTTAAAAGTGTATCGTGAGTATGTAATTTGCCTTAAAAAATTTACGGCATTATTACGTAAGATTTCATATCAGAGTGTATTTACATAAAATACACGGGTGGTCGATGAAGAACACTTCATCTCCTTCGCTCTCCTTCTTCCTTTCTTCTTCTCGAAAGATCTTCTTCTCTTTCTTCTCTTCTCGCCATCACCGCTTTTCTTTTCTTCTCATACCTTCCTCGGGCCTTTCATCTTCTCCTTTATTCTTCCGCCTTCTCCCGCCATAAATGAGTTTGTCTTTGCTTTCTTCTATCCTTCGCATACTCGCCGTTGGTTTTGGCCACTCGCAAGTTCGCTACATGGTCAAGCCCAGCCTGGGAGGGATCCCTCCTTTTCTTTCCCCGGATCTACGATTCAATATTCGGGCGAGCCCAGTTCTCAAGCTTCTTCCTCCATCAGCCGCTTCTTCCTCTACCTCTGGGCGATATCGCATCTGGCCCTTTTCTTTTTCCAAACTGAGTGCTCACGTGAGTGACCAGCAGAGCGATCACGGCTTGTCCATTGCCAATCAAGCAACCTTTTTCACATAGTGTGAGACTTTTTCCCAAGATGTATCCTAAGCTGAGCTAAGGACAAATTTGCAAAATAACCTTCGTGATTCGAAAGGCTTAATTCGGGCTAACTGATTCGCTCACCTCCCGACATCCGAATGGCATACGCGGTCTCCTCGCCAACTGAATGCCTCCGTTGTTCTTTCAAAATGTTCATCACCCTGGCATCCATTCTTCCTTCCACCTTCCTTCATCCCTCGCTAATTTCTTTTTCTTCTCACCCATGATACAAAGAAGAGTTTGTTGGAGCTGGCAGAGTCACTGAGTTTGTCGCTTATAATGTCACCGTGGACAGACTTCGCTGGGGGGTTTGTGCAATCATCAAGGTCATATTCTTGATCCTTCCTCAAAGATTTTCCTTTCTTTTTAAAATTTCACCGATTTTCCCTTCTCAAATTGCTCCTTGTCACCGCTTCCTTTCTTCTCACTTCCGGATTTTGTCTTTAAGGTATTCCTCTTCCCCCTTTTTTGCATCATCAAAGGATAGATAACCCTGCGGAACATGTCGGGCAAGCATGAAGTCGAAGTCTTCCGATGGTCAATTTTGCTTCAAGTCTCCGCGAGATGCCGCACTAATTCGACGAGTAGCGCTGATTCTCACAAATCGCCATCTCACCATGAGAAGGCGTTGAATTTTCTTGTCATGTGTTCTTCCAAACGTCAGATATCATTTGCATTTCCGCTTCACGCAGCACCTTGATCTCTGCAGGTGAGCTTCAGGCATATGTTCAATGTTCCCGCAGCCTTCAGCTGCCAACATTTTCACCTCCACACCAAAAGCCTTTTGTCAATAATTGTGCCTGTATCTCACCTGCTCCACACGCATTGATTGTCATTTGCCACCATTCCCTTATCCCGATTGTGGATGCCTCAAGTCACCGTAAGGTTGGCATCTTCATGTCCAGCAAGATATCCAAGAGGCTCGATGCCTCTCCATCTTTTCAACTTCAAAGAAAGAGTGCTTGAACACTTTCTCGATTTCACCGATTCTTCATCAAAATTATGGCCATACAAATAGCCGAAATCGAAATCTACTGAACAATGGTGCCTCGAGGAAAACAGAGCTGTCTCGTGGTAGCGTGCTTGCTCATTTTCCGACTCTTCGAGTTCTCGCATCTCCAAAGAGAAAGGGAAAGATTCCACAAAGGATTCATCACCGCTATCCGATTTGTTCGATGATAAGCTGGACGTGAAGTTCTTCCGGGAATCGATCCACCGTAGCTTGAGGAGCCGAGCAGCTGGTCTCTCGGTTCAAATGGTTTGTGGGTGCAAGAGACTCGCTTTGTCGAGCTCAATGCCTTAATGTGCCTTCATGGTCTCAATGATTTCTCCTTTGAGCAGATCGTCCTCGCCTTATCGGTTAATCTGGACGACGATGATGAGATTTCCATTGGTGGCTCATCATCAAAATTAAAGGTCCGACGAGTAGTCTTGGGATCGATTTGCTTCGGCCGGGAACATCCGCACTGAAGCCCTGGATTTGTCAGCGGAGTCGACTCAGCCTTCCTTTCGCCTTCCGATCCCAGTAGGACATCGTGGTTGTCCTGGGAATCATGAAGTGCGCCGATCTCCTTCTCGATGGATCGATGGTTGCGAGGGATGTTCTCTTACTTCAGCAGGTTACCCCGGGAAGTCTCAACCTCCCGTGGGCCTTCATTTCTCCAAGAGCTTCTACTGGGCCGCGAGGTTTTGTCTTCCCTTTCGACGCTGTCACTGCCTTGTCTTTCCAGCTGGCATCCATTGAGTCTCAACCCCATGGATTGCGCTTTCATCGCCTGCAGTGTTAACCCCTGGCTGTTCCTTCATGTGCCTCGATCGCACCGTGCCAGCCACATATTAGCCTTCAGAGTCGCTTGGCACATTCTCACCGAGACAGCCTCAATCGTCTCGAGCTTCGTTGATGGCAACTTGTCGTTTCTCTTGTGTTTGAGTTTTCTTTTCGCCTCTCCTACATTCCTTAGGAGTCATCTCAGATCCTCCGACCTTGCCGCAGCTGAAGGGAGTTTCCTCACCGAGCACCACCGAGCGACTTGGAGTGGGGTCACTGCCTCCAAACTCCCTACTGTTGCAGCTGATGGTTCAAATTGCAAAGGCGTGGTGGCACACCTTCAATAGGGGTTGGCTCGACCGGGTCCCCACTAGCCCGCCATCGCCAGCCTTTATCGCTTTCTTCCGAAAGTTAGTGGGAAGTGGTAGCGAATATCAGTGGCTATTTGCCGAACCACTCCCATCGATCGATTTCACCGTGGTTCGAGGACTTCCCTGGTCCCTCCATCGCTTTTGCTCGTGAAGAATTCTTGATTCATGCAATGCTTTGCCGCATCCGCAATTTTCCGGGGCAGAAGATTCTCCTCGGTTCCTCGTCACTTTCGTGAGAAGACATCAAGGAGAGGATGGAAGTGTTCTGTGCCGAGATAAAGGGCGATATTTGCTTTTTCTCGTGCTTTCGCTTCTTCACCTTGCTTTTCTCTCCTTGTCCTTGTAGATCTCGTAATATTCATGCGCTTGTCTTCATCTGAGCCGGAGCACAAAATAATCCAAGGAAATTTAGCAGCCCTCTTCTTCTTCTATGAATTCAGTCGCTGGAACTGCTCCTCGACTTGCTCAACTTCCATTTTCCACTCACGCACGATTCTCGATGTCCGGTAAGGTGGAGATAGATCATTACATCACTATCTCATTGGGCCGGTTCTTTCTTGAGTTTCAAATTGCGGTGAGCTACAACATGTCTTCGTTCGTTGCGTCACCGATCACCTTCAAAGAGACTTGGTCAAGCTTCATCAATTACATCCGAGACTCTACTTCTCCAAAAGAGTCTCCTAGATTTTGTGCTAGCCGAGTAGCCGACTCACCTGGTTTCTCCCGCCGGATTGCTTTACAAGTCTTCTTCGTCTCTTAGTTTGTACCAGGGATTTCTCTTCGTAGACGGTGTCCTCTCGAGTCTCAAGGCCACTTGTGCTTGTGTTTGTTTCGAGGAGCCGTCGCCTAGGTTTGTCGATTCTCCTTTTTGACGATCGAGAAGGAATTTGTGAGTCCTTCTCGACCGCCGCCGCAGGGCAGTGTGACACTACCGGGGCAGTGACTCGCCGCAGGGGGCAGCTCACAGTGGGGGCAGGAGCATGTTTGTTTTCTTTTCACGCAGGGCAAGAGATTTCTTGGCAAACAGGGGCAGCTTTCTTCTTGTTGAGAGGAGGCAATCGTGTTTCGGGTCACCGATTCCCCTCACCGTGTCGCCTCTTCGCGTACGACGCTTCGAGCACCGTGAGAGATTAGCTCAACATCCTCTTGTTAACATGGAAGGCCTTCCCATGTCTAAGAGGTACTCCTTTCACCTCCAATAGCCGCCAATCACTAGCCATCCTGGATCCTCCAAATGACCCATCTTCTTTGAAGGACTTGTTTCCCACGTTTCAGAAAGAGATAAACTCAGCCTTTCACTTTATCTTCTTTTCTTCGACGATTATTGCAGCCATCACAATCAATTTTGCCTTTTGACAATTGGTCAAAGCCGCCAAATTTGATGTCGATACACTTGGCAACAATGTCCAACAATTTGTGATAATCCTCCTTCAGCTTTCCTTGTTTGTCAGAATATTATTTTGTCAAAGAACATCGACTTGGCTATTTTTTTCCATGCGCTAAGTTTACATCACCTTCTTTGATCTCGTATGCTCCTCCATTTAGTGAGCAATATTCAGCCAAATCTCGGCCGTGATAGTCACCGCTTTCCCGGAATGTATGACTTGATTCCTTCGTCCGTGAATCTCAAAGATTCACGTAGAATTGTGCGACTTCCTCCACATAGGTCATAGGATACCCAGTTGTTAGAAACGGTTTCAGCCCCGCTTTCTTAGCTTTTCTCCGCGATTTTCTTCACCAGGGTGTCGTTTTACCTCGCTTCACCATTCCGTCGAAATCCACTTCTGGCCGAACCGGTGTGGATTTGTTTTCCCAACTTGGTAAAGTCATATGTTGGTGCCATTTCTCGCATAATTTCAAGAAAAGTTCAAATAGATTTGAAGTTTGATAGGTTTCGAGAGTGTTTGCCTTTTGCTTTTGAGAGAGAGATTGAACAGTTTTTTTGAAGTGTGAGAGAGAAACGGACGAAAAATGGTTTAAATATGGTTTATGAAAGGACGGCAGACGGTTTTTGAATCGCGGATCGAAATCAACGGGCTGATTTCGCACGATATTGAGCAGCTTCATGTCTCGTATTTAATGCGGCAAAGATTTATATCCAATCATAGGCTTGGTGTGCAGCTTTTATGTCCGTGACACATCATCATTATGCTGACGTGTTTTAAAACATTCCGCTTAAGTCAAAAACGATCGTTTTTGTCTTTTGCTCATAAGTTATTCAAATTATCTCTTAGCCGATTTAACTCCCCGCTTCTCACATTTCTTCTTAGTGACTCAGCCTATCCGCCGCCTTGGTATAGCTGACTTTTCCGACATACTGATTGACATCGAGCTAGTTTTTTGTTTTCAGCTCTTTTTCACCTTCTTTCCTGCTTTCATTTCTTTTCTTTGATTCTTCTCAGTCTCAAATTTAGCTCAATTAGCCCCAACTCATGTTTGAGTTCTTCAAATCTTGACTCACATAATGGTTTTGTGAAGATGTCAAATAGTTGCTTATCAGCTTGAGATATATTCCAAGATAATGTCCTTCTTTTTCAACATGATCTCTTATGAAATGATATCTGACATCTATATGTTTTGTTCTTGAGTGCAACACAGATTTTGAGTGATTGCAATGGCACTTGTGTTATCACACATGATTGGAATTTCTTTTTCTTCAATTTCATAATCTCTCAGCTGCTGTCTCATCCATAGACTTGGGCACAAATAGCTGCCCAGCTATGTATTCTCTGCCTCAGCTGTAGAGGTGGCTATTGAGTTTTGCTTCTTGCTAAACCAGAAATTAGTCTGTTTCAAGCATTTGACATGTGCCTGAAGTATTTTTCTCTGCTCCACTCGTGATCCAAAGATAGTCGAGTCCAATAGCCAATTAGCTTGAATCCACCTTCCTTGATACCATAGCCCTACTTGGTTTCCTTTAAGTATCTCAATATTCTCTTAGCCGCAATATATGGCTCTTTTGAGCAGATTGAAATCTTGCACATACACCTACAAAGAAAGGTGATGTCCGCCCGCTTAGCCGTGAGATAGAGCAGTGATCCAATAAGTGCTCAGATCTTGTTTGATCTACAGGCTTGCCATCCGCGATCCATGTCCATTTTGACCGATGTGTTCATTGGTATTTTTACGTAAGACTTCTCCTCCATACCAAATTTCTTCATTAAATCTCTCCTCGTGTATTTTGTTCGACTTATGAAAGTTCCATCCTTCAAATTGCTTCACTTGAAGTCCAAGGAAAATGTCAGCTCCCATCATGCTCATTTCAAATTTACTTTGCATGAGGTTTTGAGAATTTTTCACACAACTTTTGTTAGTGGATCCAAAAATGATGTCATCCACATATATTTGAACAAGCAAAGATACTCTTCTTTGTTTTGAATTCAAAAGTGTTCTATCCACTTTTCCTTTAGTGAATCCATTTTCGCCAGAATTGTGACAAGGTATCATACCATGCTCGGGTGCCTGCTTTCAATCCATACAGGCTTTCGAGTTTGTACACTTTGTCTCCAAGAGTCTTCTCGCTTCAAATCCTGGAGGTTGTTCAACATACACTTCTTCTTCCAATAAACCATTCAGAATGCACTTTTACATCCATTTGATATACAATGAAATTTTTGTGAGTCGTGATAGGCAAGAAACATCCTTATAGCTTCCAATCTTGCTACAGAGCAAATGTTTCATCAAAATCTATTCCTTCTTCTTGCAATATCCTTTTGGCTACCAATCCTTGCTTGTTTCTTACCACGTAACCTTCCTCGCTCATCTTATTTCAATACCCATTTGGTTCCAATAACATTTTGATGTATGGGTCTTTGTACTAATTCCCATACTTTATTTCTCTCAAACCGATTCAAATTTCTTCTGATAGCTTGAATCCAATGTGTGTCATCCAATGCTTGTGACACATCTTTTGGGCTCTATTCAGATGAAGCATGTGAACATCGCTTTGTCGAGTTCTGATCTTGTCTTGACACCTTCTCTCATGTCTCCAATGACAAGTTCTCGTGGATGGTCTTCACCATCTTACGCCAGCTTGAAGTAGTTAGCCGGATTCACCGACTTGCAATTGTGGTTAAGTCGGGGTCGCTTCTCTCGATCACTCACCGCTTTTCCAGATTCAAATGATCTCATCTCATCTTCTTCAATTGATAATCCCCGCCTCCTTCAAAGATAGATGGATTCTTCTTTGTAAGGTTGATGTTTCACTTTCATCACTTCAATGTCTTCTCCATTTATGTTCGCTCATCGAATACTACATGAATGGATTCTTCCAGAACCATAGTTCTTTTGTTGAGTATTCTCAGAGGCTTTGCTTTCACCGAGTATCCTAAGAAGATACCCTCATCACCTTTAGCATCAAAAGCCTTTAGTTATCTTTGCCATTATTGTGATGAAGCATTTACATCCAAATATCCCAAATATGCAACATTTGGTTTTCTTCCAAATTCGCATCTCATAGGGAGTCTTTGTCACCGCCTATTTATCATACATCCGCTTGGGTGTAGCAGTCGTGTTGATTGCTTCACCAAAACCTTTTTGTAACCCCGTCAAATGCCTAACATGGTCCTTGTCGCTTTTTCGAGGGTTCTGCTTTTCTTCTTTCGCAACTCCATTCTCACGCGGAGTCCTTGCACCGATAGTTCATGACCAATACCATTCTCAACACAAGATCGAAGTTATTATTCCATTGACAAACCAGCCTCCTCTATCTGATCTTATTTTGATAATGGTTTGACTCTTCTCATTTTGTATCCTCTTCATCACCGTGGTAGCTTTTGTAGAGTTTCTTTCTTCTTGCACATGAATATTGTCCATGTATATCTTGAGTAGTCATCTACTACCACCAAGGTGTATTTCTTTCCACTTATGCTTGCTGGTTCCATCCAAATAGATCCATATGAATCGATGCAATATTCTTGTTGAGGATGGGCAAGTCTTTTTCGAACGACGACTTGATTTGTTTTCCTTCCGACATGCATCACATATACTCTCCTTCTTGTATAATCGAGTCCGGGAAGTCCTTCCACAAGATGACTTCTTGCTAGCTTATTAATCGCTTTTGAAATTCGGATGACTCAGCCTTTGTGCCACAGCCAAACTTGATTCAGCAGGTTTTGCTAAGAGACAGGTGCCGGGTGTTGCAAAATGACCAATCCACTACATACATATTTTTCTGTCTCGCATCCTCAAAAGACAACTTCATTAGATTCAACATTTTTGATTTGGCATATTCCCATGTTGAATCCAACATTGTAGCCCTTGTCGCAGAGTTGATCGATGCTTAGTAAATTGAAGTTTAGTCCTTCAACATATGCAACATCTGTGATTTCTAAACCATTCCTCTGATGGATCCAATGCCTCTTATTTCACCAGAGCTTCATTTCCTCCAAATATGACTTTGCTCCTTTGACTTCCTTGAATTTTGACAGATTTCTTTATTTCCTCATATGTCCGGAATGTACCGCTTATCCATGTACCAGTGTTCCTCGCACTCACTGCTCCTTGAACCCGCAATCAAGAAATTAAGTTTTTTGTGTACCCATTCTTGTCCGGGTCCTGAGGGGTTAGAATTATAAGATGATCCAACCAACCTATAGCCAAATGATTTGACTCTAAGAGGTTGCCATCTATCGCTGCATAATCATAATCAATCCCGCAAATTGCTTGGGAGTCTCCAGTTCATACAAATTGCCTCTTTTGTCCTCAGATGCCCGCATACGTGTTTTAGCAATTGCTTTTCGGGGTAATTGTGGTGTCTTTGAGTGTAGTGCCTAGTGCATATGTGTGCCGATGAAAGCTCTTATGCTTTTGGAATGGCCTTTGTCGAGTTCTAGGCCTTTGCCATTTGGGGCTTGTATTCCATGTTTCAGCCGATAGTTCACATTATTCCAAATACTGCTTGGATATTTTCTACCATTCCCATCATATGTATTTCTTTTTATGAGTTTTCTGGATTTTTGGTAGCTCGCTTCTTCTTTACAGTATTTTCTCTGCTTGAGTCCGCACGAGGACTCCAATCTCTTCTCACTGCCCTTTCAAGACTCTCAATCAATCAAGTTCTTTTCCTTTGTAACCAAGGCCGCTTTGCTTAGTATTGTGCTTGATTGAAAGTGTGTGCATCATTTAGAGTTTTGATTTTTCTGACTTTTCATGACTTGAAGATCCTTTTTCCAAAATTACTTTTGAGGTTTGACATGGCACAAAGGAATTAAATCCTAAGCCTGCCTTTGTCTCCACATTCTCTTTGACTCATAATAAGATCATCCAATGATTTAGATGCCTTAGTGAATGAGGCAATAACATTTTTGAGGTCATTCTCCCTCTTTTCTATAGCAGCAATTTCTGCTATTAATTTAGCATTTTCACTTTTAAACTCTTATTCTCATCAAATATTTGACTTAGAGTACACCTTTAGTCACCTTTGAGTTTTGACTTTTGAGTAGGTCAAGCTTTTCTCATTCAATAGTGTGTGAGGTTTTAATGTGCTCAAAATCTTTCATCATTTTGCCTAATGAATCATAAATATCAAAACTGATGAAGTTATAGGTGTGTCACGCTACTACTATCACTAGTGTCCGAGCTTGTTGAGTTAGATTGTACCTCATCTTCTTGATCTTGTTCTTGGCCATTGCTGCATCAAGGCTTCTTCTTCGTAGTCACTTGAGTAGTCACCTTCACCGCTTCCTTCGAGTCACTGTTTCGACTCAGCTAGCCTCAGAGCTTCCAGCCCATCATTGCTTTTTCTTTTTCTTTTGTCTTCTTTCTCTCAAGACTTTTTTCTTTCTTCTTCGCTTTCGCATTTGTTGACTACAGATATGAGCAAATAATGGCATAGTGACTGTTTGTCTACAATTCCAACATAGATATTCAAATTTTTTGCTCACTCTTTTCTATTCTTGAGTTGTCACCTTTGATACTCAACTTGTTGATGATCTCGCTCCTTGGTTGGCCTATCATCCCTTGATTTGGAGGAGCTGAGTGTCTTCCTCGAGGATTCACCCTTTCTCTCTTGTAGTTCTTGTTAAAGAACTTGTTAAATCTTTTAACCATTAGGCTATTTTTCCGGGTCAATCGCTTCTTTTGACTTCAAATTCCTTCCATCTTTGATAACCAGAGCAAAATTGCTTTTGGGTACAAAATTGCCTCTTCCCTCGTCTTTCCTTCTTCTCACCAAACTCATAGGCTTTGAGGTCCGAGAATAACTCATGGTCGGATGTCTTTGATAGGTCCATGGAATGTCTCAGCCATGACCTTCATCTCCCATTCACCGAAGACTTTTCAGATCTTCATACACATTTCCTTCTCGTGTATATTCCTTTCCAAGTGTAGACACCATTTGTGATTTCTCAGAATCGAGCATCCAAATTGATCCAGGTTTTCTCCGAGATCATTTTAAAGTTCTCAAATTTTTGTACAAAACCGAAAGTTTGTTTTCTTTTGATTTGCTTCGAGCCTTCACAAATCAATGTCACTTGTCCTGCATTTCCTTAGCCGCTTTTGCAAGATTTCACCTTGTTGAATATGGCTTTGTCCAAGGTTTTGTAGAGAATATCCTTGCTATATTGTCCAGTTGTATCTTTTTCTCATCATTTGTCCACTCGCTTCTTGGTTTTTCAACCATGACCGTCCGTGTCGATCTTCTTCCCCTTCACCGCAAATCCTTCGTGACAACCGTGTTCACCTTTAATATTTGCAGAGGCCCATCTTCTATCACTATCCACATCTCATCATGTAATGATGATAGATGAGCCCGCATACGAATTTTCCAATCATCAAATTCTTCAATAGTGAACATAGGAATGCGTGTTAGATTTGCTTCCATGATAATAATTTTTAATGAAAGAAAAGAGTTTTGAAAGTTTAAGTACTAAAGCATTTTTTGAAAAGTTTGAGATCTAGTTCAAGAACTTGCCAGGAGGGTTCAATGAACCAACCGCTCCGATACCACTTGTAGGTCCCAAGGGGTGTAAGTGTAAGGTTTAGAAGGGGGGTTGAATAAACCTTACCAAATTTTCGATTTAGCCTTTTAAATCTACAGTTCTACACACTGTCCTTGATGGATAAATAATTAGTCACTCAAGAGAGTCAATCTCTTAACAGACTCAAATTGAGCAAGTAGTAGAGTAACTCACTGCTATTATAATTTGACTCACCAAGTGGTTTTGTTTTCACTAAGACTTAACACCCTTAAGTTTGTTTAAGCAAGTTTTTACAAATGATTTAGTACTTATAGATTATCAATTGATAGCAAATTTATCACAGATATAAGCAATTAAAAGTGCAGTAAATTTAAATGTCAAATGTAAATGACACAAGAAAGTTTTTATAGAGGTTCAAGATGGGGTAATTCTTCTACTCCTCTCTTCTCCAACTCCTCGGAGGAATCCACTAAGTAATGATCAGCTTTACAAAGTGGTAATACCCGTATACAAGTCTTGATCACAACAAATGGACTTGATCCTTTGGGACTCGCCGAGACGCCTTGATCACTCACCAAGCTTCTCGACGACTCAGCCTTTCTTCACAGGCAGCCGCTTTGCTACTACAAACCACTTGCTCAAGCACTTTGATTTGATCACGAAGCCCTCCAAACGCTTAAGACTTGGTTCACTTGAACCTTTCTACAATCCTTCTTGGAATGTAGACCCCTTTGTTTTCAGTAGTTTCCTCTTCAACTCGATTGAAGTTCTCTTTCCTTCACAGTAAGTGTTGATTGATGTTCTTCGAGATGTAGGCTTGAGGATTGAGAATATTTCAATTTTGATAAGCTTGTATATCTCACGTGTGTGTCATCCACGCATCCTCTTCATCCTTCTTCTCAATCAAACTCCTCAGCCTTTTTATAGTGAACTTTCAAAAATTTGCCCGCTGAAGAGATAGCTCATTTTTGAAAATCACTTTGCACTCGTTGGTTTGCACTTCTTGAATTGCCATTTCCTCGTATGAAATGTTTTATCACCTTTTCGTAGTTCTCGACACGGTGTAGTGCTTCCCATTGGTTCATTTCTTTGCACGCTTCGGGACGAGCACTCCAAGAAAGGTAGTATGGAGATATTACTTGTTTAAGTAAATCTCGATTTCTCGGCAACGGTTCTTTTTCGCTTATCTCGACTGATCGCATTTCCTCGCTTCCTCCTGTGTGACTTAGAGTCAGCCTTCCAATCATTGGATGACTCTTCCGCACTTCACCTTGAGACTTGGCTTTTCTTGAGTTGACTTGATCGATGTTCCACTCACCGATCTCACCGCTTCTTCACCGAGTTCCCTGTCGCTTTTTTGTTGTACTCACTGCCTCACAAAGAAGTTTTCCTTCAAGCCTTCAAATTGTCTTCTTGCAAGTTGGAGCGTAGGGGCCGACTTAACTCACCACCTTGGCTTTCTAATTGTTACAATACATTTCAAAGCAAGAATTGGGGAGCTAACTTTCTATTCTAAGTTTTATATGGCACTCATCAAAATCTAAACAATAAAATTCCTAACAAGATTTGTATGGGATATTGGTACGGCAAGTCTAAGTGGAAAACATTACACTTTTGTTATAGTTGATGATTTTTCTAGATATACTGGGCTCTATTTCTTACAAATAAAAGTGATGCCGTTAATGAGTTTGTTAAGTTGTGTAGACTTATTGAAAATGAAAAGGAAGATACTATTAAGTCTATTCAAGTGATCGAGGTGGAGAATTTGATGGAGAATTTAGAGTCTTTTGAAACCAAGGGATATAGTCACAATTTTTTGGCTCCAAGAACACCTCAACAAAATGGAGTAGCCGAAAGGAAAAAATCGGACACTTCAATAAATGAGTCGGTCCATGCTCAATGAATTTTCACTTCCAAAATATTTTTGGGCCGAAGCCGTAAGTACCGCTTTTATATGTCATTAATCGAGTTTATATTCGTCCTAAAATGATAAAACTCCATATGAGCTTTGGAAAGGAAGAACTCCAAATATTAGTTATTTCAAAATATTTGGATGTAAATGTTTTATTTTGAATACTAAAGATTAATTGACAAACTTGATCCTAAGGCCGATGAAGGAATATTTATGGGTATTCAACCAAGAGCAAAGCATATCGGGTTTACAATAAGACTAGTGGGGTTGTTGAAGAATCCATCCATGTCAAATTCAATGATGCTTCGTGTTGAAAGGATACCCAATGATGAAAGTGATGAAGAGGATATTGTTGAACCCATTGTTCTAGATGATGCTCAAAATGATCAACCTTCAAGCTCAAATGTTCCTCAAGAAGACAAAGGTGATACATCTGGATCTTCCCGTAGCATTGAAATTCTAAGAGAGATCACCCAAAAGATCTTATTATTGGTGATCCCTTGATAAAGTAATGACTCGAGGAAAATTTTCCGAGAAAGCTCTTATATCTCAAAAAGAGCCTAAAAATGCTAAGGAGGCTATTGAAGATGAGGATTGGTTTTTAGAAATGCAAGAGGAGTTGAATCAATTTGAAAGGAATGATGTATGGGAATTAGTACCTTGTCCTCCATCTCAAACCATTATTGGTACAAAATTGGTATTTCGAACAAGCTCGATGACCAAGGCAATATTGTTCGAAACAAAGCAAGGTTAGTAGCTCAAGGTTATTGTCAAGAAGAAGGTATTGATTTTGATGAAACATTTGCACCCGTAGCACGTTTAGAAGCTATTTGTATTTTACTTGCCTATTCTTGTTTTAAAAATTTCAAGCTTTACCAAATGGATATAAAATCTGCATTTTTAAATGGTTTTATTCAAGAAGAAGCCTATGTAAAACAACCTCCGGGTTTGAAATTTTTCTAGGCCTAATGATGTTTACAAACTTAAAAGGCCTTGTATGGTTTGAAACAAGCACCCCTGTGCATGGTATGATAGACTTAGCTATTTTCTTTTACAAAATGGTTTTACAAGAGGTAAAGTTGATACTACTTTTTTGTTTTTGAAAAGGGGCAAGATTGCTTATTAGTGCAAATTTATGTTGATGATATTATTTTTGGTGCTACTATGAATCCTTGTGCAAGAAATTTTCTAAGTTAATGCATGGTGAATTTGAAATGAGCATGATGGGGGAGCTAAACTTCTTCCTTGGACTTCAAATTAAGCAATGCCAAGAAGAAATTTATATTTCACAATCAAAATATACAAAGGAGATTTTGAAGAAATTTGGCATTGAAGAAGGAAGAACCGTCTCTACCCCAATGGCAACAAACGTCAAGATTGACAAAGATGAAAAAGGCAAGCCGGTTGATGAATCCAAGTATCGAGGTATGATTGGTAGTTTACTTTATTTAACGCAAGTAGACCGCATATTCTTCATGCCGTATGCCTATGTGCTTGTTTTCAAAGCAATCACAAAGAATCTCATATGAGTGCCGTTAAAAGGATTTTTCGATATTTGAAAGGCACTATTCAATATGGTTTATTTTATCCAAAGAATGAAAATTTTTCTCTTAAAGGTTATAGTGATTCTGATTATGCGGAAATATTGATGATCGTAAAAGTACTTCCGATCATGTCAATTTCTAGGTGATTGTCTAGTTTCTTGGTTTTCAAAGAAACAAAATTGTGTTTCACTTTCAACTACTGAAGTCAATATATTTCATCGCGCTTTTTGTTGCACTCAATTGCTTTGATGAAACAAACTTTAGCGGATTATAAATGTTCTTTTGAAAATGTTCCTATTTTTGTTCAAAACCCGCTCATCATAACGTACTAAACATATTGAGATTCGACATCATTTTCTAAGGGATTGTGTTTCTAAACGAAAAATTGAGATATCTTTCGTACATCTCAAGATCAATTGGCGACATATTTACAAAACCGCTATCTTCCGATACTTTTGCATCTATACGAGCCTCTAGGCATAATGCATATTGAATGATGTTTACATTTGCTTTTTGTACGCTTTTAAAACGAGGGCAAAAATCGGATTTTTGGTTGAAAATTCGATTTTGGAAAACAATGAGACAGGTCAAATACGCTGGGGTGAGGGCAACCAGTGACTCACTGACCGGCCGACCACCGCATCGACCGGCCGCCCACCGCTATTTTGTGGTTAAATACGGTTCGCTTTTCTCGTACGTAGCCATTTTGGCTCATTTTGTCCATTTTTCGCCCCTTCGCCAAATGCACAAAAATTTCACTTTAACTTTGTTTTCTTGCATACATTTCATATCTTGACTTAATTAGGCTCGATTATCATCATCATTGCTCGACTTTACCGATTGAATGGTAATAATTTACTTCCTTTGCTCAATCAATTGAACCTCGAGTTTTTGGCTTACATGTAATTTTATTGATGGAAGTTTCATATGATTGGGATGAGCTTATTAATTATGATGTATTGAATGGTGTTTGAACTGATTTGGTGATGAAATTTTTTGGCTTGATTCATTTACAAGGGCCTTATACAACTTCTTCTATTTTTGATGCCCACAACGTGTTCGGCGAATTGTCGCAAAGAAAATTTCAACTTATACATGACTCATTTGCTTTCAAATGTCTTATATATTTATTGAGATCATGTTTTATCAATCAAATGAGCTTTTGCAAATCAAATGATTAATTTTCTCCTTTTTATTTGAAATTTAAGCTTCAATTTTTAAAAAGCTCGATAAATCGATAAAATTGCGCACTTTGATATAATTGTATGATGTTTTTATCGTGCTAACACTCTTTTTGATGATTCCAAAGGGGAATAAACAAGAAAAAGGCTCATATGCTCAAAGAAGCGAAAATAAGCTCGCAAGAAAAGCTATAAGCTAGGGCTCTCAAAAGCCAAAAGTTGTGGATATTACTTAGTCCATTTGATGTATTGTGGACTTTTATGCTTGACTAATGATGTTTTGTGACAGGGGGAGCTTCTATGCTCAAATAATTCAAGCTTGTTTTGTAAAAGCTAAGCTTTTAGCTTTTAATTGGTTGCTTTTATACTTATTCTTGATATGCATATTGATAGTGGGAGCTTTTGCAAAAAAGTTTTAAAAAATATTTGCTTCTATCCTTGTGTGTTTTACTTATGGTAAATCTTGCTTGTAATGGATTGATGTTTTAGACCGGAAAATATGTTTTGTTTTAAAATTGTCCTCTTGAAAATTGTTTTGGTTTGTAATTATTAAAAAAGGTGAGTTTGTTAGATAAATGTTTTCATCATGATTTTGATGATTTTGTGCAAATGTGTTTTTATACCAAAACAATGTCCCGAAATGTTGTCCAAATACTTTCGATCGATTTAAAATGTTTTTACTATTTTTCGGAGTATTTCTTGAAGTTTATTTTTGATAAAAAAAATTGACAACACCTATATTTCAAGTTTCAACAATGTCACTCTATAGGCAACCCGACTGGCCGAGTTTTAAAACAAAATGGGACAGAGTGAAAACAAGGAGGGCGACGGCGACCGGCCGATCCTATGGGCGACCGGTGCTCGAATGTGAGTTTCAATTACGTAACACTGGATTGAAAATGAAGAGGGGGACCGGTCTAGCCGAGGGCCGACCGATCGACCCCCGCAACCCGTCCCCGATCGCACTAATTTTGTTCAAACTTTCAAATCTTATACAGGAAACCGGGTCGCCCTATGTAATTTTGTGACAACGAAATTGTGCTGCTTGAAATTTTATCATCAAGATTTGCTTTTGATTTTTGTACAATATTTCTACATCTTGTGATCCTCTTTTTGTAGACAAAGTGAAGAAGGAGAGCCTATGTCTATGAAGACTCTCCTATAAATAGAGGATGATTTGAAGACGTAAGATACAACACACAAGAAACAATACAACAAGAAATCTACAAAATTCTCAAACCTTTCATTTTTACATTCTTGTTGTAAAGCCTAAGTTCTTGCACTTGCACAATCTTGAGGTCTGTGCTTTTGTTCTTGATTACACTTGCACTCAAAGTTTGTATACTTCATTTATTGATTTCTAATCTTGAATTTTTCTATCATCCAAAACAAGATATCTTTGTTAGTGTTCTTGTGGTAAGAACGCACTTGGGTGATTTTAGGTGTTGAAGAGTGTGGTATCATAGGTGTTGAAGGAAGATTGTGGTAATCTCCTTGAAGGTGTTGTAAGAAGATTGTGGTAATCTTCAAAAGTGGTGTTGGAACAATTGTGGTAATTGTTAATAAAATCTTTTTTTCTTTTTGAAATCCACTTTGATATATCGGGGTGGTAGAGCACGAGTCCCTAGGTGGTGAATCTCTATAAATCATCGAGTGTTGTTTAATTCCCGTGATTTTACATTATTGTCATTTACTTGTTCATTCGTGAAAAGAGGGTGATTTGTGAAAAATCGGCATAATCTATTCCCCCTCTAGATTATCGTAGCCACTTGACTAACACGCAGCCTTTTTAGTCACCGTGAGTTTTGGCTTTTAGGATGGTTGTTCTTCTCATTCAAAAGTGTGTGTGAGGTTTTAATGTGCTCAAAATCTTTCGTCATTTTGCCTAATGAATCATAAAGATCCAGAGGTGATGAAGTATGTGTATCATAGTCACTATCACTGAATTAGAAGGAGATGAGTTAGAATGTACCTCATCTTCTTGATCTTGTTCTTTGGCCATGAGGCGCATCAAAGCCTCTTCCTCAAGATCACTTGAGTAGTCGCCACCGCTTATCCGAGTTTGTCGCTTTTTTACACTTGGGCCGGTTCAAAGCAGCCTTATCACCTAACATGGCTTTCTTCCTTTCTTATGTTCTTTCCCCAAGACTCTTCTTTCTTCCTCATTTCTATATTTGTTGATCGCGGATAGAACAATCAAATAAAAATGTCCTGGTTGTCCGCAATTCCAACACAGTTTTAAGCTCTCGATCACCTCTCCGATAGTCACCTATTTGTTGTTCAAATTTCTCTTGGTTGGTCTATCCTCCCTTGCTTTGGAAGGTGTTGAATGTCTCCTGGAGGTTTTACCCTAGTTCCTTTTATAGTTCTTGTTAAAGAACTTGTTGAATATTTTTACCATTAGGTCAATTTCCTCCTGGTCAATGGTCTCCATTGGCTCAACTTTTTCCCCTTCATCGCCAACAAAGCGCATAGCTTGTCTTGGCTACAACTATTTCCTCTTGCTCTTTCCTTCTCACCAAATTCGTAGGCTTTGAGATCCGAGAATAGCTCATGATTAGATGTTCTTGAGAGGTCCATTGAGTATCTCAGGCCATGACCTTTATTTCCCATTCAAATTGGGAGGGCTCTTAGTATCTTCATGCACATATCCTTCGAGTGTACTCTTTCCCAAGAGCCGAAAGCTCATTTGTTGTCTCTCGTGAATCTGCATCCAAATTGAGCTTGCACTTTCACCGCAAGCATTTTAAATTTTTAATTTTTGAACAACAACAATTAATTTATTCTCTTTAGTCAGCTTCCGATCCTTCAAAATCGGGTTAGCTTGCTGATCTCCGTGACTCGACTTTGTTGAATATTGCCTTGTCCAACATCTTGTAGAGAATATCCTTGACCACATTGTCCAGGTTATATCTTTTCTATCTTCATTTGTCCACTCAAGGGGGTTTTTCAACCATGGTTGGTCTAGCTTATCACCGCAGCCTTCTTGTCCTTCACCGAGGTTCACTTTTTATAGCAAGATTGACTTTTGAGTACTTGCAATGGCCCATCCTCTATCACAAGCCACATTTCATCATGTAAAGCGATAGATGAGCCTCGCATACGAATCTTCCATTCATCAAACTCTTCCACTTAAACATAGAATACGAGTTAGATTTGCTTCCATGATAATAAATTTGCTTTTAAAATCAAAGACTTTGAAAGCACAAGTGTTAAACCTTTTGAAAAAGATTGAGATCTAGTTCAAGAACCAATGCGAAGGCTCAATGACAAACCGCTCGATACCACTTCTAGGTCCTGGGGCATGGTGTAAGGTTTAGAAAAGGGGAGGGGTTTGAATAAACCTTACCAAATTTAACTTTTAGTTCTTTTAAAATATTCAACGAGTTGACTCAAATCAGCCTAAGTCCTTGGGGACAAATAGGTTGGCTTTTCTTTAGCAAAGTTACACACTCAAATGCACTAACCGAGTTGTTGATAGTATAACTTAGTCACACAACTAACACTTAACTTTTAGTTGATTTGGTTTTTAGCAGTGAAGACTTAATACCTTTTGTTAATTTAAAGCTCATTTTTAACACTTGTTTTAAGACTTGTTATTATTAGTTAGATAGTAATAAAACTTATCAGTAGATATGAAAATATAAGCAAGAAAGTAAATGCTGAAAGTAAATGACACAAGCAAATTTATAGTGGTTCGAGGATGTGGTAATTCCTCTAATCCACTCTTCTCCAACTCATGGAGGAATCCACTAGGTAATAGATCAACTTAAAAAGTAGTTCTCAGTCTAGAGACAATCTTGATCACACAGTTGGCTTCTCATGTGACTCAGCTTCTTCACAAGACAGTTGCCTTGCTACTTCAGCTCCCTTCAAGTCTTTGGAATTGATCACACAACTTTCCAACTTGAAACTCCTAGTTCGACCTTGAACCTTTGTACATCTCCTTCAACTTGGAGAATAGACCCATTTTCATTCTTTAAACCTTTCCTCTTTAACTAGTTGAAGTAATCTTTCCTTCACAAATAAGTGTGTTGGATCGAGTTCCTTCGAGTTTAGGCTTGAGGAATTCTTTGATAAGCTTGAGAATATTGCATGTTATGATTGCTTGAATATCGCTTGATTCGCTCGTAAATTATCACCTTTTCTCAAATGCTTCCTCTTCCTTTTATAGTGCCCATTTGAAATTTTTCCCATTGAAGAGATAGCTATTTCAAATGACACTTCTTGTTCGTTATTTTGTCTTTTCTTGGTCTATAGCATTTGTGATGTTAACCCTTCCTCGTATTAAATGGTTATACAAATTTTTACAGTGGTATGACACATGCTCCATTGTTTCCCATTGGTTTGTTCCTTTTGCATGTTTCGGGCCAAACACTTTGAGACCTAGCAGCTGACTTATTACTATATCGAGTAATATTCTTGACTTCCTTCCATCTGGATCAATATCGCTTGTCTGACTTGATCACGCTTTACCCCTTTTGACTCGAAATCCGCTACAATCATAGAATGACTCAATTGTCACTTCAATCAAGTTAGACTTGGCACGACACTTCTTCATACTTCACAAAGATGTTCCTCAGCTGGGTCTCCTTCAATCGAGTCCTTATCTTTTATCTTGGCCATACTCAGCTGACACACATGGGAGTCTTCACTCCAGTATGCAGTTAACTTGTTGCAATCTTTGACATAGCTGATTTTACTCAACTCTTTCAGTCTTATCTATTACAACATAGAATTTCAAGGAAATTTGGGTGCCAACTTCCTAGTCTAAGTTTTACATGGTATCATCAAAATCTTACAAATAAATTTCCCAACAAGGTTAGTGCTAGGGGTGACAATCCCTAACACGACACAATAACCTGACACGAACTCGACCTAAAGTTACTGAGAGAAACCCAAACCCGAACACTACTGAATGATGTTATCAATTCATCTAAAATGTCGTTATTCTCTATTCTAATTAATTTTTGATGTATTATAAGAATAACCCAAAATCAGCCCAAAACCAAATACGAACCCCGACTGATAACCCGAATTACCACCCCTAGTCAAGATTTAGCCTCATGGTAAATTTGAGGCTCATTCAATGAGAGAATATAGAATAGTAACAATGAGAATCAAGTAGCAGGAGGAACAAATCTAACTCTAGTAGAACAACACGAGAAGAGTTAGTGTCGGGCTTTGAGAGTGGACACATTAGAATGAATAAACATCTAAGAAAAAATGCATCGTATAAGATTGTCCATTGTTACCAACATATGTACTTATGTCATTGTCATCATCGAAAATAATAGAAGGGAAAAATCAGAAATATGGGATAGAATGTACATGAGGGAGTGAAAAGTATGACATGAAGGAAAACATCTTATTTTCCCAAACGATCACATGTTAAGAAATACGAGATGTTTAGAGATGATCCCAACGCTGAAAACTCTTATGTTCTATACCATAAACCAAAAAACAATACAAATGTGATTGAGGCTCTAGTTTAGTACGGTCATGTGGGGATAGTAGGACAAAACAACTACACCCAAGACACAAAGATGATCATAGATTGATGGACGACCAAAGAGGCACTTGTAAGTTTTATGGTTTTGTATAATATAGATGGAATGCGATTGACTGGCCTAGACAACAAGAGAGTAGCTTCCCTAAGCGCTTGGGACAGAAACGGAGATAAGAAAATTGTATGTAATATCAAGAATGTGTCTATGTTTTCGCTCACCCAACCCATTTTGTTGAGAGAGGTGTATGGACATGATCGGTGTGAGATAGTGTCATGTTCTTGAAAGAGAGCGAGGATAGTAGATTCTTTATATTCTAAGGCATTATCTGCACATAGAATCTTGACATCGCATGAAAAATTGAATATAAACCATATCAAATGAATTTAGAGTAAATACGAGGCAACTTAGACTTATGATGCATAAGATAAATCCAAGTGAACCGAGTAGTTATCTACAAAACTTAGAAAATATCTAGACCCTCCATGATAGGCATAGGAGAAGGCCCCAAAATATTGATTGACTAAATCAAAACATGCAAAAGATAAAGAAACACTGTTATTAAATGGTAAATAAGACGTTTGCCAAGTCGACAAGATACATCATGGTGTTACCTAAAGAAATTTGTCCTAAGAAGCTACTTAAGGACAAATGTTTGAATTCTCCAATAGAGACATAACCTAATCTAGAATGCCACAACCGAAAAGGCATATGCTTGCTTATTTATTTAGCTTCACCACAAGCGAATGACTTAGTTAATATATAATTTGGTTCCTCAAATTTTATAAAATTACTTTCCAAGCCCTAAATATTCCAAGCCCTAAACACTTGGATTTTTGGAATACTCTTAAAATATGTTATTTTCAGTCCCTTAAGAGTTAAAATTTTAAATTTTAAAATAGGTCTGGTATAGTTTCAAAAATTGCAATTTAGTCCTTAAACTTCTAAAATTTTACAAACTAGTCCTTGGGCTTTTAAGGGTTGATTTTATTTATCTCAAAACTATTCAAAATTTATTAAAATTTCCAAATATCATTTTTGAACCTGAGTACGGACACAAAATTCGAAAATTATAGAGGGGTCCCTTAAGTTTTATTTTCTTGCAATTAAGTCCAACAATTTGCCATTTTTGCATTTTAAGTCCAAAAATTCAAATTTAATCAATTATGCTCGACTTGTATAGGTTATAAGTCATATCAATCATGGATTTCAAGGATCATAAACATTCATGTCCAATTCATACAATAATTCATCAAATACAACATTAAAATGTACATGCATGCACCTAAATTTCAATAAATAGTATTTTTGAGCAACACTTGAGAATTTTCACAATTTGATACATGAAATCAACATGCAATATATATATATATATATATATATATATATATATATATATCTCAAGTGCTCAATAATAAAATACTACATGTATTTAAGGAAAAACACCTAGGAGTTGAAAAGATTTTTCCACCCACCTTAAAATTGGATAGTTGTGAAATAAAAGGATAAATTTCACAACTTTGAATGAAACTCACTTAGGACAGCCCCTAAGCCAAGAAATACCAAAAATAGGAGTTATAAAAATGAGGTTAAAATTAAGAAGAAGAAGAAAAATAGGTGAACAAATTGGTAATAACTACGCCACCTTGTAGTAGGTAAAATAAGACTAGTAATGGCTTCAAAATTGAAGGTCTTGCTCACCCTCAAGGAAATATCCTGTCAGCCCCTATTTCTCAAAAATGAGAAAGGGGTGATAAAATTTGAAGAAAATAAGAAGAAGGAGGAAAAAATGCACTAGAATCCAATATCTTACCTTATAGTCCAATTCTTCAAAATTTCTTCAAAGTCTTGAAGTCCTTTTCAATATGATGTCAAGCTCTTAATATCTTTCAAGGTCTTCTAAGTATACCTCAAAATCAAAAATCAAACTTAAATTAAGAAGTAAAAAGAGGTAGCTAGATGATATCAAGATGAAGTGAAGAACAAAATTCTTACCTTGTTAGTATGGTTTATTCGAATTTTTGAAGAAAATCGGAGGAAAATTCTTGTATTTTTGTTAAGTGTATAAGAAACAAGAAGCAGAAATGAAGAGAGAGGTAGGAGAATGTTTAGAGAGAGGGAGGAGAATTTGCAATACTTGGTGTAATTTGTGTTGGTGAAATGAATCAATTTCTTGCAAACATTGGCCATATGGCCGTGTGATAGGGAGAGAGAGGAAGAGAAATTTTTCCAAGCTTGAACTTGGTCTCTTGCATGGAGACAACTTGGTAGTCAAAGTATGGGTCAAAATAGAGGAATGAAATTTTGATAGGAATAAGAAGAATGTTGGGAAGAATAGAATATGTTGGGGAATTTTAATAATTAAAAATTAAGGTATAAGATAAGGTGTAGAAGGCTTGAAATGTGGTATAATTATACACAAGAGATATAATAAGATGTATGTGTATAAGAATTGAGAGGTATTTCTACACAAAATATATCACTTGGTCGTGCACTATGGTTTGAAATGTGTTATCCATATTTTTTTCCCCAAAATTGATGATAATAAATGAATAATATCAATCTCCAAAATAAATAGTGATTTCCTTGATCACATATAAGTCTTCATGATCACTTATTCTAAATCAAATTCTTAATTCTATAACGTATAAGTCTCTAAAATAAATAGTCTCTTAAAATTCTAAGGTGACTAATAAATGCACTAATAATAATAATGATCAATCAAGTGATCATTAATGTGAAATAGAATTAATAAAGGATCATGATCACAAGTAGTAAATAAAAAGAAATTAAACGAAATTAAATGCGAAACATATTTATTATTAATAATTACCCGTAAAAGTGATGCAGTAAAATAGTCAAAATAGTACATAGACGACAAGTGAAATAACTACACGCTCGAATAAAAATAGAGGGCTTCACAATTTGTTTTGTAAATTTTTTTTTTTGGATTTATTTTCCTTTTTCTGATTTTTTTTATTTTTTTCTCTTCTTTGTTTCTAACATTGTTTTAGTTGAGTGCGATATTAAAATCTTTGAAGACATAAGTAGCCCAAAATCGCTACTACAGTGGGAGGACCACATCTAAAGGCAAATTCCCAAGCGATACTGAACTTAATCCGATAAAATAATGCAACGCGATTCGTTTGATGGATGGTACATAATATGAGGGCTCAAGAATTTCAACCGACACGGTTCAACGAAAGTGATGTTAGAAATCTGAGTCTAGTAGAAGACGAAAAACTTAGCGCTTTGTGGAGGCAACCCAAGAAACGTAGCGACAAACCCCAGGGTAAAAAATATAAGAAAAACAAATGAAAAAATGAAAAAAAGAGAGAGACAAATTCACATGAGTGTGTGGACGCACATGGTCCGACCGTGCGATCTGCCTCTCCATTTTCAAATTTGATAGACAAGTTCTCGACTTCACCGAATGATCCAAGTAAGTACTTTTTACGTATTCCTATTTCTTTTTATAATTTCCTCATATATTCGGGACGAAGCATATTTTAAGTTTGGTGGGTTGTCAAGAATGCGTAATTTAGTACTTTCTTGCATTTTCAGATCGCATGTACGATTGCATGTAGAGCATTTTTGCATTTAAATTTTTGAATTTTTTTATTTTTTATTTTAGCACGTTTATTGCTTTAGCACGTTTAATTGCTTTTGTGTATAATTTTTAACCAAGGTTTTCAAATATGCCCAACTTCCATATGATTTTACTATGAGCATTTTATGGAATACGATAACATACTTCTGGGAATAGAGTGATGAATTGTTGGGAAGATATCATTTATTTGCTTAGCATTAGTTGAGAAAATTGGGTATTTGAGCATGTTATAAAAATAAGTTTGTGAGCTTTTGTGCCTATAAACCGCTTTATATTATGCATTATTTTTTTCGAGTGTGTTATTCATGATCGATAGAACTCTAGAACTTGCTCGCATCTTCATTAAACCCATGTGTGTGTGCAATTTTTGAAAATAATTTAAGCTCATCTTTGTTTAGCCTACTTAGCCTAAAAAGCCTACTTATGAACTCATGATTCCGTAGTTACCCAATTTTGAGCCACATTAATCTTTAAAATTGTAAAAAAAGATTTTTATCCCTTAAATTTCTTGAGCTTAAAAGTGAATATGTTTGGGGGAGATATGGTGAAAATTTATGAAAAGAGATAGGGAGTTGGCAAAAGAAAGAGGGATGAGCAAGATTCTGGTAAATGAAAAATACATGAAGCTCGAAAAAGAAAGAAATATCTCTGAAAAAGAAGAGAAAATCGAGCAAAGCAAAAGAAAAATTCTGAAAATTGTGAAAAAAATTAGAGTTTGAGACTAAAGAAAAAGAAAAATAGCCAACAAGGTGTAAGAATGAAAAAAGAGAAATAAGAGTGGAATCGAATTGAAACAGAATATGAGTATTATATGAAATTGGGTTGGTGAATTGCAAGTTTGTGCGCTTAAATTCTATTTGCTCAAGTCAAGTCACTTAATCCAAATTTTCCCTACCTTTACCAAAGAGCCTACATTACAACCTAATAAAAGTCCTTTTTGATTCTTAACTTGTGCACACAAAAGTGGTAGAGATGTTACACGATTTGCAAGCTTATGGTAGTTCTACTTTCACTGAATTGAATTTGAACGTAAACACTATCCATACACTTGTGAGAGTCGAGTGATACACTATCTACTTGTGAGTCACGATGTCAAGTACCCAAAAGAATATTATTTATGCCGAGTTTATGAGTGATGACTTCTTTGATGATGAATTACATGGTTTCCTGAGTATAAAGTCAAATGCAATTTAATGTTCATAGTTGTTCTTTGTGTTCGTTTACCCCATATATTATTTTTCTTAACTTGCTCAAGGACGAGCAATGCTTTAAGTTTGGGGGATTTTGATGTGTGTAAAATATACGTGCATTTTGGGGGCTTAAAATGATATATATTTGATGCATTTGCACGCATATTTAGCATATTTTTACTTGGTTTCCTTAAAGGGCATGATATCACGTATTCTTGTAATTTTTACAGAAATGGAGCTTAAAATGAAGAAATATCAGTTGGAATGCCCGGTAAGATTGACGAATGCAAAGAGAAGATCAAAACGACAAAGAATATGGATAAAAACACTTCACACGCCGGATCATGTGGTGTCACACGATCGCGTGGAAATACCGGCGTGTGAAACCACACAACCGTGAAGTCGGGAAAACAGGATGGAACCAGGCCACACGGCCAACATTGAACCCACACGGCGCAAGTGGGAAAGAGTATCGCACCGCACACCAGCCAGGCGAGATCACACAACCGTGTGGGGAAGGCTATGTAATAGATCACACGGCTAGGTCCGTGTGGGACTCACACGACGCATTTTTTGAAGTTTTATTTCCGCTCCAACTCTACAAGTGATCTCTTCAAGCATCCGTAAAGGGACCCAAGCCTTGCACAAAAATACATCACTTCATATAGAGAAAACACATCAAATTACATAGAACGCAAGAATCGAAGAACTTCGTGAGAAGAATGCTAAGTCGCCAAGAACACCACAAGGCTTTCGATCTACTTTGAGCACAAGAGCTTCAAGGCTTGGAAGGAGAATCCATCCCGAGAAGAAGGGGTTTTCTTTTCTATGTCTAAGATCTCTTGTCTGTGCTTAAACAATGTCATAATGTTGATTCAATTTGTCTATGAGTTTGTAATCAATGTTTGGCATATCTTTTGATCTTAGGGGCATAATTGAAACTCGTGATTCATGTAAAATATGGTTATTTGTTTTCTTAATTAATTCATGCTTATTTTTAATTACTTTTTATCTCGATCAATAATTAGCATGTCATATTTGTTAGTGCGAAATTCAAGAGGAGTTCTAACAAAGACGGAAATCGAACTCGCACATAAACGGTGTATTTGAGCCTGAGACCTACAAACTGCTTGTGGGGAGTCATTCAATTCATAGATCTTTTTGGGAGTCATTCAATTCATCGAATTCGCATAACCGCTTGTGGGGAGTCATTCATTCAATTAGATGCCCTATGGAGGTTGAAGCTTGGGCAATGTGGTTGTGCCCGAGGCACTTCCCAATTTGCCCAAATCTGAGTAACTAATCTTGAATAAATTGATGCCTTACATGAATCGATAATGAAATCCTGATTTTATTGAAATTGACTACCCAATTGAGTCCGATCTAGAAGACATTTAATTGATGCCAAGATGAAGGAGGCCCGCTTAAAAGCCTCCAAAAGATTCATTTTGGTTATCGACCACCCCCATGGTTCTATCATCCGCCTGATGTTGCTATGGGAACCGAGGCACAAATACCTCAAAAAGGATGCTAACACTGATGCCAATGAAGTTGTTAAGACAATGGGCTCACCACCAAGCAAGCTTCCATAGTCAGCTGCATCGCCGATGAAGCTCAAACACAACGAGGCACAAAGAGTCAGTCAGCTAGCCAGGGTAATGAGAGAAGTGCTTCAAAGGAGAAGTGGGACCTTCTTGAGCACCTATTAGCCTTTACAAATTGGAGTTCTCATTTGTCGATGAAGTCCCATTGAAGTCGACACATCGTGGAGAAAGTTGCACGCTATCATGTTGATGTAAGTCCAGCTTTATTTCCGTGCTCCAGAGACATGAGAATTGTCCCCTTTGGTCATGATTTTTAAGCCCTTCTTCCTAAGGATTCATCTAGTGAGGCAAAATTGATTTCGTAAAAGCCTTCCGAGCCATGTGCGTGGAAATGGAGGTAATGGAACGCGGATTTGCTGCTTTCAATCAAAGGATAGACAATCATGATGCAATGATCTCTATGGATATTAGAGGAGTTGTGTTAAGGATCTGGGAATGGATTACACAGACTAAAGCTCTTCGCAGGGAGCAAGTTGGGTACTTCAGATCACTCTTCTCCAAACTTATGATCCGTGTGGCGAATGTGCTCAATTTAGCAGAGGCAAAGGGACAACATTGACCGCATGGAACGAAGCCACATGACCGAGCATGGAGCCGCTTAATCTGCACACTACTACAAAACAGCTTTTTTTTACATCGCTTCGGGGCACATTCTACATCGGTTTTGAAATCGATTTAGAATCCAAAGATTGTGGAATAGGGGCCTTTTTTACATCGTTATAGAACCGATGTAGAATATATTTTCCTACATCGGTTATGATACAACCTATGTAACAAATGGACCTTTTACATCGGTTACTTGACAACCAAACGGACCATTACATCGTTAGTAAAACAAATGAAGTAAATGATAAAATCCGAACAGCTTTACAACAGCTAACATAGTAACCGGCGTAAATATCCATATCCATATTTTACATCGGTTTGTTCTACAACCGATGTAATATTTTCTTTTTTTTTAAAAATACATGCTTCAAAAAATGAAACCCAACCTCAATTTTCTTTTTTTCGATTTTTACAATACAATACGCCCGCCAAAGACCTATATATAATTATTAAAACATTACGTCGCCTAACCCGACAACTACAATACGATATTAATAAACCAAAACACTATGTACCAACACTACGGCAACAATTAAACAAAATACCATTTACTAACATTACAACAAATTGCAATATTAAGTCAATCATATAAAAACAAAACGGATTATCATGTTTACAATACAATATATAAAATCCTTTCAACACAATAAACAAGGTGATCAATACAAGATTACTTGGTTGCTTCAAAATTCCATATGCCAACTTGGTAGTTTGATTCTTCTTTATAAATTAACCTACAAGAAAATCCAAAAATATCAAAATTATAATAACAATCAACTAATATAAGAATCATAATTTAAAAATACTCAACCTAATATAATACAAGATTTTGACTAGTCCACACCCATCAACCTAAATATTGTACATTATTTCAACCGTTAAGTTAAAAATTAACTTAAGAGATGAGTCATAGTCTCTCAAGTCTCATATGTTCTCCATAAGCTGAAAGAATTTGAAAAACATTAATAAAGACCAATCTGATCATAGTTATAAAATGAACCAACCATGAATAATTTCATTACAATCAGAGATGAACTTAGTGGAACACATTTTTGGAAATGTTTTGTGTGTAAAATATGAAATAATATTAGGCTACTCGTTGAACTTCCAAATTAACTCTCATTACCATTAAAACACTTCATGCAGTTTTATATATATATCCAAATGCATAAATCATTCTACTAAATCTCAAATCGAAAGCAATCCAATTAGTGTAGACTAATGATTTTGCCAACGCTCAAAATAATTATTTTTATCCCCATTATAGTGTTGATCATTGATCCTAAGCTTTTACACTAATAAGAAGATTTTTGTTCCATTACTTCCTAAATATTAATATTAAGGATAAATTTTTAGAACCATTTTCTTTTAATTAAAGGACCCGATGCAAGATCCAACAAATATTATTGTATTGACTAGGAGTCTGACAAATAAAAAGATTTTGAGATGTGATCAAAACTCCAGGATTAGATGCAATCAAAGCCCTTTAATATACTAATATGAAAGATGGGGGTTAAGCAATAGAACATGTAGCAGAAAATTAATCTCACATTTTCCTGTTCTTTTATTGATACTGATCTTGGACCATCTTCTACTTCATGGGATCAAGCCATCCCAGATTCGACTTTCCTGCATAGAGAGAGACAATCTGATAAAAATGGCTACATATAGGAGACCAAAATGGTCAACAAATAGACAAGTGCTCCACAAAATTTACAAGGCCTAATTTGAAACTAGAAGTCATTTCTCTCAATTATGATTGAGCTAAGAAATATCATTTTAAAGATTAAAATTAAGTTTGAGAAGGGTGAAGTCAAATGCGAAACATAACCAAAGTAGCTTAAACATCCAACCAAATGTTCCCATGTACCAGAAGACAAGAAAAAGGCAAGTGCACCAAAGGCAAGTGAAGAGAAAATAGTATTCGAGTAAAGGAGGAATTTTCAAGAATCTTCAAAGAATTCATATTCGATATAGCAATTCATGAATCTTGATCTTCATCGCTCTCCATTATTGAACACCAGCTTTATAGCTTTCTCGATCTACTTCGCTTATCCCCTTCTTGAATAATGCCTAATTAAGAAATTATAATACAATTAGAGGCAATTGTTTTCCTTCTCAAGTAATTACTTATAAATTCTGAGCCTCTAGTTTAAGATTAATTAAGTATAACAATAATAGTCGCTTGAATATACCCAAAAAGAGAGAATCATGCAAAGAACTAATCAACTCAATGCCACAATATTGTAGTAATCCAAATAGCAGAATCAAAACTCTTATGCTCTCAACAAGATAGATAGGATAATGAAAGAAATAACATCATGGGAAAAAGACACACTCGAAGCTATTCATTTGCAAATTTAAGCAATCAATCATCCATGAAGAAAACAAAATTAACAGCTTCATTACATAATAACATCATGTGATGCACTGATTTTTGGTTTGCTTTAAGAAGTAACATTTTCTGATACAAGGCCTGAAAGTTTAAATATGAATATATTCATACAAACTCCCAATAATAGCTTTAGGTGCCCAACAAGAGAAATCTCAACTTGTATGTTGTGAATTGAAAAACACACGTTCTAGTTATTCATTTTTCTATGGATATTTCAACCTCAAGACCTTTCACCAATTCCAGGACTAAAACTAAACTCGAGTGCAAGGTAGCCAAGCAATCTTGGTTATGGAATTAAACTTATTTGTGTTCGGTTCTTCTCTACGGGCTTTATCACTCCAGGTGATCATAACTCCATATGGCCCAAAATCTTCCTATGGAATCGACAACCAAGTATTGAAAATCTTCCAAGCACTGAAAATCAAAGCTAAACCATCTTAAATAATAATTAGCAAACTTAATTAGCAAACTTAACAAAAAAAAAAAAAAAGAATCGATAGACAATATTTCCACCGTAGAGGGGCAATCCTATGAGAAGGAAAATGGAGCCTCATATTGCCACCGTAGAGGGTAAATCCTCTGAGAAGGAAAATGGAAACAAATCTCCCTAACAACAATTTTCACAGATATATATCAATAAAACCGATCATCACCTAACTTTACTATTATCATCTCATGTTCACCAAAGGATGGGAAGGGAAGACCAAGATACAAACTTACTTCAAATATTCGTACTAGTTCTCGCAATTAATTCACTTACATGTTAACAAAGACCAATCATCATTCAAAGATTTAAAATACTATCATACCGCCTTATCCATGGAACCAATTACAAGAACTTAAAGTTCAATATTTAAAAAGACAAAGACAAAAAGGATGAAGGAATATGATGCTTACATTTTGGAATCACTCATATATGTGTGCAAACCGCTTTGTAATGAGCCGAAAGTATCATAACTTATAACCATGCCATTTTCAAGACTCGACTAAAAAACAATTCGAATAAGTACCGCTAAATATATTTTAGTTAGATTGTTGACAAAAGTTTGGCACTTTGAATAACTTCCACTATGAAAATTAGTTCAGACAAAAAAATTACTCGAATTGAGGAAAGTCAAGAATGAAACACAAACAAATGTATAAATCCCATGACAAATTTTCTACATCGATGCAACTCGTTACTTAAATCTACTATATGAGGGAACCCGCCATTTTTCTCGCAACAATTTAAATTTAATTGAAATAGCATAAAATGAATGTCGCATTAACAAGACAATTTGTACAAGAAATTGAAATTGCACAAGACGAATCTCTATACCATAACATCAACTAAAAAGTCCACCGAGAGGAACTTGAGAGGTACAAAATGGTTCATAATTGAAACACGTAACTCATCAGAGAAAGAAAACTATCGGGATACAAACATAGACCAACAAATATTTCTATTAAAAACACAATAAATTAAAATAAACCCTAGAGATGTCTTTATAATAAAATATAATTATTCCTTGAAGGCTAAATGATTTACACCACTCATTGACACCACCGAGTTAATTTTCCAACTCACCCACACCGTAATAAGTACTCGCTTCCAAAAAATTATCGAAATTAAGTGGAAAATCGATCTAATGTGAGTTGGCTATGGCTGAATCCATAGGAAGATTCAAAAAAGGTGTTAGACCTATATTATCTTTTTTTATGATACTGTTCACATCATTGCCTCACCATATTCTCGAATGTGAGTTTTGTTGGGAAGAGATATTCTCGAATGATGATACTAGTTCACATGGATATTACGAAGAGATTTAGAAAACTAATTACAAGAGTTGCAAGGTTTTGAAACCTAAAAGTAGATTTAGAAAACTAAACTTAATGAACTTGCACCGCCACCACGCAAAGGAACTCAAAATCGCACAAGTTGTTGTAGGAGGAGGTGCTCCTGCGAACGATGGTCAAACGAAGAGAGAGAAAGAGAGAGAGAGAGAGAGAGAGAGAGCTGCACATTTTTGGAGAAGAGTAAGAGACTCGATTTAGTCCGACTGGGAAGAGTAAGGGACACTCGATTTAGGGCATTAAGTACATTTCTTTTAAAATTTACAATAGTGCCACCGCCCCCGTTTTTTACATATGTTGTTTTGACAAACGATGTAAAACCTTGTCAAGTTACATCCGTTAACAAACAACCGCCGTAAAAATGTCCGATTTTACATCGTTTATCATGATAACCGATGTAAATGTATTTTAAAAATTACGATTATGCCACCGCTTATTTTTTACGTCGGTTGTTTTATAACCGATGTAAATAGCTGTAGTAAAATCACTTTTTTGTAGTAGTGGCAATTCCAAAAAGACCTGCAGTATATGGAGAACTCTTTGCGAGTTGAGATGCTAGAAATAAAGGCAGAGTTGCATGCACTTCGTACTGAGCAAAGGACAATAACCTCCATTACATACAAGAAACTCGACTCTCTTCTCCAGTTGACTCCAAGACTCCCCATGTTAAAGGTGATGATGCCAAAAAGGGGGAAGGTAATAAGGGGGAAGATACAGCTGAGAAGACCCCCATGAAAATCATTTTCAAAACTCTCATAGGCTCATCCACTATTCTCTTTCACTCCGCCACTTGAATTGTCAGCTGAAGAGAAAGCTGAGTTTGTCTTCAAGAAACATTAAGCTAAAATATAAGATCTTGAAAGAAGGCAGCATGGCAGAGTTGAAGATCTAAAAGCCAAGTTCGGTGGTCCGCTAGCAGGAAAGCTCCAGGAAACAAGGGAAGAATTCAATCCCCCAGCAAACTTAGTGGAAAGATCGACTGAAGAGTTTGACACTCTTTGATCTGAAGGATATTTTGAAGAGATAGACTTAGAAAAAGCTTGGGAAATGTACCGGGAGAAAGAGCTTGCAGTCGTAAATTTGTCCAAGAAGCAGCAGACTCACTCATAAAAGAGTCAACAGACTTCAAGGGCTCAACCCAGTCATATTCCCAAAAGAGCTGATCTAGCCAGAGGAAGAGGAAGGGGTTCCTAGTTTGGTGGGAGAGGTAAAAGCTCAGCACCAAGAAGACCTTCGAGAATCATGTACGTTGATCTTATGAAAAGAGACAAAGAGTACTGGCTTGGATATAGGGAGCTTGCAAATAGAGAGGCTGCCAGGCAGAGTGATGAACTTGCTCGGAAATATGAAGAAGACAATGACATGTAGGACAGAGAGTATGAGGAAAGACTGAGGAATGAGGAAAGGCTGAAGAGAAATTTTGAATGAAAGAAGAGACGAGAAGCCGAGGAAAGAAAGATGAAGGATGATGAAGATTACCACAGGTGAGACGAGGATGAGGAAAGAAGTAGGAAGCAGTAGAGGCATTGAAGAGAGCTGCAAAATTTTGTTGTATTTTCACATTCTTGTAAACACACAAAAATATTGTAAGTACATGTAAGTGCATAATGATATTCAACAAAATATCACATTCTATCAATCATTCTTTTTATGCACTTTTATGTTGTATTTTATTTAAGTTTTGGCATCATCAAAAAGGAAAAAATTATTAGGAAATTTATTTATAAAGATTTTGATGATGCATGTAAAACTAAGATTAGAAAGTTCGCCCCATTTTCTGTTGTAATTCAACTATGTAATAGATAGTAAATATAAGCTCAGTAAAGAAGCAGCCAAATTGAAGATCATAGAAGTTGACTAAAGGATGCAATGAAGAATCACGAAAGGAAAAAATTGAGTATCGAAGAAAGCATCACCAAGTGAAGAAGTTGTGCCTCCAAAGACTAACAAAACAGTCATCCTGTATATACGGATAAGACTCAATAAAGGGGTAAAGTAGCTTAAGGACTCAAGAAAGTCAAGTCCATTGAATGAAAAGTCAAGTACTTACCCAAAATGGCAAGAGGACAAAGCCTACAACCTTAGAGTTATCTTGATGAAAGAGTGCAAGAAGCCGAGAACCAACGGGATGTTCACTTAAAACCCGTAGAGATGTAGGTAACTCCGCAGAGCATTAATTTAAGTATGGGTCAACATCGAAAGTCGCAAACAAGACAAGCCAATGATCAAGAAGTGAATTTGGAAATGACTATCTCTTCAACGGGCACTTTTTCAAACTATCACTATAAAAGGCCGAGGAGTGTTTGTGAGAGAGTACTAAGACACTTACAGTAATCTGAGCAAAACAAGCAAACAAAACACTCTCAAGCTATTCATTCTAATCCTCAAGCCTACATTGTTTTTGAAAATTTACACCCGATGGTGGGAGATTGAAGCGTGATCCTCGTAGGGTCCCAAGGGTGTGAGAGTAAAGTTTAGAAGGGGCGGGGTTGAATAAACCTTACCAACTTTTCGATTTAGTCCTTTTAAAATAGTTCGTAGTTAATACTTCACGCCTAAGTCCTTGATGGACAAACTAAGTTAGTTAACCAGTTAACCAGAGATTAGCCACTCAAATGCACTGACCGAGCCGTTGATAGAATAACTCACCGCTTAGTCTAAGGCTTAACTCAACTATGATATGTTTTCAAAGACTTAACACCCTTGAATTTGGTTTAAGTTTGTTTTGACACTTGGTTTTAGCACTTTGTTAAATATCAATTGATAGCAAATTTATCATCGATATAAAATAATATGCACAATTGAAGTGCTGAAATGTAAATGACACAATAAATTTTATAGAGGTTCAAGATGGGGTAATTCTTCTAATCCTCTCTTCTCCAACTCCCGGAGGAATCCACTAAGTATTGATCGTAGTACAAAGTGGTTATCGAGACATGCAAGTCTTGATCACACAAATGACTTGATCCTTTGGGACTCACCCCGAGATGCCTTGGTCACACAAACCGCTTCTCGTCCGACTCACCTTTTCATAGGGCGCTTGCTCGCTACATTACAAACCACTTGCTCAAGCTTCTTGGATTTGATCACGGCCCTCCAATAACTTGAGATTGGTTCGACTTGAACCTTTCTACAATCCTCTCGTGGAATGTAGACCCCTTTGATTCTTCAAATATTTCCTCTTCAACCGATTGAGGTCATCTTTCCTTCACATGTAGGTGTTGGATTGATTTCCTTCAAGTTTTTGGTCCGAGGATTAAACTTGAATGATTTGAGAATATTTTGTAGGTTACAAACCAATTGATAGCTTGAATGTTCATAGTCAAGGTAACCTCTCGTGTCTATTTTTTCAAATTGATTCCTCACTTTTATAAAGTGTTCTTTGAAAATCGCCTATCAAGAGATAGGCTAGTTTTCAAAAGATACTTGTGGTCGCTGGCTTGTCTTGTTGCGTAAATTCTTGAAATTGACATTTCCTCGTATTGAATGAACCTTCACCTTTTCGTATTTCACACAAAAAGGCTTCCCATTCGTTTATTCCTTTTGCACGCTTCGGGGACTTAGCACTTTAAGAAAGGCAAGATGGAAGTATTACTTTTTAAGTAACTTTCTTGACTTCTATACAACGGATCCTTTTCAATTGTCTTGACTTGATCATAGCTTCTTTAACTTCCTGTGATGACTTCGAGTCGCCTTCCAATCAATGGATGACTCATCCGCTACTTCAACTTGAGACTTGCTATCTCTGGGGTGACTTGACCGACACTTCACAAACAGCATCTCAAATTGATACTTCTCCAAATGAAGTTCTTTGTCTTCTTTCCTTGCCATACTCAAACACCTCACAAATGAGTCTTTATTTTAGTCTCCAATTGTCTTCTTGCATATTTAGGCATAGCCGACTTAACTCACTGAAAGCAAATTTATCTATTATAATGAAAATTACAAAGAAAATGGGGTGCCAACTTTCTAGTCTAAGTTTTACATGACATTCATCAAAATCTAAAAATAAGTTTCCCAACAATTTCCCCCTTTTGATGATGCCAAAACTTAAAGCATACATACAAAATGTAAATGTCAAAGATACATACGATAGTGTAAGAATGAGAATGTATGCATAGAATCAACTGCTCATTGATCATAACATTCTTGTCCTTTACACACTTTTACAAAGTGTATCGAGCAACCATCTATGTCTACGCAAAGAAAATAGAGAAATTACAGATTTCTTATTCAATGTACGTAAGACTTACATACTTATGTATTTACAAAGGTAAATTACATGAAGAGGGGTGGACAAGAATACTTCATCTCCTTCGCCGCTCCTTCTTTCCTCATCAACTCGTTTCTTCCTCGACCTTTTTCTCTTTTTCTTCTTCACCGCTTTTTCTCATATGCTTTTCTCGCAGCCTTCATCTCTTCTTTTTCTTTTCTTTGTCTTTTCTTCCCACAAATTGAGTTTGTCTTTTAATCTCTTCCTCGATTCTCTTTACATACTCAAAGATTGTTTTTTGGCCACTTGCAGTTAGCTACTTCAAACCCCAGCCCAATAGATCCCTCCTTTCTTCCCCGGATCTATGTATTCTATATTTTTGGGTAGAGGTCTAGGTCCAAACCTCTTCCTCCACTCGCTTCTTCCTCTTCCTCCGGGTGTGTATTGTATCGCCTTCTTCTTCCCAAATGAGTGACCAAGCAGAGTGATCGCCAGAGCGATCGCCAGAGTCCGTCACTCGTCGCCTTCTTCACATAGCTTGAGGCCTTTTTCCCAATACAAGTCCTGTGCTTGAGCCATGGTCATGTTCACGAAGATCCCTGATGCGAGCCGCCTTGAATTCATCAACTCTCGCTTGGTTGCAATGTCAAATGGCATCGCTGTCTCTTCCCCGCCGTAATCGCCTCCATATTGTTTCAAGATATCCATCACTGGCATCCATCTTTCCTTCCACCTCCTTTATCCCCTCGCTTCTACTATTTTTCGCCACCCATGGTTACCATGAGTGTTGAGCGGCAGAGTCACCGAGTTTGTCGATGATATCAACAAGGACAAATCCTTGTTGAGGGGTTTTAGCAATCATCAATGTCATATCTTTCGAACCTTCCCCTCAACATATTTTCCTTCTTTTTTTCTTTTTTCTCGTTTCTTCAAATGCCTCTTCTCCTTCATAGATGTGTCCTTCTTCTCGCCTTCATCTCCTTTAACGCTTTAGTATTCCTCTTCCCCTTTTGCATCATCAAAGGAGAGAGGAACCCCGAAACATGCCAAGAATCATGAAGTCCAATCGACCGATAGTTGAGTTATATTTTGAATCATGGCATGAGTATGCCGCACGGAATTCGAGCGAGTGGCTTTCGATTCACCGCCACCGCTTCGCCAAGCCGAGAGAGGCTAAATTTCTTCTCCATGTTCTCCTCCATGCCAGGCTTTTGCGATGAAATTCACGCAATAGCCTCCATTTCGTGGTATGGGAGGTATGCATTCTCAATATTTTCCCGCATCCTCCTTTTCATGTCAACATTATCGCTCCGACTAGCATTTTATTGAACAATGTTCTCAAGTAGCGAACTTGCTCCACGCGCATTGTCGTTGTTGTTGCCACCATTCCCGATCCCGACAATTATTCCTCACAAATCGCCAGCAGATTGGTGTCTCTGCTTATCCGCCTCATGTCTAGTGAGGCATGGTGCCTTTCCATCTTCTCTATCTCCGCAAATATGGCCTTGAAAACTTTCGAACCTCACCACCTCTCGTCTCACCAAGGCCAAGCAAAGATCAAAGTCAAAATCATTGGGACGATGGTGTCCGTTGGAATGATGGGATCAGTTTATGGAAACATTGTTGATCTATAGCCGATTCTTCAAGAAGATTAGGTAGCTCCGTGAGAGAAAGGAAACGATTCTTCGAAGATCATCATGGACAACGAATATGTTCAATGGTAACTCGTGCCCGTGATGTGCCCGGGTTAAGCAGCCGATTCTACTCGCAGCCTTTGGGAGCCTCGCGCGCTTGACTATGATTCAGCTTGGGGTCTCAGAGTGGTATAGACTCACTGGCCGAGCCTCACTGCCTCAACAACACTTTGCCTCTCCGGGGTGCTTCCTGGCTGAGTTGTCCGGTCCCTCGCCATATCGCTGGCGCCATCGGAAGATGATGAGATTTGGAGAGGTGGCTCATCATCGAAATTGAACTTTTGACGAGCAACCTTGAATTCTCGCTTACTCATATCGGGAAGAACGCCCTCACCGAAATGCTGGATTTGCAATCGGGGATGACTCACCTTCATCTTCACCTTCGATCCTAGAAATGTTACATGAGGATTGTCTTGGGAATTGTGAAGAGCACTTATCTCCTTTCTCGATGGATCAATGATAGTAGAGGGATGTTTTGTACTTCCTTTTTTTACCCCGGAAGTCTCAACCTCCCGCTGGCCTTCATTACCTCCTCGCACTCAATCGCAGCCGAGGCCTTGACAATCCCTTCGATAGACTCAACCGCCTTGGGGTTCGGGACGGTGGCATCCACCGAGTCTCAACTCCATGGATTGCACTTTCATCGCCTGCAGTGTTAACTCCTGTGGCGATCCTCATGTGCCTCTCGCCGCTTCAACAATGTCATTGGTTTTTCAAAGGGCTTGGCACTTCACCGAGATTTCAACCGCCCGAGCCTCTTCAAAGACAACTTGATGTGTATCTCGCTTGTGTTTCCGCTTTCCACTTCGCCTCCGAGATTCGCTGAGTCACCGTAGCATTCTCCCGACCTAACCGCAGCTGAGAGAGTTTCCTCACCGCACACCACCGGGTGAATTGATCGGGGTCACTCGCCTCCGCATCCCGCTTGTTCCCTTTGAGTATTCACCATCAAAGGGTGGTAAGACACCTTCATTAGGGGTTGGCTCGACCGGGTCCCCAAGTTCCGAGTTTCATTGCCGCCTCCTTAATGCCTTCATCGAGTGAGCAGGGGAAGGGTGGCAAGAACAACGGTTGCAATTGGCCGCACCACTCCGATAGATCAATCTCCACCGTGATTTGGAAGATTCCCCGGCCTTCCATTAACCGCTGCTCATGTAGACCCTAGATTCCCGCATGGCTTGCCAGATTTCCAATTCTTCTATAGCAAAGAAGAAGTTGGTCCGCATCCTCATCACTGAGAGGATGTCAAGATGAGGATGTGTATGATCGCCGGTTCCAGTAGGGGACAAATGCGGGCCTTCTCACGAGCTTCAGCCTTCCTCTCGCCGCCGCTTCTCTTGTCTTTGAAGATCTCGCAAGATATCCGTGCGCTTTTCATCATCCAAAGCTTGACCACAGCGGTCAATCCGAGAAAATTCAACAGCTTCTTCTTCTTCTTCAATAAACTCCTGGTTTTTGAATCGCTTCCTGGATCGACTCACCTTTCCACTTCCTCCATTCTCGTAGACGATTTTGATGTCTCAATATGGTGGGGATAGATCATCACATCATCATCTTATTTATCATCATCTCCTCGCTGCAATCCTTTTCGTGAATAGAAGGAAATATACTCACGCTCAACTCCTTCAAAGAAAGATCGTGACAAGTGAAATATACCTATCACAGGAGAGTCCATGTCTCACCGCTTCCTTGTTATTCAAATTGCCCTATCCACACTGGTTTTGACTTGCCTCTCATGACGGCTTCAAAGCAGACTTGGCAACTTGATCAATAATCTCTGAGACTCTACTTCTCCAAATGCTTCCGTGATCTGCTCCAAATGAGTGGCGACTCAAATGCTTTTCTCAAGCTCCGACCGCTTGAAGAGTCTTCTCCTTTGGTCCTTACCGTGAGGAATTTCTGGTTCGGATGCGCTTCTCCGAGTCCGGGCGGCAGGGGTCGGTGCTATTGTCTTTTCTCGAGGAGCCGGCCTTCTCGCTTATCAATTCCTTTTCTTAATAACGAGAAGGCATTTGGGATTCCTTCTCCACTACGGCCGCAGGGCAGTGACTTACCGCAGGGCAGCGGATTTCTTTTTCTTTTTTTGTCAGGGGCAACCGCCTTTTTTGCACCGCAGGGGCGCTTTCTTCTCTGGGGAGAGGAGGAGACAGCTTGTTTCTTCAGGGCCGCTTGATTCTCCTCACTGTGACGCCTCTTGGCGATGCTTTTCTTCTCTTCGGTGGTTCGACGGAATTTTTTGTTTACATGGAACGCTTTTTTCCATGTCAAAGAGGGACTCCTTCACTTCCATCATCCGCCAATAACCAGTGCCATATCCCAAAGATCCTCCAAACGAACCATCCTCCTTAAATGATTTATTCTCAATATTCGCAAAGTCCGCAGTATACAAACTCGCATCAGCTTCACCTTTTTCTCCCATGATCGCAGCCCATCACGATCAACTTGGTTTTGACCGATTAAAGCTTCCAAACTTGATATCTATGCATTTGGCAACAATGTCTAACAATGTTTGTGGTAATCCTCCTTCAAGAAGCCTTCTTATCACCGTGGGTAGACAACCTTTGAAGACAATGTTTGGCTACTTCTTCCATGCAAAGAGAGATTTACATCCGCTCAGAGATCTCCCAAGACTCCTTCACCGGAGCAAGGTTTCGCCAAATCCTTGGCAAGTAAAGTGATTTTGACTTCTTCCCGTGAACAGAGGACTTGATGCCCTCGCCGTGAACTTCAGCTCACATAGAACTCGCGCGACCTCTTCCACGTAAGTCATCCGAAACTCCATCGTGAGAAAAGGTTTCAAATTCGCATTTTTCCAACTTCTCTGCTTTTTCTTCACAAGGGTTTCGTCGACCTTGTTTGATTAGACCTCCAAAATCCACAAAGAGACCCCATGTGGATTTGCTTTCCCATCTTGACAAAATCGTAAGTAGATGCCATTTCTTGAAGATTTAACGAATGAAACTTTGAAAATAAGCTTTGAAGGTTTGTAAGGTTTTGAGAGAAAACTTTTCTTTGCTTTTGAGAGAGATGAACAATTTTGGTAAAGTGAGAGAAAGTTGAAGAAATGGTATATGTATGGGTTATGAAAGGACGTATGACGGTTTTTTGAAATTTGATCAAGATCAATGGCTCAAATTTTGCACGCCGATTAACATTTAATTTCTCGCATTTAATGCAACATCATTTATATCCAATCATAAGATTGGTATGCAAACTTTTGATCAGACACGCCATAATTATGCCGACGCTATTCTTAAAAACATTCCCGCTTAGTAGAAAAGACTCGCATTTTTGTCACTTTGCTCATAACCGACTCAACTTGCTTCTTAGCCGATTCAACTCTTTTTTCTCCATTCACATTGTGACTCAAATTGCGTCACCAACTCATTGCAAAATTTCGACTTTTCGATGTGGTCGATTCACTTAGTCGCTTTCAAGAGCTCCGCTCTTTTCCCATCTTTTCATGTTCCATCTCTTTTCTTTGAGTCTTCCGAGGCCAACTCAAAATTTTTTAATTAACCCTAATTCATGCTTGAGTTCTTCAAATCTTGATTCACATAATGGTTTTGTGAATATATCACCTAACTCGCTTATCAATTGAGATATATTCCAAAGTGATGTCCTTCTTTTCAACATGGTCTCTTATGAAATGGTATCCGCATCGATGTGCTTTGTTCTTGAGTGTAACACAGATTTTGAGTGATTGCAATTGCACTTGTGTTATCACACATGATTGAATTTCCTTTTCTTCAACTTCATAGTTCTCTCACTGCCTCATCCATAAGACTTGAGCATAACAGCTACCCGCAGCCTATGTATTCTGCTCACTGTGGATGTGGCTATTGAGTTTTGCTTTTTGTCAACCCAGGAAATTAACCTATTTCCAAGCATTTGACATGTACCAAGCACTTTTCCTATCTACTCTACATCCAAAGATAGTCGAATCAATAACCAATTAGCTTGAATCCACCTTCCTTTGATACCATAAGCCAACTTCGCTTCCCTTTAAATATCTCAATATTCTCTTGTGTAGTCATGTGGCTTTTCTTTAGAGCAGATTGAAATCTTGCACATACACCTACATCAAAGGTGATGTCCGCCTACTTGCCGAGATAGATCAATTTCCACTGAGTGCTCCCGATGCCGCCAAGGAGTTGAGCAGAGTATGTTGCCTTCTATTCCATTTTGATCGAATGGCAACATTGAGATGATGATAAAGTTAAGATGATGATGTGATGATCCTATACTCACCATATTCGTTACATCCAAAATCGCCTACTTTGAACGGATGGATGGAAGGTTCCATCCTTCAAAGACGCTTTACTTGAAGTCCTAAAGAATGTCAGTTCCCAAATACTTATTTCAAATTTGCTTTGCATGAGGTTTGAGAATTTAACTGCTGAATTTTTGATGGAACCAAAATGATGTCCAAGACATGAAGAAAACTCGCATGATATCTTCCCATCTTCAAAGGCAAGAGTGCAGATCGGGCTTTGCCTCGTGAGAAGGCCCGCATTTGTCCCCATCGAAATCCATGATCATACATCCTCATCTTGACATCCTCTCGTGAGAGTGATGAGGATCTGACACTTTATCTCCAAGATGTAAGAATTGGAAATGCAAATCCATGTGGGAATCTGTTCCTACATGATAGCAATCTTCCAATAATCCATTCCCAGAATCTTTTTACAAATCACATTTGAGATTGATCCTATGGGAGTGGTGCAAGAATTGCAACCTTATTGCTTCCACCACTTCCCCGCTTCACTGATGAAGGCATTAAAATCTAATGAAACTCGAACTTAGGGACCCCAAATGAGCTAACCCCTAATGAAGGTGTTTTTACCACCGTAACCTTCTTCTAATTTTGTTCCGAATACTCATTTTGAACAACCGAGTCCGAGACGAGTGACCCTGAACCAATTCACTACCTTGTGTGCCTTTCAAAACTAATCTCCACTACGCTTAGGCTTGAGAATGCTGTCATCCAATGCTCCACAACGATCTTGAGGCGATTTGTGAAATAAACACAAACAGAATATAGCAAGTTGATCATCGAAGAGGCTCGCATAGCTTGAGACCTTCTCTTACATCTCCAATGATTAGGTCCGTGGATGGTCCAATGACGTCAAGTGAATCAAAGAGAGGTACGCGAGGGATTCGCCCGAGTTAACACTGGGCGATGAGAAAGTGCAATCCACTTAGTTGAGACAGGATGCCACCTTTGAGACCCCAATGCTCTTCTTCATCTCGGATTGTCCAAGGCCTCGCAACATTGAGATTGCATGGAGGTAGAAATGTTCTTCTTAATTTACTCAAGGAGGTTGAGACTTCACATGGATGGACTCTTCAGATACCATTGTCCTCTTGATACTCTATAGGCTTTACTTTCACCGAGTATCCCAAGAAGATACCTTCATCACCTTTTAGCATCAAAAGCCTTTAAATTGTCTTTGCCATTATTGTGGATTTAAGCATTTGCATCCAAATATTTTAAAATATGCAACATTTGCTTTCTCCCCGTCCAAATCTCATAGGAGTCTTTATGAGTCAGTTCTTGCTTATCATGCATCTATTTTGAGTATAGCATGTCGTGTTTATTGCTTTCACCAAAATCTTTAGGCAAAATTTCGCTTTACCTAACATGGTCCTTTGCCGCTTCTTTGAGAGTTCTGCTCCTTCTTTCGCAACTCCATTATGTCAGGAGTCCTTGTCGCAGATAGTTCATGAGCAATACCATTTTCAATACAATACGAAGTTATTATTCCATTGACAAACCTCCTTCATAGATCTAATCTTGATAATGGTTTGACTTTTCTCATTTTGAATTTTCTTCATCACCGTGGGTAGCTTCGCAAGGTTTCTTTCTTCTTACACATGAAAATTGTCCATGTATATCTTGAGTAATCATCTACTACCACCAAGGTGTATTTCTTTCCGCTTATGCTAGCCGGTTCAACGACCAAATAGATCCATATGTAACAGTACAATATTCTTGTTGAAGATGGACATGTCTTTTCTTTTGAATGATGATTTGATCCGCTTCCCATCCGCATGCATCACATACACTCTCCTTCTTGTATACCGAGTCCGGAAGTCCTTCTACAAGATTACTTCTTACAAGTTTGTTAATAGTTTTGAAATTCAGTGACTCACCTTCTTGTGCCACAACCAACTTGATTCGGCCGTGTTTTTTGCTAGTAGACAAGTGCTTGGTGTTGCAATGACCAATCCACCACATACATGTTCTTTTGTCCGCATCCTTGTAGCACTACTTCATTAGATTCAAGAGTCTTGATTTCGCACACTCCCATATTGAATCCAACATTATAGCCCTTGTCACAGAGTTGACTTATACTTAGTAAGTTGAAATTGAGGCCTTCAACATATGCAACATCTTTAATTTCTAATACATTTTTCTTGATGGATCCAATGCCTCTTATTTCTCCCGAGCTTCATTCCTCCAAATATAACTATTGCAACTCTAACTTCCTTGAATTTTGATAGATTTTTCTTGTTTCCTCACATGTGTCCGGAACAACCACTATCCATGTACCAGTTCCTTGCACTCGGCCGCTCCTTGAACCTCGTATTCTTGGTCCTGCTCGGCCTTGTTCTTTTGGCCATTAAACATATCAAGGCTTCTTCTTCTTCGAGTCACTTGAATAGTCGATTCACTACTCTCCGAGTCCGCCGTGTCTTTGACTTGGTCGCCTCAAATAGCCCCTCGCAGCCTAATATTGCCTTTTTTCTTTTCTTTGTCTTCTTTCTCTCAAGACTTTTCTTTCCTCTTCATTCCTCGTATTTGTTCACTACAGATATGGGCAATCAATGGCATAGTGACTGGTTGCTCGTCAGCCCCAAAGATAGACTCTCAACTTTTTGATCACCTCTTTCCATTCTCGATTGTCGCTCTTTTGGTATTCGATCTTTTAATGCTCACTTGCTTCGCGGCCTATCTTCCTTGACTTGGGGGAGCTGAGTGTCTTCCTCGAGGATTCACCTTTGCCTCTTTTGTAGTTCTTGTTGAAGAATTTGTTGAACCTTTTAACCATCAGGGCAATCTCTTCTTGGTCAATGACTTCTTTGACTTCACTTCTCTTCCATCCTCGACTATTAGAGCAACTGCTTTGGACACAAATTGCCTCTTCTTGATATTTTCTTCTCACCAAATTCATAGGCTTTGAGATATGAGAATAACTCATGGTTGGATGTTTTTGATAGATCCATGGAATGCCTCAAGGCCATGACTTTCATTTCCCACTCACCGAGACTTCTTAATCTTCATACACATCTCTTTCTCGTATATTCTTTTCCAAGTTAGGCTTACCATTGGTAATTTCGGGTAATGAATCTAAAGATCCAAAGATCCAAGCTTTCTCCAAGCCCGCAAAGATCTTAAAGTTTTCAAATTTTTGTACAAAGAACATATAGCTTATTTTCCTTGATTTGCCGAGAGCCTTCACAAATCAAAGTTAGCTTATCCTGCATTTATTTTGCAGCCTTCGCATGATTTGACTTTGTTGAACACGGCTTTGTCCGTAGTTTTGTAAAGAATGTCCTTGGCCACGCGTGTCCAAGTTGTATCTTTTTCTCATCATTTGTCCATTCAAATTTCTTGGTTTTTCAACCATAGCTGGTCCGGGAGCAACATCCTCTTCTCCTTCAAATTAAAGCAGCCCCTCCTTGCAAGCTTGTGTTCACTTTTAAAATTTGCAGCCGCCCATCTTCTATTACTATCCACATTTCATCGTAATGCCGATAGATGAGCCTCGCATACGAATTTTCCAATCATCAAATTCCTCAATTGTGAACATAGGGATGCGTGTCAAGTTTGCTTCCATGATAATAACTTTGTCAATAAAAGAGTTTTGAAAGATCAAAAAAGCAAGCTTTGAAAGATTGAGATCTAGTTCAAGAACTAAAGGCCGGTGGCTCAATGAACCAACCGCCCGATACCACTTGTAGTCCTAAGGTGGTGAGAGTGGTTTAGAAGGGGGTTTTTGATTTAGTCCTTTTAAAATAGTTCGTAGTTAATACTTCACAGCCTAAGTCCTTGATGGACAGCTAAGTTAGTTAACCAAATAGAGTTAGCCACTCAACAACACTGACTGAGCCGCTGATAGAATAACTCACCGCTTAGTCTAAGGTTTAACTCAACCGTGATATGTTTTCAGCCAAGACTTAACACCCTTGAATTTGGTTTAAGTTTGTTTTGACACTTGGTTTTAGCACTTTGTTAAATATCAATTGATAGCAAATTTATCACAGATATAAAATAATATGCACTGAAGTGTCAAATGTAAATGACACAATAAATTTTATGAGGTTCAAGATGGGGTAATTCTTCTAATCCTCTCTTCTCCAACCCAGGAGGAATCCACTAAGTATTGATCGAGTACAAGGTGTTTATCACCCGTATGCAAGTCTTGATCACACAAATTGACTTGATCCTTTGGGACTCCACCGAGATGCCTTGGTCACACAAACCGCTTCTCGTCCGACTCAACTTTCTTCACAAGCAACCGCTTTACTACTACAACTCACTTGCTCAAGCTTTCTTGATTTGATCACGGCCCTCCAATAACTTGAGATTGGTTCGACTTGAACCTTTCTACAATACTCCGTGAATGTAGACCCCTTTTGATTCTTCAAATATTTCCTCTTCAACCGATTGAGGTCGCCTTTCCTTCACATGTAGGTGTTGGATTGATTTCCTTCAAGTTTTTGGTCCGAGGATTAAACTTGAATGATTTGAGAATATTTTGTAGGTTACAACTCAATTGATAGCTTGAATGTTCGTAGTCAAGGTAACCTCTCGTGTTCTTTTTTCAAATTGATTCCTCAGCTTATTATAGTGTTCTTTTGAAAATCCGCCTGAAGAGATAGGCTAGTTTTCAAAAGACACTTGTGGTCGCTGGCTTTGTCTTGTTGCAAATCCTTGAAATTGACATTTCCTCGTATTTAATGAACAATCACCTTTTCGTAGTTCTCGACACAAAGGCTTCCCATCGTTTATTCCTTTGCACGCTTCGGGATCGAGCACTTTAAAAAGGGCACTGGAAGTATAACTTGTTTAAGTAACTTTCGACTTTCTCGGTAACGGATCCTTTTCATTGTCTTGACTTGATCAGCTTCTTAACTTCCCGATGACTTCAAGTCAACCTTCCAATCATCGGATGACTCATCCGCCACTTCAACTTGAGACTTGGCTATCTGGGGTCGACTTGATCGACACTTCTCACAAACGATCTCAAATACATTTCTCCAAATGAAGTTCTTATCTTCTTCCTTGCCATACTCACCGCTCACAAATGAGTCTTCATTCTAGTCTCCATTGTCTTCTTGCATATTTAGGCATAGCCGACTTAACTCACTGAAAGCAAATTCTATCTATTACAATGCAAATTACAAAGAAAATAGGGTGCCAACTTTCTAGTCTAAGTTTTACATGGCATTCATCAAAATCTAAAAATAAGTTTCCCAACGATCCCCTACCAGATTAAACCATTAAAAGATCGTGACATTGTAATTTCCCATTACAAACTATGACATCTACAATTCTATTATAATGAACTATCAATGTATACAATGAGAACCAATGGTCTATCAAAATCTAAAGCTCGAATATCCTGCTTGGTCCATCCGAATGAGCGATAGTAGATGGTGGGATGTCGCCCTCATAAACAAGATGACAACCAAGGGATGTAGCTCTCAACTCGCAAATGATCTCGGACGACGATTTCCTCTCTCGTGTATGTGGGAAATCGAGTAGTGAAGGTCAATCAAAAGGTTCCGATACGAGTCGTGGGTATGCTCAACTCCGCCAAGACCTAAGACAACCGTGATGTGATCGTGGGTAATCACCGCCGCCGTTGCATCCAACTCTATCCAAATATGTAATGAAAATTGTCGTCCGATGTAGTCCTATCTCTAATGCTAATAATTCCACATGGAAGCTAGAAACAAACTGAAATGAACTATGAAATGCCAACATGAGACTCATCCGAGTGATCCCAAATCAACCCCCTTCTCCATCTATCAACGTGCATCGATCAAACGAACCATCTATGTTCAGCTGATCCGAGTAGAGATCGAGAGCTCGCCAAAGCACCATTCTCGGTCGATGAAAAACTATTGAGGATCACTCCCCTACAAAAAAGCCATGGTAGGGAAGCAACTGCACCAACTGAGGGGCTCAATCGCCCACCTAAAACAAGGAGCCGAGATGCCGCTCCACCGCCAAATAATGTGAGATGCCAAGAAAGAAAGTGTTGGTGCTGACACTATTCCTTTTCGTCCGCATAAAACCATAGAATCAAGCAAGGAATAAAAACCTCAAGTGCCTCGTGTGTGATGATCTGGTGAGCGATTCCTCCAAAATCGAGGAATAATATTATATCAAGGTGTGTGAAGGGCAAAGTGTCAAACCAAGAGAAAATGATTCCACACGGATCGAACAATATCATTCATCAAAAAGAGGTGAGGATAGATTCAACCTAAGGAGAGAAATGTGGAAGATGCAAGCAACAACAATAGCGTGACGCAAGAGAAGTGCCAAGTGCTTGAAGCTTGACATCCACACGGAGTCGACATTATGAAGGAGACGCCAAAGGAAAATGATATGGAACGAGTAAGAACATCGCTCTAAATGGCACTAAGCAAAAGGTTCCGTGTCTTTTCTAGCTCGAATGGAATCCCGTGCGTAAGACATGGAAAACCACCATGAGGGGTAAGCATCCATCGCATGACATCCTCGTGATCCTAACAGAATAGAACCCTTAAATATTCTCTTCAAGCCTACATTCAAGTGAATCTATTCAACACACTGAAGGAAGAAAAAACTTCAAATCCAGCTTGAAGAGAAAAATTTTTTTCAAGAAAAAGGGTTTGCACATCCACAAAGTGAAGAAAAGCAATGGAGTTCAAGCTAACCGCTTGAACCCATCGGAGGGCTACGTGATCAAGTCCGAATGGTTTGAAGTAGATGAAGTAGTGAGACATCTCGCTCTTCCGGCTAAGAAGTTTTCTTCGAGTCCCAGGAGTAGAGCCGGCTGTGATCAAGCGCCTACTTGGATCAAGTATCTGCTTTTGTAACAACTTGCATTAGTGGATTACTTTCAGAGTTGGAGAAAAGTGGAGTAGAGAAATTACCCCATCATCAAACCACTATAATATTGCCTTTATGTCTTTTATTTTTAAAGACCTTAATTTTGCAAATTTTATTCTCGTTGATTTATATTTCGACTCAACTAATAATAACTTAAGCTAAAAACAAGTGTTGTCAAACCATTTTACAAAAAAGTTGTAAGACTTCTACAACAAAAATCAAGTAGATGTATGTTTTAAAAAAGAGCTTCACGCCACTCAACCGAAGTTACCCTATCAACAAATTTCACCGAAATCTGAGTGGTTAACTCTCCCGTTGAGATTGAACCTAGTTGTCTTTAAGATTAAGTTGTTTAGATGTGTAAAAACTCGATTTAAGATCAAAATCAAAAATTGGTTAAGTCTATTCTACCCCATGACTTAACACTCACATCCTCGGGACCTACCGCCCAACTTGCATGGGCCGAGCTCCGTTCAACGAGTTTTGTAACTAAAAATATAAAGAATATTCAAGAATCACAGTAGCTTAAGTGAATCAGACATTTAAGGTTTCTAAATTCGTGTCTACTAAAGTTTGTAACTCCTTAGATAGTGGTCAAATGTGCCAAATAGACGCTTGTATTGCAGAGTTACATCCATCGTATTTATGCCTTAATCTCTAACAGTTATTTCCCGCAAAGTGTTGGAATTGTTTTCTTTTATAAGCCTAGTTGTATTGCAAAGTAAAGTGTTAGACAAATAGAATATTCGTAGTCCGAGTAGTATATTTCCACAAGAGATACAACACATCTCGCAACATCCTTCCCATCCGTATTTTCTAAGCCCATCAACCGCCGCATCATTTCTAGTTTGAAGTGGCTTTTTATGTTAGTGGTGCTACTACACATAAGATGTAACCTATTTTAGCTTTGGGGACACTATGTTGTCGTGAGAACTAGTCAATACATATTTGTCTTGCAGACAGACCTGCCTCGACTGCATTTCCAATTGCTCTGTTGCGCAAAAAACAAGTTGTAATAGTTAAAGCTATGTTATACTTGTACTTTTCTATTTCTATTTTGGAAGCTATTTAGATTTTTTTCCTAATTTTTGTACATTATAATCAACAATCACAAGACAAATATTACACCTTCAGATGACGAAAGCGTAAATAGAACCTTGCTTGAGATGAACCTAACAGAGGACCCTCTAGCCGGGCCGTTGGAATTGAAGTTATTGTTGAAAACGCCACAGCATTTGATACATGTGGCTGTGGATAATTTTATATGCCATGACTATGTCCTAATAAAGGCTTAGTGGTGCATTTTATTATATGGATTATGTGGTTTGATACGAGTTGAGGATATTTCTCCAAAAAGTTTGTGGTTAGAAAATGAAATACGAAATGAGGATGTGAATTCCAAAAGGTTCATTATTTTAAGTTTTTGATTGCAAGATGGATGATTCCCAAAATCCAAAACGTGTTGAACCTGATATGTGTAAAATATACGTGTATTTAGGGGTTTAAAATGACATATAATTGATACATTTGCATGTATATTTAGTGTATTTTTACTTGGTTTCTTAGAAGGGCATGATATCACGATTCTTGAAACTTTTTACAAAACGGAGCGTAATCAAAGAAATATCGTTAAAAGGCCCGAAAAGATTGAAAAGACGAAGAAAATAGACAAAAACATGTCACACACCGATCATATGGGACCACACTACTGTGACTTACCCATGTGAAAGATGACATGTCCATGTGAAGTTGGGAAATTGAAATCGGGACGAAAAAAACAAGCCACACGGTGGGCCTATGAGAGCCACACGAGTGTGTGAAATAGATCGTGTGAAAGTCGCACTGGCATGTGACGATTGTCTCGGATTTTTGTGTCATTTTTCCCTCAAACTCTACAAGTGATCTCTCCATGCATCTATAAAAGAAACCCAAGGCTTGCACGAAATTATATCCATCAATACACAATACAACACACCAAATTTCAAGGAACACAAAATTCAAGGTCTTCCGGAGAGGAAGGCCGGTCGCGAAGAACACCACAAGTCTCTTTTCACATCTCGGAGCACAAGAGTTCAAAGGCTTGGAAGAAAAAAATCCCGACAAGAAGGGGTTTTCTTCTTAGTTTAGATCTATTGTTTGTGCTTAAACGATGTCACAATGTTGATTTCAAGTTTGTCTATGAATCACTTATCTTTGGAAGAGCATAATCAAAACTATGGATTTATATTAAATCTTGATTAATTATTTTTTTTAATTAATTAATTTGTTTTTTTTTTATGAATTCGAGTGTTTATTCTTAATTGTTTTTATCCGATCAATAATTAACATGTCATATTTGTTAGTCATGAGAAATTCTAAGAGGAGTTCTAACAAAGACGAAAATTGAATGTGGGTGTATCGAGCCTGAGACCTAAACGATTTGTGGGAAGTCATTCAATTCATAGATTTTTGGGAATTAATAATACATTGTCTAGGAATTTCAACGGGGTGGGCGAATGAGGAGCAATCCCCATCCCCGCAAAACAAACGAGGAAAAACTCCCTCATCCATGTCCCTTATTCCCCGCCGTTTTATTTTTATTATTTTGCAAAATCTTTTAAAAATGATTTTTAATATTTAAAAAATATAAATTATATAAAAACTAAAAAACACTCATTACACAAAATAAATAAAACAAATTAAAGATTTTTTGATTTTATATATTTAATGTGATATATTTATATATTTTTAAAATATTATATTATATATTTAATATTCGATTCTCCACGGGAACGGGCAGGATCCCCGCGGGGGAATATGATCCCTATCCCCGCCAATGGGGTGAAAAAAATCCCCGTTTCTTTTTTTCGGGATTCCCACCCCGAATTCGAGAGAATCCCCGTTCTAGTTGGGAGACCTTAAATTATTATTAATCTTTTTTATCCGATCAACTTAGGAATTAACCCATTGAATCATGAATGTTTTGTTAAAAATTAATTGGGTTAATATTAAAGAAACATGTTGAGATTATGTGCCTAAGGTTGCTTCCGTGAGAAAATATTTGTGGGTTCGAAAAAATTATTTTTCTTTTTATTTTTGAATTTATAAAAAAACTTGAGATTAGATGCGCTAAATAAAATTGAAAAACGATGTTATTATAGCCTAAGTGTTTCGTAGTCAATCCCTAAGGAATACAACCTTGCTTGCCATTATCCTATAAACTATATTGTACACTTGCATTTGTAAAATCCAAATATTTTTGGAACAAATTTCCAATTGATCTTGTATGTATTCGTGTTCAAAGGATGTTGTTTGATGAAACTTTCCATATGATTTTTTGTTTAGAAGAAGTTATCGAAGTTGAAAAGCTTTTAGAAATTTCCTAAAGCATTAATGCAAGGAAATCGGATTAGATAACCTAATTTTTCAATTGATGTTCAAAGAATTCAATCGAATGTTTGAATCTAAATCCGAAAAGTCTCAATGGATACTAGAACAAACTATGTTGGAACATATTTAAGAGTTCACCGATCCAATCCTATGGTGGTGTGACTAATTTTTCCATCCACATTTGGCTTTTCAAAGAAACAGAATCAACAGAGGAACACCAAAGGTAGACTCCCCTCCGAAGTGGATCCATGTCCTCACTCATCGGGAGGTTCTAACAAAATTGTTGGAACAGGTTATAACACCAGAATTGTTGGAACATGGTTTTAATTATTTTTGTGATGAAACAAAAAGATCTGATTTTGAAAAAACATGAATTTTTAATATTTAAAAATACCACTAAATATAAAAAGTTGTAAAATTGTAAACTCGTTACTTAATATCTTAAAATAAATAAAACAAAATTTAAAGATTTTTTGATCAATTTTATATATTTAGATGCATATCGATTTATATATAAGTAAATATAATTTTAAAATGTTGTATTATAAATCTATATATTTATTAATAAAAGAATTCATGAAGCACAAGTGGTTCCAGGTTGTGAATTACAGACGCAAAGATAAGAGGTCTAAGGGCTAAATCCTTTGGATGATCCCTTAAAGAGACTCCGTAGTCCGGATGCAACTCGGGCAAAAGAAATCAATAGTGAACTTGAGTTCACTATGCACGATCATACGTGTGAAATTTGATCTCCCTAAAATAAATCCACCTTCTAGATCGATGATTGTCCCCAAAACCAACACGAATCTTTCCAAATCACTTTGTCCTCACTCACGTGCAAGGGAATCACCCATCATGTAATTGCCCGCCAATCTACGCTTTAACTTTGATAATGAGCATCTTTAGCATTTTGTTGGTATGAAGTACCTTCAAATCCTTAAACTTTAATCAATCTAGTCCCCGCCTATAAAATTTCAGAATTTTCTTTTTCGGTTTGGTTCATTCATGTTCCCTCCGCAAACCTACTAAGCCGCTCATTATCTCAGTGAATCAACCCTCTTCGACCTCGAACATCACATAATATAAAGTGGATCCTAAAGAAATAAAGTGGAACTATTGATAAGTATAAAGCCCGTCTTGTTGACAAAAAGGTTTTAACCAAAAAGAAGAGTATGATTCTCTAAAACATGTTCCAAGAATCGAATTCAGGTTTTTTCTCATGATTATTGATTAAATCTTGAAACATATAAAGATTTTTTAAAATAGAGAGATAGATGCCTAAATAGAACAACCCAAAGGACTTACCATATCAATAGAAAAAACATAGAAGTTGATAAGATCTTTGTATGGACTTAAGTAAGCTCAAAACAATGACATCTTAAGTTTGACAATACGATGTTGTCAAGTGTGTTTAAAACCAATGAGTGTGATAAATTATAAAATATAAAGGATATCGAGACATTTTTCATAGTATGTCAATAAAATTGTTAATCATGGGAAGTAGTCATTTCTATCAATATGTGAAAAGAATGTTAAAGAAAACTTTGACATGCACTTCTAATAGACAAACCAAAAGACACCAGTTTTATGACTGTAGTCTTTTCCTTTTTAACACCGGTGTAAGAAAATGTCTTATTGTGTTGTCGTTTGATAAAAACACGGTTTCCTATATTTAAAAAATTCCCAAATGATGGTTTTCCCAATTTATTGTCCTAATATAAATTATTTTAGACTAGACAAGATCTTTAAATTATCCCAATTTTTGAACGGTTGGAATGTGTCTTTATTTTTCATTATAACACCTTTCTACAACCGATGTCTTTATTGCAATTAAACTTTACTTTTTTAGCATAAGATGAACAATAATCTTTATTGGCCCAAACCAAACATGGTCCCCAAAATTGTTTTTGGGGGTTAATGAAGATTCGAAATTCCTTGAGAGTGAAGACAATTAAACTCCCACCGCCGTGCAACCAACGAGAAACCACCGTCTACCCGCCGTGAATATTCTTCGTTTGTAATACTCCGACGCCATGAAACTCCAGCGTGAAACCGGAGCTCCTCCATTTTGGTCGCAAACAATTTTTATCTCCGTCTCCGCGTCATCAACCGCTCATCGATATCGGCATCGAAGTTTGTCGCCGTCTTTTTGGGTTAAAGATGTTTTTTCGATGAAGCATTTGTACATGATTTGCAAAAAAAATAATTAAATATGCCGAGTAAGAACTTTTAACCTCTGAAAACTAAACATCCCTTTGAATCAAGTCTTCCTCGTTTGTGGGTTTTTGTATTTCCTCTTGTTTGACATTTGCCCTTATGGGTTGTTAATAATTTTGATTCGTCGAAACTTTTAGCTTCTTTGTTTCTTTCTCATTCCGGTAACATGAAGAGAGAATCTTTGGTTTCATCTGTTATTTCACATTTTAATTTTTTTAGTCTGGCTTTATCTCCTTTGTTTCTTGATAAACTCACTAATTTTAAGCTTGTCTGGGTCTTTTCTTTCCCTCTACTTGGTATTTTCGTTTTTTTATCCTTAAATTGTTTTCTGGTTTCTTTGAACCTATGTGTTTTTCAATGCGTGTGTGTGTGTGTGGGTAAATGTAGAAGTAAGATGAGATCTTTTTACTTCATTTAAATTCTTTGCTCACTTTAAGACTCTTCATTGTGGATTGCTCAGCCTTTCCCAAAATGAAGGCAAGTTTTTAATACTGCTTTAGTTGATATCACAAATTTTGATTCTTGATTTAGTTACTCTTTAGGAATATTATGTTTACTGCCCCATTGTCTTACTCTTTACTGATTATAGTTTATTAGTTATTCAATTGATCACATAAACGTTTGAATTTAAAAGATCTTGAAAAATGTTAAGTAAATATAGACTGTGGCTATAAAGAATTATAGTGCTGAGTTTCTGGCTTTTAAAATGCTTTAAAAAAGCTATAATTGAGGACCCTTTGCTGGTTTTGTCAAATTGGGATCCTCTGGACTCAAATCCTTGTGGTTGGTTTGGCATTTATTGTTCCATGGCTGGAGATCATGTGTAAGAATTATGTCAATGTTATTAATAACAGAAAACAAAATCACAAACAAATTTACATAATTTTGAATATGCATTTTTTGGTTAGCATTGGATTGTGATTGCATTTACTGTTATTAAAACCTGATTTCCTATTTATCGTACTAATTTTTCAGAAATATATCTGGGAAATCTTTAAAGGGTTTTATTGCAAGAATTGAACAAATCATGACATGGAACACTTTGATATTTGCAGGTGGATATATATGAATTAAGGCCTTTCATTGGTGGAAAAGGGGTTCCTACTGTTTGTCAACCATGTTTTCTTTGGTTACTATAGTAATCTCCGGTAGTTGGTTTTTTGAATTCTTATTTCACACTAAAAGCTACTTATCTATAGAGAAAAAGATGTCATAATTTTCATGAATTATGCTCTCCTATCATGGATTGCAGATGATTGCTGGTCTAAATCGGTTTCAAAGGTAAATAGGCATCTATGAAACTCTCTGTTTGTTATACAACTTTTTGTCCTTGAGCATGTTAATTACCAAGTCTTTTCTACAGCGAAATGTTTTGCATTATGCTCAATTCATACTAAGACCTAAGTAATGTGCAGGGTCAAAATCCTGATTCGAAAACTTTTCCATCGGAATCAAATCGCTTGCTGATTACGTGCATTCAAAAGGCCTAAGCTGGGTATCTACTCAACAGGGTATGACAAATTCCTTTACATCTGACTCCAATTAAATCACAGATTACACTTTTTTTGTATTGAGCAATCTGGGTATGACAAATTCCTTTACATCTGATTATATCCTTTGTTTCCTTTTTTGATTCATGAAACATTTTCCACAGGGCTTTTTTAAAGTTCGAAGACTTTTTCATGAATTTGATGATGCAAAACTCTTTTGCATCTTGGGTGAGTTGGTGTTTTGTAGTGCACTACTCATGTCAGGTATTCAAAGATTCTTTGAGATGTGGTTGTTGCTTAAAACACATTGTTGCATCTTCATATTTTCATAGTTATCTATGTATCTTCGTTCACCGAGTCTCATGTTAGTTAAATTAACTCATATGTTGTTTGCTTTCTCTGCCTGGGACTTCTGCTTTACATTGTTATTTTGACAAATGCTTAGCAAAAGAGTCCAATCTGGGATCAACCCTCGAGGATCAACCAGTTCTTTCTAATTTTGAGCCAGCATAGTATTTTAGATGACGAATAAATTGTTGTGGTCTAGAATATCACTTTAGGAAGCTGGCCGCTTATGAATTACATGACTACTTGTTTAGGATTTGACTTTGCTAAATTTCATGTATTCTTTAACCTGTTTGCTTCAGGTAGTTCAATCAATCCTAGTGAGAGAACCTATCCTGAAGAAATGATACGGACTGGAATTTCAACTATTGCTGGTATTTGTTATGTTATTTTTGTTAAACCAACCAATCAATAGCCAAGGTGTACCAATTCAATGTGCCTACATTTGGGCCTGGAGTTGTATTTGATGTGGACTATACCATTAGGCAGGAGCAGTTCAAGTTTTCACTGAGGCACTGAGAGTCACTAAGCTCAGAGGTTATGTTGATCAGATGGTTATGGGGCCGAGGTATACTCATATTGTTTCATTTGTTTTTATGTCTTATACGCAAAGTGTATTGTCCTTTCAAATGCTATGATTTTAATTTCCAGGTATATACCTGTGTTTTGGATAGTTGCCCTGCTGCTTAATTGTTTCCTTTACTGCTCATGTTGTTTTCAATATTCAATTTGAATGCTATAACAGGGACATGTGAGTGTATTTGACAATTTTGATAGTACAAGTGTGAAATAATTTTCTGCTATGATTCTTTCTAGCTGGGATCTTGTGCTTCTTGAATGAATGCATGTGAGTGTATGTGAGTGTATTTGTTTCAAGTTGTCAATATGCAGTTCTTATTGGTTTCATTTTCTTTTCCCTTTTGACCCTCCCAGATTTAGTAACTAGGATCTGGTTGCTGTATTTATCTAAAAAAAAAAAATCAACCTGGATCCCATTCCATGTGATTTTGCTTAAGGTGGACTGAATGATTTAAATTGTTATAGTATGGTTGTTCTTTCTTTCTTCCAAATTTTTCCTTGAGGGGCAGATTCTTTTCTTTGACATTTTACTTGTAGTAAACGAACCCCTAGAGTGATAATATTATAGCAAATCATATCAAATCCTCAAAATCAGCCCATTACAAAGCTCTAGTAGAAGAAAAACAAAATGGAAAAGAAAAAGGGATTATCGGCCTTATTGTGACATTTTTGGTTTTGAAAGTTGTAATTTTGTGATGATTTGCTTTGCAGTCATAAATTAATTATTTTCTTTTTGAATAGTTGCATAAATTAACCGCCGACACCTTTTGCTGCTTTCTAATTTGGTCCATATTTTTAGTAATTATGGGAATATGTTCTTATTATGTTGATGTTGCAGAGAGGTTACTGTCAGTACATCGAAATTCAACTATCATTGCGTTTGCCACTCTTGGACTGTTCTCAGCTGCTGGCTGCATGTATTTGCTTAAAAATGGGGAAAGCAACTCCACCAGAGTATACCCCACTTGTGATCTATACCCATTTTCTCTAGAATTCATCCTAAATCAAAGCCTCAGAGGTGGCAAATATATTTTATATACTCCAATGTTAAATCATTCAGACGTGTGAATGACACTTAACACTGAATGCCTAGTAAGTATGATTTTGCTTGCTGACATCTTGAACAAGCTATTTGTCTAAAACATTTGGGCATCTTCTGTTGCATATTTAGTTATCTTACCTTGCATGTGCATATTCAGTTGCAGAATCCAAATTGTTTGGTCATGGTGGATAACTGTTATGGTGAATTTACTAGAGAATTGAACCTCCAACGGTGGTATGTAGCAAATGGCTTTTCTTTTGATTTATCCTTCATATAGAGTTTTGAGTATCAAAGTTCAGCACAATGCTTTTTATTGGCTGGCAGGGAGCACATCTAATTGCTGGAAGTTTTATTAGATTGAGTTTTTGGTATTTAATATTATATTGAAATTATTGTTTTTTTTTTAATTTGGGTTGATATTATTGATTGAATGAATGTATTTTGGTGTTGATATTGTTGGGTAAATATTGATATCATTTAGGTAAATTTTGATATTAATATTGATATCAATATTTTTGTGACAACATGTTGTCGCAAAAGTCAATTTGCGATGTAAAGATGCTTTTGCGAAAAAATTGTTGTCACAAAACGATTTTTCTAAAAATATTATTTTTATTTTTGCTTATTTATTTATTTTCATGTGAATGGATGGATATGATGGAGTTTGTGATTAGTTGGGTTTTGGTGTATATTCTTATGTTACAAGACCTCGGTGGTTGGCATCAAGTACAAAGATGGCATTATGTTGATCGCCGATATCGAACAAATATGCATCTTATTATGCTTTCAAGAACATTTAATTGTTAAAGAAATTTAAGTATTGTCGACATCTTATTTTGTTTCTTTTTTCATTTTTACTACCCTTTTGATTGTTATATGTAATATTGTGCAGAAAGTTGTTGGAAATGACATGTACGATGATTGGGGCAAATGGAAAATCGTAGGCCTAATAATCAAGTATATCAAAAGGGTATAATTATTGTTTCAATTTTTTTTGTAATGATAGAGTTGGAATGACAGAGCAATATTAATCATGCCTTTAGTTGAATGTATATAGCCTTTTTGTTGGGTTAGAATTGTGTTATGAATTTGTAGTTGATTTATCAAAGGAAACTTTGAACGATACTTTTTGTTGATTATGGATATTTGTGATTTTAGTATTAATGCATTTTTTTGTTGATTGGTGGAATTGATTTCATAATGAATTGCTTATTAATATGGAATTTTTGTTGCTTTAATTTGTTACAAATTTTATTTCATACAAAAAGACAAAAACCGGGATTCAAACACCGCGTTCTAAACCGTGTCAAATACAAACATTTAACATCGACCTTAGAAAGCGGATATTTTATCTCTAAATGGTTTAAAATAAGGAAAGACACGGTTTAAAACCTGTCAAAAAGTTTATACTTTTAACACCTTTTAAACCTATTTTAAACCGGTGTCGTTGAAGGAAAAAGACACCGTTTTAAACCTGTCGTTGATTTAAAACCAAAATGCTTTTTAACACCAAAGGGCTTTAACATCATGTTGGTTTACTAGAAAACCTGTCTATCAAGTGATGATAGATTGGGATTGATTAAGAAGAACACCGATAAAATTGTCTTGTTATAATCCCACCGTGGAGAAAGTGCTCAAAGTTTATTGATTTTGACGGTTCACCGTAAAAGAGACCTATTTAAGTGTAAATCTAGTAGCTAACAAAATACAAATAGTGGCTCAACCGAATACTCACATATTATAGGTAGTATGATTCACACCACAAATTGTACACGTCCATACTTAGCCTATCATGTAAAAAGGTTAAGTAGGTTCACGAGCAATCTAAGCCATGAGCATTGGAAAACGTTAATCAGAGTCTTAAAATACTTGAAGTATGCTCTGGATTATGGGCTATACTACTCGGGATATCCAATTATACTTTAAGGGTATAGTGATGTTAGGTTGATTCCAGATTCTAAGGATTCATATTTCATTAATGGATACATTTTCATCATTAGAGAGAGTGCGGTATCGTGAAAGTCCACGAAAAAAACTTGTATAGCTTGATCCACCATGGAACTGAGTTTATAACTTTAGATAAACTTGATGAAGAAAGAGAGTGTCTTCGAAAATTTCTAGAGTATATTTATTATTGGAGTAAGCATGTGCCTTTTTTGTGATGAATCACTATGATAGCCAAACGGCTAATGGAAGGGACACAAAGCAATATGTAAAACGGTAAGTCTTGACATATTCGACAAGACATAATACCATAAGACAGTTGATCTCAAATGATGTAATGGCAATTGACTATGTGAAGTCAAAAGACACCTTAAAAAAGTCGAATCGAGATCAATTGAATAAACCGCTAAAGGGAAATGGACATAAAGCCAACAAAGTAAAATAATAATCATAGTAGTAATGCAACCATGATGATTATTTTTTCTCAAAAGTATAACTTTTCTCAATACTTTTTTCGCAAAAGTATTACCATGCGATTTTAGTGCACAAATCGATCGCTGGGCTTATTTTGACCCGCTGATTTTTTGTTTGACGAGTCGGTCCATCTCACAGATTATAGATCCGTAACAAGGTCTCACAAGAAACATATTCTAAATTTATTCAATTTTAAAGTGCTTGTGAAATTTTTTCCTCTCCTCCATTCTCTGGGCAAAATTGAAACTGATGGTGCACTTGTACATTGCGGGTATTGAAAGTTTTCCCAAGATATTAATGTAGCTCCATTCTAATTTGAAAACTCTATTTGGGAAAAGATCATAGCTCCCATATATTTTTATTGTTTTTATCCACAAAAGGCTTTATTTTTAGGGTGTAAGTTAATCAATTAGTTACAAACGTAGTATTGTTCACGCTTATTTAAAATTTATCGAGCTTCAAAAATAGAATTGAGTTTCGTTTTATTATTGATACAATATGCAAGCTTGAATGAGATTTAGTAAAGCCGAATATAATTGAGCTCAAATAACTCAATATTTTACACATATTTTATAATTTTATTACTAATCGATTCAAGCTCGACCCAGCTTTATGTTTTATCGAACAAAAAATATGTTCAAACTTGGTTCGCAATAGGTAATTTCCATTATGTATCTCGTGTATCTTTGACTTTGCATATTTCCCAAGATTTTATTTTTTTACCTTCAGAATTAGAAGTTTTTATTTTGGAGAGGGCAACATGATGACTCAAGAATACAAATCTCTCGCATTTTTAAGCCAAAGGAAAATCGATCAAAGAGAGAAGTGTGAACTCGATAAGTTTGATCTATGATCATTTAAAAAGTCTCGAGGATGAAAAATCTCATTGTTTTGAGATCATTGGTTACCCGAAACATTGGAAATATCTAGGTGGATGAATATCGGTCATGGTCATGGACAACGCACGAGGTAAAATCATGAAGGTAGAGGAGGGACAAAAATGAAATCCAGGCTCAAGTAGGTGTTTCCATTGAAGAAGTAGGAATATCGTGTAATATTGTATAAGTACAAATGCCATCTCTCAAATAAGCTCACCTTGACAGTTGATGTTATTGCTAGGTATGGTTGATCAAGGAAATATGATCCATGATGCTTTATCTACTAAGAAATTCTCTTTAGTGTACTTATCAAATTCTCGTGAGCTTGAAGAATTTCTTAACCTTTGGGAATCGAAGATAATGAAAGAATTGTCATGCCAAATAGATATGTGTTTAAACTCAATAAAATGGTGGATGTCATGATTAATAAAATATTTGTTTTAAGAATGTTCTCTATGTTGCATATTTTAAATGCAATTAATTTGATATCCTAAAGAAAGCAAAGTGAATATATGGTTTGTGCTATTATTTATTATCTAAATATTCGTGTCGTATAGACCCCACGTGGTGGATGCTAATTAGTCCGGGTGATCTTAAGAATGGCTTAAACTACTTGCGAAAACACACATAGTGCTCATGAGATAGCCACAAAAGAAGTATAGAGAGACTATGGTACAAGCGCTTAGACATCCTTCTCATAGATATTTATCATATCTTTTGAAGTGTAATTTTGCATGTGGTAGTAATGGTATTGAGTGTTGTGATATATGTCATCGAGAGACAAACACACATATTTCTTTTGCTTTGAGCGGAAATAAAGCTTCTCGTATATTTGAATTAGTACATTGTGATATGTGGGGCCGGTATCACACTCCATCTTTCTTAGAGCCCAATATTTTGTTACTATGGTATATGATTTCATACGCTCTACATGTGCATTTTTTTTTTTTGCAAATCGAAATTCAAAAGATTTTTCTATCTTTTTCTCGCTATGGTTAGGTGATAATTTGAAGTTGATATCAAAATGGTTTGTAGTGAAAACAGAACAAAACTTTTTGGGACTCTTAATGATTTTTTCCCCAGCTAAGAATTATTCCTCGAACTTCTTGTAGTTGGGACACCACAACAAAATGAGAGAGTATAAAGGGATCACCAACATATTCCTCAATGTGCTAGAGCATTACACTTTAAAGCCAATGGGGAGAATGTATCTTGGCCAATTCATGTTATTAACTACACACTCATGAGTAGTGTGTTGAGTGGCCGCTCATTATTTGAAATTTTGTTTGAAAAAATAGCTAAATAGTCTCATATTAAAGCATTTGGGTGTCTTATTGTAGCGCCTTAACTCCTAATTAGGTCCGTGTACCACTGAAAATTTCATTCCTTTGAATATAATATTTTCATATAATAAAAATATTTACTAAGCGAAATAAGATAATAAAAGTGCCACCTATTTTTTTCAATGAAATCACTAATATAAAAAAAAACAAGTTGAGGCATAAAAGAGTTTAAACTGTTTCCATATTATAAATTCTTAAATATTATATACATATATCCAAAAGCGGAAGAGTGATATATAAAAAAACGATTTATGAAAAGCTTTGCGGAAGCGTATGATTGAAAATCGAGTTTGAATGGGTCTAAGTCAATTTAAACAATTTAAACAATTCGAGATAGTAGTTAAGTCATAAAGTGCAGAAATTTAAGACATGCAGAAATTTAAACATCGTCTGAAGTTCTTAATAAGTACATATATAGTAAGTTTATCAAATGTCCAAGATGAGAAATAGTTGCGTCATGTGGTAATCTCCTACGGTTCGGCTCCGTCGCCATCATCTGAAAAGAATATAATTTTTGAAGGCAGGAGTTTTGATACTCAGTGGGTAATGTAAGCAGTTATACTATCAAGTGACTGTTAAACTTTGACATATTGTCTGCATAATCAATGTGCACAGTGTTATTAAAAACAAGGACTCACTTTCGATCATGGACCTATTCACGGCCCCTAGCAACTTTTCTTTCATTCTTTGCACGATTGTATTAAAACCAAGGATCCACTTCCGATCCTGGACCTATTCACGGCCCCTGGCAACCTTTCTTGACATATTACAGTTTAAAGTTCAAATAATAACAGAATAGTAGAACACACTTACAGTTTGTAGTTACCCATCTGTGAAGTTTAAAAGTTTCTAGTGATGCAAATTTTCTTTGTCTCAAAGATTCGAGTTTGATTGCGCCGCACCTAGCACATTGTTTCTTAAAGGATTAATGATCATAGGACAATTAAAGAATAATGTAAATCTTATTTTCTACTAATAGGGAAAAATGTCTAATTATTCATATAATAGTTTCCTTAAATCTATCAACAACATAATTATGCAAAAATGATCATTGCTTAATAAGTCTTGTTCCGTATTTAAACTTTCCTAAGTCCGAAAATATAAATAATCAACCCCGATAGATTACGACTTAAAACATCACCTCAAATGATACAAGACATCACATTAGTTATCCAAGTCGACAACTCGCCACTTTTTATATCATACATAAAAATATATTATGTCATCTCTTAATCAATCACACTAACCAACATTTCTTACATACTTACAACATTAAGCATACACTTATCTTTACAACTTCAAATATAATTAATTTCACTAAGAACACCAACAATAAACAATATTAAAAAAAATTTGTACTTATCCTTCTACTGCAGCAGTTTTCGTATTTCAGTTATATCTCCTAAACCAAAAATCAGATTCATATGATTCTTATACCGTCCGAAATCTAGGACAATTATATACGAATATGCCTATAACAAGAAACTCTAAATCCACCAATATCTATGGTAAAAATGGTGATGAACTTTCCATTAGCGTAAAGGTTTCAATTTTGGCATCGTTCGGTATTTTGGCCATAAATCTTGGATGGTGTAGTGTTTTTAAAAACTATTTCAGGGGAGGATAGAAGACATCCAAGGGCACGATTTTCATGTTTATTACTATCTCAAATTAAAACTTTATAAGAGTGAGACGATGTGATGAAATTACAGCAGTGTTATAAGCTTCAGATTTGGCATAGTTCAGTATTTTATCCGTAACTCTTAAACGGGTTCAAAGTTTTCAAAACTATTTTACGCGGGACTTAGAATACATCCTAAGCTACAACTTTTATGTTCATGACAATTTTCAAAATCAAAACATCAATGGTGATATGATAGCTTTAAGTTTCTGCGGCGCGTATTGGTTCTATTTCGATACAGTTTAGTGTTTTGGGCATATCTTGGTCTACAAAACTCAAATCAATATGATTCAAGAGGCAAATCGAACCTAAGATATATACCTACAAATATGTAAGTCCCTTTTATTTCAAATACTGCTCAAATATTCTCATAAATGAAAAATATATACAACACAGTTGCTGTCAAGAATGAGACGAAAAACAAAATTCATATTTTTCTTAACATGCTATTTTTCTAAACCAAGATGAAATCCTAAAGCATAAACAACAAACTAACATATTATTTAATGGATCAAGATAAATCTCCTAACATTCTCCAAGGGGTTCAAATATGGAGAGTAAGATTTCCAAAGTTTTTCCAAATTTCTATCATGATATGATCAAATCTCATTATTATTCTAACTTAAAAGTATGATTCTAGAATAAAAATACTTATGAAAAAATCAAAGAAGATGAAGACTTACCTGGAGATGACAAGAAGAAAATGAAGAGGAAAAATGAGGATTTGGTCATTCATTTATTAAAGAATGTACATAGGGGTTAAAAAATCTACTTAGGGGTTAAAGACTTTTACTAGGGGTCAAGAGCTTTACATAGAGGTTAATAACTAGATATACTAGTATAATCCTATTTTAGGTTCCCTTAGAAAATCAGCCATTATCTCAAACTTTTATAATTTGCAAACTAGCCCCTCAAAATCTTGATAATTGCATAATTGCCACAAATAAAATTAAAAATTGCTCAATAATCCCAAGCAAATGTAATAATTGTGTAAATACCTCTTATCCCAAAAAATGGTATTGATTAACATGTATTTTGCACGTATTTCGGGCTTAATCTTGGCTAGAATGTGTTGATATGCATGCATTATATGAGTAAATAGGGTTATATTCCTGTTTTGTGGAAAAGGATTACGTTGTGCTCGTTTTGTAGGAATTTATCGATAATTGTTGCACTTTGGCAATAATTCAAAGCATTGTAATCGCTAATATTTGATGTGAAGTACGAAGTTTGGAGTCGAGTCAAGAAGAAGTCGATGAACCGTGCGAAAAATGGAAGAAAATACAAAGAGTACGCGTTGCTGGTGAGCACGGGCGGGCGTGCGCCCTAGCACGGCCCGTGTTCAACTCAGACCTGAAGACTCAATGTTCGACATATAGCACGGGCAGCCCATGCCAAAGAGCACGGCCCGTGCTTCTTTCTGTGAGTTGGGAAATTCTTACGGCTACCAGCACGAGCTGGGCGTGCCATACGGAACGGCCCGTGCTCCTCTCATGGAAAAATAGAGTTTGATCCGTTTTCAACTAGGTTTCCACCCAAATGAAGTACAAGTAGACCCGGGCGGCCACAAACAGGGGACACGCTGAATTTTGCCCTAGAAACCGAGAGAAAGAGCGGCTTTTCCACCAAAAACTTCGAGAGATCGATCAAGACCGCAACCACACCTTCGAGGATTGAAGATAGATCGAGAGATCATCATCATCCCCGAGTTCACTCATTCCATAGTATTATTATTTCAATTAGTTAGATTTTGAATATGAATAATTTGTCTATGAATTGTTTATCTTCGATGTCCTGGCTAAATATCTTGTGATTCCTGCCTGGGTTTGGAAGTAGGTTAATGAACACTTTTATTTAATGATTAATGATAATTGAAGTTAACGTTTTCTTCATATATTCAAGTACTTTGCTTTAATTCTTGTTTTATCAAAGGCCATTGATTTAAACTTGTTTTATGTATTGATTCATAATTTTAACCGATGAGTTTCAATACTAGATCTTGAGTACTTGACACAAATAGCTTGCATGATTGAGAAGTCTCAGAATATTTGTGAGACCTTAATATCTTTTGAACTTTTGGGAGTTGGATATCTCATGTTGAGTAGAAATGCTAACATAGATATTCCAATCAACGCTTTTACATATATCTCGAGAGAGAGGGTAAATTACTTTGGTGATTGGTCTATAGAGAAGAATACGCTTAACTTTGGTTTGATTAATCTGATAATAAAAGGGGGATATTAACTGAAACCATAACCCAAGAATCCTTTCATTCATACTTGATCTTTCAATCGCTCTTTGTTTTGTTATTTTAGGATTAATTTCTGCTTTAGTATTAACAAAACCAATCCTTCAAATTTCGATAGTCTAGATAAAAATAAGGCTATTATAATCCAATACTTAGTATATTAATTTATTAGTCCCTGTGGATTCGACCTTGCTAACCCTATTCTATAAACTGCATCGTACACTTGCGGTGAAGCTAAAAAAAATAAGGCGAACAAGTTTTTGGCGCCGTTGCTGGGGACTAATTAAATTTTTAGTACTAATATTGCGATAAATAGAATTGTTTTAAAATTAGACATTTTTTTCTTTCTTTTTAGTTTGTTGTTTAATTTTACTTGTACTGTGTTTGACTTATTTTCTTTAGTTGGTTCAGGTAGTGCATAAACACACGCTCGAAGCATGGATAATTAGCACCGTTCATACCGGAGGTTGAGGCTTTCGCTAGGCGGAATAGTGCGGATACTAAACGGGCAAAAAGACAGCAAGGACAAACTATGGCAGACGTAGAAGGTAACAACGGAGGCAATAACGGAGTCGAAAACGAAGGTAACAATCGGGCCAGAAGGGCCAACGTCGAGTTACCAATACTAGAGGTTCCAAAGTGGCTCCGACAATCCAACAACAAAGCGATTCACGATTATTTCGCAATCAATCGCAACTATGGTGGAATTGCCAATGTCCCAATCAATGCGAATAACTTTGAGCTGAAGCCAACAATGATCTCGATGGTGCAGCAGAATCAATTTGGGGGTTTCCCATGTGAGGACCCCAACTCTCATCTTGTGAATTTTATACATATCTGCAATACTATCAAGATGAATGGGGTGACCGATGATCTTTATCGTCTTCGCCTATTCCCTTTCTTTTAAGGGATAAGGCTAGAACTGCTAGCACCCTAACTCGGAGAGAGTGTGAACAATTGGGATGAGCTGAGTCAGAGGTTCTTGTTCAAATATTTCCCACCAAGCAAGACACTACAGCTTAAAAGTGAGATTACTCAGTTCAGGCAGTTTGACTCTGAGCCTTTGTATGAGGCCTGGGAGAGATTCCGGGATTTGTTGAGGAGGTGCCCGCAGCATGGATTTCCCGAAGATCAATAGCTATGCTTCTTTTATAATGGGTTGATGGGGCAGACTAGATCATTTGTAGATGCTACGATTGGGGGCGCAGTACTTGCAAGGTTTCCTGAGGATGCGTTCAACTTGTTGGAGGATATGGCCATGAATAGCTATCAGTGGCCCTCCGAGAGGACTAATGTGAAAAGGGTAGCCGAAGTTTCTGATTCGGACCCAATTAAAGAGTTGAGAGCCCAGATGGCCGTATTGACAAACCAGTTGAGTGCTCTGACAAAGGCAAATGAGGGAAACGTGGGTGCAAGTAATGGGGGAGTTCCTCTAGATCTGATAGAGGAAGCAAATTATGTGAATAACCGGAATTTCAATAATTTCCGGAACAATCAAAATCCCACTCATTACCATCCGGGCTTGAGGAGCCACGAGAACTTCTCCTACACAAACACGAAGAATGTGATGCCACCACCACATGTGACAGACGGTGTCATTACTGCAGATCCTAAGCCAACCATGGACGATATGTTCACCTCGTTTATGAGTGAGATGAGGAACAGGTTCAACAAGGATGAGGCAAAGATGGATAAAATTGAACCATTTTCAGGCAACTTGGATTGGGAGAGGTGAAGCCATCTACGGTCACCTTACAACTCGTAGACCGATAACTCACGTATCCAAAGGGAATCATCGAGGATGTGCTTGTCAAAGTAGATAAATTCATATTCCCTGTGGATTTTTTGGTGCTGGATATGGAGGAGGATCAAGACATCCCTTTGATACTTGGGCGTCCATTCCTAGCTACAGGGAAGGCCTTAATAGATGTGCGAAAGGGAGAGCTCACGTTACGGGTTAATGATGAGCATGTTTTATTTACTATATATAAGGCACTTCAATTTCATGATGATGTGGAACATTGTAATTTCATTGGAAAAATCGATGACAGCACGACCTGTGCCAATGAGCACGATCATCCCGTGCCTAAGGTCAAAGAAAAAGATGAAAAAGTTGAAGACGGCACGGCCCGTGCTCCTGAGCATGGGCAGCCTGTGCCTGTAGTCGAGAGGAAGAATGTGAAGTCTGAAGACGACACGGCCCGTGCCCATGAGCACGGGCAGCCCGTCAAGGCTCTTGTCCCACGAGACCAATTCAAATCCGAACTCAAACCCTTGCCTCGAGCATCTCAAATATGCATTCCTTGGAGCGAGTAACACGAGTCCGGTAATCGTATCATCTCTTTTAACTTCAGTTCAACTCGATAAATTGCTTAGGGTCTTAAGAAAACATAAGTCGGCAATAGGTTGGTCAATCTCTAATTTAAAAGGCATAAGTCCATCGATTATAATGCATAAGATTAAAATGGAAGATGTCTATAAACCTTCGGTGCAAAATCAAAGAAGATTAAACCATATAATGTAAGAAGTCGTTAGAAAGGAAGTTTTAAAATGGTTAGATGTTGGAATTATATATGTTATTTCTGACAGTGCTTGGGTAAGTCCGGTGCGAGTGGTACCAAAGAAAGGGGGGATGACGGTAGCTAGAAACGAAAGTGATGAACTGATTGCCACTAGAGTAGTTACTGGGTGGCGTGTTTGCATTGATTATAGGAAGCTAAATGATGCTACTCGCAAAGATCACTTTCCCCTCCCCTTTATTGATATGATGCTTGATCGTTTGGCGGGATATGATTACTATTGTTTTCTCGATGGTTACTCTGGGTATAATTAGATCATGATTGCCTCGGAGGACCAATAGAAGACGACCTTTACATGTCCCTATGGTACATTTGCATTTCGCAGAATGCCATTCGGACTATGTAATGCACCCGCAACGTTTCATCGATGTATGATGACTATCTTCCATGATTTCATTGAGAAAATAATGGAGGTTTTTATGGATGATTTTTCTGCGTTTGGAGACTCATATGATCATTGCTTGGATAACCTTTCTCTAGTTTTGCAGAGATGCGAGGAGACTAACCTTGTTTTAAATTGGGAAAGTGTCATTTCATGGTACGAGATGGCATTGTTTTAGGCCACCGAGTCTCTTCTGCAGGTTTGGAAGTTGATAGAGCGAAGGTCGTGGCAATTGAGAAACTCCCACCTCCAACAAACAAGAAAGCCATTCGAAGCTTTTTGGGGCACGCTGAATTCTACAGAAGGTTTATCCTTGAGTTTTCAAAAATCACTAAACCTTTAAGTCAGTTATTAGAAAAAGATACTGCTTTCAATTTTTCCGATGATTGTTTGCAGGCTTTTGAGATTCTGAAGAAGGCTTTGGTGACAAAGACCAATTCTAGTAGTTTCGGATTGAGTCGCCTTTCAAGCTATTGTGTGATGCCATGCCAATTTGCGATTGGGGCTGTTTTGGGTCGAAAAGAGACAAGATGTTCAAAGCCATATACTATGCGAAAGCGAACTTTAGAAAGCGCCAACAAAACTACACCACCACCGAAAAGGAAATGCCGGCAATAGTGTTTGCATTCGACAAGTTCCGATCTTACTTGATTGGAACTAAGATGATAGTCCACACCGACCACGCGCAATCAAATATCTATTCGACAAGAAGGATGCCAAACCAAGACTAATTCGGTGGATCCTTTTGTTTCGAAATTTGATGTGGAGATTCGGGATAGAAAGGGGAGAAGAAATAAAGCACGGTGGCAATTAAGGACGAGTTCCCCGATGACCAACTTCTGATGTTACAAGCTAAATTCCCATGGTATGCAGATTTTGTTAATTATTTGGTTGCAGGGGTCTTGCCTCCGGATTTATCATCTTATCAAAATAAGAAATTCCTCCATGATGTCAAGTTCTACATGTGGGACGACCCCTTGCTCTTTAAGAGGTGCGCGGACACCATCATTCGACAATGTGTGCCTCAAGAAGAGTGGGAGGGAGTTCTACAACAATGACATTCTAAACCTTCTGGGGGACACTTCGGTCTGACACGTACGACGGCAAAGGTATTGCAAGTGGCTTATACTGGCCTACATTATCTAATGATTGTTATCTATTTGTACAACAACAGTGACAGCCAGTGCCAGCGGATGGGGAACATCTCAAGACGACATGAGATGCCCATGACCAATGTAATAGAGGTCGTGCTCTTCGATGTGTGGGGGATCGATTTCATGGGCCCCTTCCTATCTTCGTCGAGTTATCAATACATTCTACTTGCAGTGGAATACGTATCTCCATGGGTTGAGACAATTCTAGTACAGACCAATGATGTGCGAGTAGTGCTCAAATTCCTAAAAAAAAAATATTCACTCGGTTTGGAACCCCGAGAGCTTTGATTAGCGACGGGGGGTCACACTTTATGAATAAATTAATGAGCACTTTACTTGCGAAGTATAGGGTCAAGCACAAGGTGGCATTAGCATACCATCCGCAAGCAAACGGGCAAGCGGGTAGCCAATCGCGAGATTAAGCAGATTTTGGATAATACGGTAAATATAAATCGCAAGGATTGGGCCATGAAGCTAGATGACGACATTATGGGCATATCGATCGCATACAAGACACCATTGGGCACATCACCGTATCGCTTAGATTCGAAATAGTGTCACTTGCCCGTCGAATTGGAGCATAAGGCGTTTTGGGATGTGAAGAAGTTAAATTTTGACTTCCAAGTCAAAGCGGGTGAGAAGAGGCTCTTGCACTTAAATGAGATGGAGGAATTTCGGGATGAAGCTTATAAAAATTCCCGGATTTACAAAGAGCGAACCAAAAGATGGCACGATCGAATGATAAAGAAGAGGGAGTTTTTAGCGGGTGAACAAGTCCTTTTGTTTAACTCGTGTCTTAAACTCTTTACGGGAAAACTTAAGTCTAGATGGTTGGGGCAGTTTGTGATAAAGAAGGTATTAAATCCTCCGGGAATAGTGGAGTTGTTGAGCTGAGATGGGGAGACGTTCATGGTGAATGGCCAGAGGATCAAGCATTACTTGAGCCAGGATCAAAAGGAAGAGGTGAAATGCCTCACTTTGCTAGAACCGTGATCGAGTAAACAAGCGTCAAAATATAGGCGTTAAATTTAGCGCTTGTTGGGAGCCAACCCAATGGTTTTGTTGTTTTATTTCTTCCCATGTTTTCTTGGTTTGTTTTTTTCCCTTTTCTAAGTTAGGATTTATTTTCTTTCATAGGTTAGAAGTTTTCCCTATTTTTCTTTGAACAAAAAAGAAAAAAAAATCACCCAATTTTTGAAAAATCGAACAAGGTGCGGTAATTAGCACGGGCAGCCCGTGCTGTACCTGCACCTGAGGAGTCTTTTGTTCGGCCTCTAGCACGGGCCGCCCGTGCCGTTTGGCATGGCCCGTGCTCTTTCCAGGCTTTGGGGCTCGATTGTTCGGCCCCTAGCACGGGCCGACCATGCCGTTTGGAATGGCCCATGCCTCTGTCCGCTGAGACGTAGTAAAGACGGACAGAGGGTAACCTTGCTCACAAACAAACCCTCCCTCTCTCGTGCGAACCAGCAGAACTCGAGCCCCCTCAAAATGTTTGTCAAAAAGTTCTCTAAATATCACCACTACTCACCTCCCACACTACTATAAAGACGAATTACACTTGTGAAATTGCTTTGAAGCAAGGATTTGGGGGTAGAAAGCACCTAGGGTTTCAAACTTCAACTCTTTTCAAATTCTCGGGATTTAAGGTATGAATTGCACTCTTTTTGTCGAATTTCTTGAGGATTATGGATTAGGGTTGCTATATGATGCTTGTTTGATACTTTTGCAATGTATTCGATTGAAAATTTCAATTGGGCATTTTATCGAACACCTTGTGGGTTGGTGAATTATGATGATTTTGGTTGATTGCTCGATGAATTATACATGAGCTTGATTGTTTAGGGTGTTAGTGACTAGGATTCTTTGCAATTATATTGTTGTTTGGGCTTGGAAGCTTAATTTTGAATTCAATTGTTGAGATGAGACGCTATGCCTTATGTTAACTATTGTATGCAATTCATCGTTTGTTTTACTTGGCATATACGGATTCTCACAATTGTTTTGCCAGGTACTCATTCGAAAAAATGGCTGAACCACGTAACCAAAGAGGCCGGGATGGACGCTCTAAGGAGACCCACTCGGAGATTGATCCAAATAGCTCCTTAGCTTATGGACTCACCTTCATAGAGCCAAAATTGATGGAAAAATAGAACCGGCTGATCACTCGTACATTCACACCTTCACGCTATGCCGACGATGAGTGTACTCGAGCACTCGGGATACATGAGGAGGTGTGGCACATGTTTCAACGAGTAGGATGGACCGCCTTCATGCAAGGGCGGTGACCGACATTCAAAACACTCGTCCTTGAGTTCTTGAGCACTGTGTAGGTTACATAGGTACGGCCCAGAAACGAACCTCGGAAAATTAGTTTCAGAATTGGCAACTTTTGGAGGAACGTCACCATCGCCGAACTGAACCAGATTTTTGGGGTACCATCAGACGCCCCATACCAGCCTGTCACAAATTACAACTCGCATGAATTCTGGAGAATGTTGATTGAAACCCTAGAAACCGACCTAATGCAATATGCGGCGCGCACATCCAAGGCCTCATCACTCCGCAACCCAATATTCCACTACATTCAAAAAGTGACGGCCCATTCCATGTTCGCTCGCCACAACAACGGGGTATGCAAGTGAGAGAGCTATACCTACTTTGGTGAATGCTCACCCGCACCCCTTACAATATGGCGGCAAACTTCATGGGACCATGTCATTTATATTTCTCAAACAGACATAGGGATAATATTAATTGGGGGAATGATAACCCTAATTGCTCGACATTTTGGTGTTGACATGAGCCACATGGAGCCATAGATGGCAGTCGCATCGTCAACATGCAAGCCCTCCGCACCATGAAAATTATCACTGAAGAGGAGCATATCCTCTGTTTTCAACAAAAAGTCGGGTCTGCTTTCCCTCTCCCTAACCCACATGACTCCACCGTGTGGTGGACAATCAAATTAATTGGCTCCTGCACTCTGAGGCTCATATCAGGGTCATGGATGGCCTAACTACATGAAAAAGGAGAAGGGTAGCCGGGTTACCCGATGAAGAGGACTTGGTGATGGAGGCGCAGAGTATGATAGGCACGAGAGGGGATTCAAGCAGGGCTTCCAGCAAGGAGGCTTCGAGCAGGGCGGCCCACAGGGGCGGCCGAATATTCCAGAGAGCTCCCACCAAGGTGAGGAGCGTGGGGAGCAGTACGATCATGACAAATTCTGTGCTTTAATTTGAGGAAAGCTTGCGCCAGCATAGGGACGACTTCAGTGCTTTCCGAGCAGAGCAAGAACAAAGGTAGCAAGTACAAGAACAAAGGTACCAAATTCAGGAACAAAGGTACCAAGCTCAGGACTTGTGGTACTAAGCCCAAGAGCAGCGGGAGTTGGAGATATTGCAGACGTTGCATCAAATTCAAAATTGACATATCTCCCAAGGCCACTTTCCGCCGCCACCCCCACAGTAATCCAGGTCCTATCCACACTTTTCTTTGAAATTCTACCTTCTCTTCTATGCGATATAATTTCATTCAAGTTTGGGGGGGAGAGGTAGTAATTTGTTTGAAGGGTATGGCGTTTTGCATTCATGTAGTTGCATTTAGAGCATGTAGTTGCATTGCATTAGTTGTTTTTGATTATTTTAGCACATTTATTGCTTTAGCACGTTTATTGCGTTCTTAGTTGTTTAGGTAGTGAGTTGACCGCTATTGTATGTTTGTTGATCTTGGGAGCATGTGTTGAGCAGTTTATGTTATTATGAATTGGGTGTTGAGCGTGAGTTGACCGGGTTGAGAATAATTAATATGGAGCATGTGATTATTGGGATCATGGTGAATATACTTTGAATTATGCATGTACAAGCCTGTGAGCTTTTGAGCCTTTCTTGCTTTCATCTTATGCAGCCTTGTTTGTGATTGAGTGTGTCATTCATGTTGATTTGAATTCTAGAACTTGCTCTGGTATCTCCGTCAAGGTCACATGTTGTATGCATTCATGAAAATGATTTTATGCCATTTTTGTTAAGCGTTTCAAACCTTTTTTCCTACCTTATGATATTTGATTTCCCAACTTAGCCAATCTGAGCCTATTGGCTGATTTTTTGATAACCACATTTTAAGCCTTAGAACATAATTTGATATATTTGTAATCCTAAACTTGAGCGTATAGCATTGAGTAAAGGATAGAATAAAGGATTGAATGAAGGGGTATCGAGAGTTAGAAAATAGTTTATGTGTTGGGTGATTGAGAATAAAAGAAGAAAAGGAGAAAAAGGGAGGATACTCAGAAAAGAGTCGAAAAACAAGAAAGAAATTTCGAAAAAAAAACCGACTGAAAAAGTGAGTCGGCAAGAAAATAGGCTGAAATTGTGATGTAAGGTGAAGGAGAATGATTTGTATGAAAAAAGAAAGGGGAAATAGAGAGGTGATAAGATATAAGGCGATTGGGAGTACATAGTTGGTTGGTACTAGAAAAGAGTCGAAAAACAAGAAAGAAATTTCGAAAAAAAAACCGACTGAAAAAGTGAGTCGGCAGTACGAGAAATAGGCTGGAAATTGTGATGTAAGGTGAAGGAGAATGATTTGTATGAAAAAAGAAAGGGGAAATAGAGAGGTGATAAGATATAAGGCGATTGGGAGTACATAGTTGGTTGGTACTAGAATAACTATTAGAGAAAAACGATGTGCTTACCAATCTATACGCTTGAGTTGAGTAACTTTATCCATATTTCCCTACCTTAACCAAAGAGCCTTGATTACAACCATAAACAAAGTCCTTTCTGATTTGTGAATTGCATACAAACGAGTGGCGAAGATGTGAGACGATTTGCAAGCATATGGTAATTCTTCAACATTGATATGATTTGAGCGAATACACATCCCTTATAATTCTAGTGAGTAGAGTATACACTTTATCCATGAGAGGCATGATTTGAAGTGTTTTACCATGATTTTAATAGACTTGTGCTCCGTGTTAGCTATTTGAAACTAGGTTGTTTGTGCTTGATGTCTATGGATAGATGACATGAATTGTGATGCGGTGTTCTCGAGTTGCTCTTCTTTACCACATTTGTGTTGTCTTGTTTATAAAGTGTTGACCGACCATCAACAGCTTTAAGTTTGGGGTTTGATTGACATTATTTTGCATGTATTTCGAGCTTAATCTTGGCTAGAATGTGTTGATATGAATGCATTATATGAGTAAATAGGGTTATATTCCTGTTTTGTGGAAAAGGATTTGCTGTGCTCGTTTTATAGGAATTTATCGATAATTGTAGCACTTTCGCAACAATTCGGAGCATTGCAATCGCCAATATTTGATGTGAATTACAAAGTTTGGAGTCGAGTCGAGAAGAAGTCAGACGAACCGTGCGAAATACGGAAGAAAACAGTCGAGTACGCGTTGCTATAGGTGAGCATGGGTAGGGCGTGCTCCCTAGCATGGCCCGTGTTCAACTCAGACCTGAAGACTCAATGTTCGACATATAGCACGGGCAGCCCGTGCCAAAAAGCATGGCCCGTGCTCCTTTCTGTGAGTTGGGAAATTCATACGGCTACCAACACGGGCTGGGCGTGCCATACGACATGACTCGTGCTCCTCTATGGAAAAAATAGAGTTTGATCCGTTTTCAACTAGGTTTCGACCCAAACAAAGTACAAATAGACCCGGGGCGGCCACAAACAGGGACACGCTGAATTTTGCCCTAGAAACCAGAGAGAAGAGCAGTTTTCCACCGGAAACTTCGAGAGATCGATCAAGACCGCAACCACACCTTCGAGGATTGAAGATAGATCGAGAGATCGTCATCATCCCTGAGTTCACTCATTCCACAGTATCGTTATTTCAATTGGTTAGATTTTGAATATGAATAATTTGTGCATGAATTGTTTATCTTCGATGTCTGGCTAAACATCTTGTGATTCCCGGGTTTGGGAGTAGGTTAATGAACACTTTTATTTGATGATTAATGATAATTGAAGTTAACGTTTTCTTCATATATTCAAGTACTTTGCTTTAATTCTTGTTTTATCAAAGGCCATTGATTTAAACTTGTTTGATGTATTGATTCATAATTCTAACCGATGAGTTTCAATACTAGATCTTGAGTACTTGACACAAATAGCTTGCATGATTGAGAAGTCTGTGAATATTTGTGAGACCTTAATATCTTTTGAACTTTTGGGAGTTGGATATCTCATGTTGAGTAGAGATGCTAGCATAGATATTCCAATCAACGCTTTTACATACATCTCGAGAGAGAGGGTAAATTACTTTGGTGATTGGTCTATAGAGAAGAATACGCTTAACTTTGGTTTGATTAATCTGATAATAAAAATGGGATATTAACTGAAACCATAAACCAAGAATCCTTTCATTCATACTTGATCTTTCAATCGCTCTTTGCTTTGTTATTTTAGGATTAATTTCTGCATTAGTATTAACAAAACCAATCCTTCAAATTTTGATAGTCTAGATAAAAATAAGGCTATTATAATCCAATACTTAGTATATTAATTTCTTAGTCCCTATGGATTCGACCTTGCTAACCATTTTCTATAAACTACACCGTACACTTGCGGTGAAGCTAAAAAAATAAGGCGAACAGGTATTTATCTAAAACCATACTTATAAAATTATATAATCCACAACGCGGTATTTTATATTTGTCTTAAGCCCTAAGGCAATTATCAAGTCCCTATCCCAAAATTTTCTAATTTCATTATTAAAATTAGAAATCCAAATACATTACTAAATTTCAAATCCATTGACATGAATTCTAGTCTTTCATTTTCTCATGTTAGGGGTGCAATTGAACTCGACTAACAAAATTTTAAAATATTCAAAAACAGTTACATAAAGCATTGAAATGAATAAAATATCTAAAATTAAATGCGGTATTTAAAGAGAAAAGAAAATGAAGAAAATCAAAGAATTTGGAATAATTGTGCATGTTCATATATAAAAGGTTTCGGGGTGTTACATATATGCTAAATACAAGGTGTTGGAAAATATAAATTTGGAGATCATGTCGAGAAGTATATTTTTTGTCGATTATCTATATGGAACGAAATGATGGAAAATGTATATTTTTTAAAAGGAAGACATTTTTTTCTTGAGATGTGTATTTCTATGAGGAAGTTTTTCCTTTCAATAATGATGATATACTCAAAGGAAAGCAACCTCCAAGTGAGGGGGAATATGTAATTCTAGAAGACGAACTATAGTCATTCATGAATGAGGGAGGTCTAGATGGTACCACCATGTAAGCACCAATGAAGAAAGTGTTGAGAGAAGTGATGCGGGATAAGTTTGGTTGAACAAACAATTATCTCCATGCAGAACACACCAAAAAAGATGAAAAATATGGAACAAGTGCGACTTCAATGAGAAAGAAAACCTCATAGATATTTGAGAGATTATGTACGTGTGTGCCATCCAACTTAATACCTACTTCCAAAAGCGTCAGTATGTAAGGCTCATTCTTTAATACACTACATTTGTTACATTAAGTTAAGTTCAACTCCTAAAGCTTTTTTGGCGGCCAACGACTCTCATGATGAACCAACTAGTTATGCACAGGCCATCAAAGATAAACGATGTATTGAAGCCATAGATAAATAAATTAAGGTTTTTCAAGAAAATAAAAAAGCGAAAGGTTGTGAGTTTGCGTCCGTGAAAGAAGGTGGTTGGATACAAACGGATCTACCGAATCAAATACAAATTGGATGATAGCATAGAGCATTTCAAGGCTACATTGGTTGTGCAGGGATTTACTCAAAAATAGGGCGAGGATTACACATACGCTTTTACTCTAGTTACTAAACAAGCACCAACTAGTGCTTCTTTGGAAGTGGCAGTAGCAAAAAGATGGGAACGTAACAAAATCGATGTCAATAATGCATTTTATACATGGTGCTTATAGAAGAAATTTACGTGAAAGCCGTTTGCAAGTTGCAAAGTCTTTATTTGGCCCAAAATATGTTTCTAGAAATTGGTTTGCGATATTGACATCATCTTTACTTGAGTACGGTTTCAAGAAATCCTATGCAGAGAGTACTATGTTCATATACTGAAAAAGGAGACATTTTCCTAGGCCTTTTATTGTATGCTGATGATATTTTACTAGCCAAGGATAATTCAGAAGCATGTAGAAAATTCAAAACATATCTTGATGGTTGTTTCAAGATAAAGGTTTTGGAAAAGTTAAATATTGTCTTGGAATAAAAGTGGCTCGGTCTCCAACTAGACTGTTTTTGAAATCAACGTCAGATTATTTTAGATATTCTGGAAGAAATATGGTTGACTGTGTGAAAACCGCTAAACATTCCAGTTGAGCAAATTCATCATTTAAGGCATGCTAGTGGAAGTTTTTATTCTAATCCTACTCAATATCAGAGATTAGTGGGACACCTATTGTATTTGGCAATCACAAGGCCCAATTTTTCTTATGTTGTGCATGTGTTAAAGTCAATTTGTCCAACAATCTAGAGTTGAGCCTTGGGATGTTTTGATGCATGTGTTGAAATATCTTAAAGGATGCCCAGGATAGGTATATCTTGCTAAGTGGTGAAAATGATATGATACTGGGGGATATTGTGATGCAAATTGGGCTAATTGCTTTATAAATAGGTAATCAATAAGTGGTTTGTTCGGTAATTCTCCTATGCTTTGGCGAAGTAAGAAGAAATCCACATGGCGGACTATGAAGTAGTTTGGTTATGATATTCTTAAGTGAATTGTCAATCCCTAGAGCTACTAGCCTTTTTGTGATAGTAATATAACTTTATACCTACCAACCAAATGCATTGAAGTGGATTGTCACTTTGTAAGTCAAAAGTTGGTTTCATGAGAGCTCTTACCCTGTTTTGTTCCGTCACATTTACAGTTGGCTGACCGTTTTACTAACGGTCTTAGCAAACGCCAATTTCACTTTCTTCTTTGCAAGTTGGGCGTTCAGGTTCTTAATGCTCCAAAGTGAAATTTATATTGTGTATGACTTTTCATGATTCCCGAGATTTATTCTTTTCTGTAATTAAAAGTCTTTATTTTGTTAGTGTTAGAATTCAAGGGTCGAATTCTTAAAGTTTGCAGTGAGTGTTGTGCAGAGTGTTGGCAACACCTCTAGGTGTCACCCAGCGGAAACTTGTGTTTTTCAGATTCTTTGTTTATTTTATCAATTAAGAAAAATAACTAAAGCATAAAAATGAGATTGAACACATGATATAAAATTTGCACAAGTATAAAAATACTTGTGCGGCGCCACTAAGGCAAAAACAATGAAGTAGAATGTTGATTACACAAAATAAAGAACAAGACAAAGACTTCCCTATGGTACTTGATCTTTCTACTCAACCTTCTACCGTAAATAGAAGAAAACAACTATAACCTATCCCAGATTACAGATTGTCTCTCAAAACTACCAAGAAGAATTAACTTTCAAGAGGTGTTATGAAAGGTGACGTCAACACCTATCGAACACACTTGGCACCTCTCCTCTTCTAATAAAAACTTGGACTTTTTTTTGTTAAAACTCTAATCTTTTGCTCGAATCCGTGTCGGGCTTTGTGCAATCTCCTTGCCCTTTTATAGAACGGCTACATCCCTACAAAATAGGCCACACAATCAACTTTCAAGTAAAGGGTTGGTGGGAGATTGAGATGTTGGTTCCTTGAAAGTAGGACACAATCCCCACTATCTCTCAACTCCCAAACAGCCGACTAAGTCTCCAAAACCAAGATGGTGGGCCTCGCTAATTTTTGTTCTAGAAACTTGGCAAAATTACAAGATAAAAAACAAATTAAAATTATTAGAGTTTTGACTCAGTAGGTCAACTCTAACAATCTACCACTTTTTGCCAATTTCTAAACAAAACCTGCACAAAAACCTTAGACAAAATAATGTCTAAATAACAGCCAGACAAGCACATCCCAGAAAAAAAAAAAACAATCCATCCAAAGTACTCCTTTAACGTCGAAAAACATCTTCATTCGGTAACAAACGACCCGCCTCCCAGATCGATGACTGTCCCCACAAACCAACACAAGTCTTTCCAGCGCGCTTTGTCCTCACTCACGCGCACCCTGAGAGCAGCTTCCCAGGGGGTCACCCATCATGACATTGCTCCGGGCCAAGCACGCTTAAGTTCGGAGTTTTTACATGATGAGCACTAGAAAAGAAGATGCATCTTGTTGATATGAGTAGTACCTATCAAATCTTTTAAGCTCTCTTCAACTGTATAGTCCCATACCTACACAGTCTCGAATCTCCTCTTTTTCGGTGTGGGATCGGTTCATTCATGTCCCCTTCGCGCTTGAAGCCGCCAGAGCCGCTCCTTGTCCGTGCCTTCTTGCACCGGCGATCACTCCCGCCCTCTTCGCCCCCGGCATCACATGCCCACCCGCTCGCTTGGTTTGTCCCGAACCACACCGTCTTAGGAGAGGTCCCGCTCTGATACCATCTGTAATGACCCACCTTCCAGATCGATGATTGTGCCCACAAACCAACACAAGTCTTTCCAGCGCGCTTTGTCCTCACTCACGCGCACCCTGAGAGCAGCTTCCCAAGGGGACACCCATCATGACATTGCTCCGGGCCAAGCATGCTTAACTTCAGAGTTTTTACATGATGAGCACCAAAAAAGAAGATGAATTTTGTTGATATGAGTAGTACCTATCAAATCTTTTAAGCTCTCTTCAACTGTATAGTCCTATACCTACACAGTCTCAGAATCTCCTCTTTTTCGGGTGTGGGATCGGTTCATTCATGTCCCCCTCTGTCTAGAAGCCTTCTAGGAGCCACTCCTTGTCCGTGCCTTCTTGCACCGGCGATCACTGCCCACCCTCTTCGGCCTCGGGCGTCACATGCAATAGTGGAACCAAGGGAAGAACTACTCCCCCTAAAACTCATCATCATAATAAATGTGAAAGCACCAGACTAAGAATAAGAAGAGTAGAACATCGCAAGTAATCATAGGAGGAATCAACCAAAAAACAATTCAAATACATGCTCCCCCTAAAACACACATAATCATCCAAAAGAAAAACACAGAAGAAACAAGAACCAAGATAAGAATTCAAAGTTCTCGGAGTACAATTATCCCAAACCATCCTAAAACAAAGCATCCAACATCCTGCCAAACACATCTTCAGAATACAGGAGAATGATCACTGGATTCAGATTGAGGGGTGTTGCCAACAGTATGGGCAACACCTTCATTGACACCTTCAAAAAGACTTTGATTTCCAAATCACCGCACCGTTCTCCCCTGCACTGCACCTACTTATTCCTCTTCTCCCACTTGTTCCTCAGCCCCTAGCACTTCGCCTTCCCATTCCAACGCGTCTCGTTTTTGTGCCACCATTGTCTCCCCCTTTTTGGCCAGAAATTAACTTACTCGTTTCATCCCGAATACGAGCAAATATCTCAATTCGGGCAATGGCATTTTGTAACTGGAGTTCAAGAAGGTGAAGTGGAATAGGGATAAGTTGTTGGGAGGCAGGAGGTGTGCCAGGAGGTGTGGCAACACATCTCTCCACACCTATAGGAAGGTCACGAATATGGGGTCCTTCAAGTAAGTCTGATTTGACGGGAATAGAAGGAGGCATAGATGTGAAGGATTCGTGATCTTTGAGGGGTATTCCTTGGTCTTTGAGAACAGAGAAGATGAGGGAAGGAAAGATTAAACTACCATATGTGCTTTTCTTCGCAGCAAAATGGGAAAGTAAGGAGAGAACATGCTCACCAAAATTTATGTGGACTCCTCTACCAAGATTGAAAATAAAATTCCCTTGGGCTTTAGTCACAGTAGAATTATTTGAGGTAGGAATCCAATTAGCTATGGCCACTTTGTGAAGAACAACATATTTAGAAGTTAAGTGTGAAGAGTACAACTTAACTGGAGCTTTTGGGTAAACTTTCAAAACATTTCCAGTGAGCTCCTTTACAACTTCATCCTCATTTTCAAAAATTAAATCGCCTTCATCATTAGGTAAATCAAGATGGTTGTTAATGATTGAAGGTGTGAAGTTGTAAAGTTTTCCCCGTAGGTAAACTTTTCCAAATTTTGCAGAGTGTTTGTTGAAGGTATTCTTAAAAATGTTTGAATAAAATTCTCGAACAATACCTTCAACAAACGGTTTAGCATGCATGGTAGTTTGTAAAAAATGTCTCTCTTCCAGAAATTGAACAAGATTATATTTGGAAAAATCATCAAGATTAAGAGGTTTTTCAGTGATGAAATCCTTTTTGATGACTACTTCCCAAATTTGGCTAGCTTTAATGGAAAGAAATTTAAAGGAATGAGGATCACTTATCTCAATATCAGAATCAATTGCCCGAGCTTGGGCAAATTCCTCAGCCATTTCCTGATCTATTTCTTCCACATTTCCAGGTTGTGCTGTGTGAGGTGTGGCAACACCTCCAGACACATTTCAATCAGCGGCCCTTTTGGACCTTAGTTCAGCTATGGGTATGTGCATTTCTAGATCATCTTCCTCAACCTCTGTTTCTGTGGCCTCTTCATCCATGCTCTCATCTTCATCACTTGATTCTTCTCCTTCATACTCCGACTTAGAATCGGAGGCATCACTACTCTCTTCAGCAGCATCCATAACCGTTTCTGAAAACTTCCCTTGTTCTTCAGGTGTTGCCTGGGTGTTGGCATCACCTGGAGACACACCTCCAGAAACATTTGCAGGAACAAGTGACTCGTCACCCTCACCCCCAATATCCTCAGACCTGGTCTCAGCAGGTTGTCTTCTCCCTCAACACTTCTCCCCGTCATAGGGTCAACAAAAGGACCCTCTTTCTCAACATTAGAAGGAGCAGGAGAAGGAATTTTTGAGAATTTTGAAGAAGAAGAGGACCCAACATTACCTGAACCTCGTGATTTTTTCTTAGGTCGGGCGAATTCTGTAACTGGGGGTTTTCTTTGAAGCCGATGCAATTTTTTTGTGAACGGAGTGCCTAAAGGACCGAATGTTTGTTTAATGCTTTCCAAATCCGGTGGGTCATCAACATCTAGAGGATTCTCTTCGTGTCCAGGAACAATCGCTACCGGAGGCACGGCGGATTCGATCGGACTAGGGTTTTCGACCCTATTTTCTTCAGGTGCGGTTGAGGGAGTTGGCACACCTTCTGGAACACTCGAAGAAGGTGGCTTGACCAGTAGCTCTCGCCCACTCACTTCTAATATCGACGGATCATACTCCATGGCAAAGATTTTGTGGATTTTGGTGGTGAAGAGGTAGATTATGGTGGATATTAGGTGGTAGGTGACGGGTTGTGGTGAGAAGGAGAAGTGGGTGATTGTGATGGGTTTGATGATGATGAAGGAGGTGGTGGGTTATTTTTTAATTGGGCCAAAATATTGGCAATATTTTCATCATCCATTGTAAATCACGACCTGTAGGGAAAAAAGAGGATCGAAAATCTGGAAAAAAATGATGTTACAAACACTTAAAATAAATCATAGTATTTATCAAAGAATATAAAGACTGAAATAACTACCCACTATGTGCGATATTTATCTCAAATTCCGGATATGTAACTCCCCTCAATTCAACCCACTAACATTAAGCCCCTAAAATTTAGCATAATGGAGAGAAAAAATAACCACCCCACGTAACCACTGAAAATCAATTTATAGGGACAAATCCACTTAATCAACTCCTGATTATGCCTAAAAAAAAGAAAAAATCGAATAGAAAGAAAAAGAAAAAAAATGCAGTCAAGCACACAAAAAGCTGAAAAAAAAATACCACAAGGTGTTCACAGAGAGTGTTGGCCACATCCGGCTAAACACTTCCTGATTTTCATCAAAACAATTTTCATGGCCATACATCGATCTTTTAGTGATTTTTCCTTGCACAAATTCAACTAAACTGAATCAATGTATACACATTGTGTATTTTTCACTTCCCTTTTCTTTTTTTTTTTCATACACATTTCTTGTATTTTTCTATTTTTTTGTTTTTTTTCATATACACATTTTTGTGTATTTTTCTTCCATTTTTTGTCAAGTACACAAAAGCTCTTAATTAACAAGTCATTGTTTCACATGGAACATGATCACATAAATGTGAAAGATTCCTCAACTACTTTAATGACTATAATCACGAGCTAAGCTCATGTTTGAAAAACGTTACAATTTTCGCATGGGGCATGATCATACAAGAGATAAAAGACCCCTCAACTACTTAGTAACAAACTTCAAAACAAAGGAGCTAAAAGAGTGTACAAATATAAGGAATAAAATGTGCAAGTACTTGAAGTATATACAATCCGATTTTTGGCCACAAAAATAACTCAAATCAACTAAAAAGGTTTCACGATGGCACACCCAATTTGAAAACCCCGAAGATATTATGCACCATGCCTAAAACCTAAAAATAAGAAAAACAAAAGAAAAGAAATAGGTGTTACGACAAGTGTCGTCACACCTCAGTCCACACTTCACTGTTTCAACGACACAAAGACCAAGAGATTTCCGAAGACTGGAAAATCTCTCAAACTCCAACGATTTAGTGAGAATGTCAGCTATCTGATTTTCAGTGGAAACATGATTAATGTGAATCAACCCTTTCTCCACCAAATCGCGAATAAAAAATGGTGCCTTATGTCAATGTGTTTAGTTCGGGAATGTTGCACCGAATTTCTAGAGATATCTATAGCACTTAAATTGTCACAATACATGGTCAATATATCACTAGAAATACCATAATCATCAAGCATTTGCTTCATCCAGATAAGTTGGGCACAACACAAACCAACTGCCACACACTCAGACTCAGCAGTAGAAAGAGAAACACAATTCTGCTTTCTACTATACCACGACACAAGATTGTTCCCTAGATAAAAACATCCACCGGAGGTACTATTCCTATCCTCTAAGTCACCAAATTTCCCATCCAATCACTAAACCCCACCAAATTTGTGTTAGTGTCCTTAGTGTACCATAACCCTAAATCAGCCAATCCACTCACATATTTAATTATTCGTTTAACAACATTCAAGTGAGTGATTTTAGGGTCAGATTGGTACCGGGAACAAACGCAAACACTAAACATAAGATCTGGCCGACTAGCAGCGAGGTAGAGTAAGCTCCCTATCATGCTCCTGTATAAGGTGTTGTCAACACTTTCAGACACTTCATCCCTGCACAGCTTTTGACTAGTGTTCATGGGTGTTTTCATGTGCTTGCTGTTATCAAGACCAAATTTCTTAACCAGGTTTTTAGCATATTTACACTGTGAGACAAAAATACCATTAGGTAGTTGTCTAATTTGTAAACCTAGAAAGAAATTAAGTTCCCCAACCAAGCTCATTTCAAAAGTGGAAGACATAGAGTTCACAAAATCATCACGTAGAGAATGACAAGTAGCACCAAACACTATATCATCCACATAAACTTGAGCTATAGTCATATGGTGCCTATCTTTCTTAATGAACAAGGTTTTATCAACTCCGCCTCTTTTAAAACCAAATTGTACTAAGAAATCTGCCAATCTTTCATACCAAGCCATACGGGCTTGTTTTAATCCATACAACGCCTTCTTAAGTATAAAAATGAAATCAGGTTTGTGTGGATCTTGAAATCCTTTTGGCTGTTCTACGTACACTTCTTCATTTAAAACGCCATTAAGAAAAACACTTTTGACATCCATTTGGTACAACTTAAGATCAAGAGAGAAAGAAACACAAAATAATAATCGAATAGACTTAAGACGAGCAACATGTGCGAACGTCTCATTGTAATCAACACGTTCTACTTGTGTGTAACCATGTGCAACTAGTCTAGCTTTGTTCCTTACAATGTTGCCATGTTCATCACTTTTATTCTTGAAAATCCACTTAGTGCCTATGACATTAACATTGTCAGTACGTGGAACCAAGTCCCAAACATCATTTCTAATGAATTGGTTTAACTCCTCATGCATGGCATTAATCCATAATTCATCCTTGAGAGCTTCATTAACATTTTTGGGCTCAATGTTTGACACAAAACAAGCAACACTTACCATCAAGCATGTAGAAGAGAAAAAGGAAGGCCTCACCATATCCCTGTAGTTCGGTCTCTCCTTTCTCCTTGTTCTGATATTATCAGACACTTCTCCAATGACTTGAGTGGTTGGATGGTTTTCCTGGATCTTCCTTGGAGGATCTCTTTGCACAGGAACAAGATTCTGATCGAGTTCAGCTTCACTTTCGGAGCTTTCTTGCTGTTGTTGTATATCAAAGCACGTGTTGGGCCGGGGGGTGTGGTCTCACCTCCGGTAACACCCTGAGAATCACTAACAACTGACACAGGTTTTTGCAGAATAATAGAGTCAATCACATCAACAATGTTCTCATCCTCTGACTTATTTTCTAAAATTGACAAATCATCAAAAACGACATTAACAGTTTCTTGAATTGTTCTAGTTCGAAGATTGTAAATCCGATAAGCATGGCTATTTTCAAAATAACCAAGAAACATGCCTTTGTCACTTTTAGGATCAAACTTTCCCAAATTCTCCCTGTCATTCAAGATATAACAGACACACCCAAACACATGGAAATACTTGAGATTATGCTTCTTTCCATATAAATTTCATACGATGTCATAGTAGAGCCCGGTCTCAAGTACACACGGTTAGAAATGTGACATGCAGTATTCAAAGCTTCGGCCCAAAACCTTTTTGAAATATTTTTCGAGCACAACATTACTCGGGCCATCTCTTGAAAGGTTCTGTTCTTTCTTTCAGCCACCCCATTTTGTTGGGGTGTTATGGGAGCTGAAAATTCCTGGAAAATTCCTTTCTTTTCACAAAAATTTGAAAATGAAATGTTCTCAAATTCTTTCCCATGATCAGAATGAATCCTTGCAATAGTTGAATCGTGCATGTTACAAATTCTAGTGTAAAGACTCTTAAAAGCCTCAAAGGTTTCAGATTTTTCTTTCAAAAATTCAACCCAAGCAAATCTTGAAAAATCATCAACACACACATAAGTGTATTTCTTTCCTCCTAAACTATCAACCTCAACTGGACCCATCAAATCCATATGAATGAGCTCAAACCAGTGTGCGGTATTGAAGTGTTGTCTCACCTGGTGAGACACCTTGGTTTGTTTACCTTTCTAACAAGGTTCACAAACATGAGTGACTTTACCAATGAAGGTAAGTTTGGGAATACCCCTAACTGCTTCAAGACAGATCAATTTTTGCAAATTTTGAAAATTGATGTGTCCAAGTTTTTGGTGCCAAAGAATGTTTTCATTAAAATCGACATGATGACATGTTTCATCTTTTCCAAGCAAATAGCAATTATCAGTAGATCTAGTACCATCCATTACACAAGTATCATTGCTATTAAAGACAGAACAAGAGTCTTTATCAAACTTAACATGCAAATCATCATCGCACAATTGACTTATACTAATTAAATTAGCAAGTAAGCCATCAACATGAAAAACATTCTTGAGTTTAGGAAAACCTTTGACATTCAGAGTTCCTTTACCAATTATAATTCCCTTAGCACCACCACCAAACTTTACTCTTCCTCCATTCCACACTTCATAATCAGTTAAATATGACTTGGTACCTGTCATGTGGTGTGAGCATCCACTATCGAAATACCAAGTGCCTTCAACATTGGACTTGAGAGAAGTGTAAACAACAAGACAATAATGGCTTTCAACATCTGTCTCACTCACTCCAGAAGAGTTATTGGAAAAATTTATCATTTTTCTTGAGGTGTCGTGCTATGTGTGACGTGTCACTTCAGCACCACACTTGACCTTTTTCTTATCCTTTTTTAGTTCTTTACAAAAAGGTCTAATGTGTCCTGGAGTTAGACAATAATGACAAACAAAATGACGTTTGGAAGAATTTTCAGAGTCCAACATATTCACAGAATCAGTCAATTGTTGCTTTGCAGGTTTATCAGGCTTGAAACCCAAACCACTTTTGTCAAATCTAGTTGTTTTCATAATCTCATCAACCACAATAGAGCTAGAATCAAACTGACTCACCCTTTTCTGAAGATTACAAAGTTCAGTTTTTGCCTGATCAAGTTCTTTATCATTTTTAGTCAAAAGAACTTCCAATTTTGAGACTGAAGCTTTTAAATCTTCATTTGCTTTGAGGAAAACGTCATTTTCAAGTTTTATTTGGGACAAACTTTCTACAAGTTCTTTGTTTTTAATAATCAAATTGTGATCTTGATTATCAAAATCTAAAGAGCTTGAGGACAAGTGTCATGCTCTCCAACAAAGATGAGAGACGATCCAAACAGAGTACCTGATCATCTTTAGATTCTGAGATGTCGTAAGGTGTTGTATCAGGTGATACGACACCTCTGGCAACACTTCTGGAACTTCCACAATTCTGATGCAGACTCTCGCACATAGTAAACAAGCCTTGATTGAACTCCTCTTCCTCCACCTTTTTAGCATCGGTGTCATCATCACTCATCACAGGAAACACATACGTTCATCCCACGTTCCCTAAGTGTGTTGGCGCACCGTGGCATAGTGACCAAACCCCTTACATGCTCGACATTGGATTCTATCCATTTCTTTTGGTTTAAAGAATGGATTCTCAAAGGTCTGATCATACTTTTTCATGGTAGTAGGAGTTCCAACATTAACAGGTTTCTTCGGCTTGAATCCTCTGTTGTTGAAAGGAGTTTTGGAATCTTTGCCCTTGTTTGATTTTTTTAATACATTGTTGAACCTTCTTGTCAACATTGCAATGGTTTCTTCACCAAGTTCTGAATCTTCCATTTCCTTAATGAAGTGTTCCATTACAGTGTTGGCATCACTTTGGGCATCACCTGTAGCTTCCTCAGTTTGTGACTGAAAAGCTATGCTCTTTCCTTTCCCTCTCGTCTCATATTCCTCCTGTTGAGCCAAGTTCAGCTCAAAAGTCTGCAAAATACCCATGAGTTCATCAAGACGTAGAGTCTCCGTGTTCTTGGTTTCCTCAATGGTGTAGATTTTGACATTAAATCGCTTAGGAAGTGATCTCATGACTTTAGATACAAGTCTTTCGTTACTGATTGGATCTCCAAGAGCTTGTGCTTCATTAGCAATATCACAGATTCTAGCATTAATTGTAAGATGAAATGGTTTCATCTTCCTCCATTCGTAGGTGTTCAAATTGAGTTGCAAGGAGTCTCAATTTGGTTCTACTGAACACCCCGTGTTCCTTCACAATGCAAACACTGAAGAGCATCCCACGCATCTTTAGTGAGTTCTGATTTGAGATTACTTTGAAAAGAGTCATATCCACAACACTAAAAATGGCGTTCAATGCTTTGGAATTGAAGCTGGCCAATTGAATCTCATCATTTCTCCAGTCTATCTCCCTTTTAGGAACATAATCACCATCAGCATCTATGATTCTTGGAGAGTCCATCCAACCAGGATATTCCTCCATGCGCGCTCATCAATCGACTTTATGTAGGCCCTCATCTTAACTTTCCAATAAGAGTAGTTCGTTCCATCGAGAATCGGGGACGAACCATCGAAATTCCTTGACCATCCATCGGCCAAAACACTTTGCAAAAACTAACAGGATCTCACTTAGTAGTATCAAGTGTAGGCTCTTGATGCCAATTGTTAGAATTCAAGGGTCGAATTTTTAAAGTTTGCAGTGAGTGTTGTGCAGAGTGTTGGCAACACCTCTAGGTGTCACCCAGTGGAAACTTGTGTTTTTCAGATTCTTTGTTTATTTTATCAATTAAGAAAAATAACCAAAGCATAAAATTTGCACAAGTATAAAAATACTTGTGCGGAGCCACTAAAGCAAAAACAATGAAGTAGAATGTTGATTACACAAAATAAAGAACAAGACAAAGACTTCCCTATTGTACTTGATATTTCTACTCAACCTTCTACCGTAAATAGAAGAGAACAACTATAACCTATCCCAGATTACAGATTGTCTCTCAAAACTACCAAGAAAAATTAACTTTCAAGAGGTGTTATGAAAGGTGACGTCAACACCTATCGAACACACTTGGCACCTCTCCCTCTTCTTGTGAAAAACTTGGACACTTTTTGTGAAAACTCTAATCTTTTGCTCTGGAATCCGTGTTAGGCTTTGTGCAATCTCGTTGCCCTTTTATAGAACGGCTACATCCCTACAAAATAGGCCACACAACCAACTTTCAAGTTAAGGGGTTAGTCGGAGATTGAGAGATGTTGGTTCCTTGAAAGTAGGACACAATTCCCACTATCTCTCAACTCCCAAACAACCGACTAAGTCTCCAAAAACCAGTAATTGGGCCTGCAAATTTTTGTTCTAAAAACTTGGCAAAATTACAAGATAAAAACAAATTAAAATTATTAGAGTTTTGACTCAGTAGGTCAACTCTAATAGTTAGGAATTCATTTTTCTTGTCCACGTATATATGTACGCATCAGAGGACATTGATATTATGAATAAGATTTCAGTTTACAAAACTCATCATCTATCATGATTAACTTTTAGTCTGAACAGTTCACTATGTTAATCAAACGAGCTCAAAATGAGCCATTAACGACAATTTAATTTATTTGTTAGCCCTATTTTTGACTAAGTGAACAGTTGCACTGATTCTGTAACTCATTAACCATCATATGACGTGTATTTGTGGAATGAAAATAAAATTGGTCTTGTAGATGCTACTCCTGAAGGAATACATTAGGTGTAGTATCAATCTAAATCTGCATACAATACACGCCGTACTGTATGATTGTGTATGAATTTTACACATAAATAATAATTCTATGGTTATTATGCACCTGGAGTACTCCTCCGGTGTAACATGGAATATACCAAATAAAAGGTTTGTCACTCTAAAAACATCGGACAACAAATACTACAAATAATCTGACTTTGTTTCCAGTTTCCCAGCAATGGAATAATGCTTACGGCTTATTAGCAATTTTATTCCCATAACTCTTAGGGGTTCACAATATTAGTCCTACACATTCTTTATATGGCATTTTCGGTTCTTGATGATTTTACGCTTTAGTAAAATTAAATAGCAATTCTGGTCCTATATAACTTTTAAGGGTTATATGCATTTTGGATATTTCGGGTATTTTGGCTAAAAGGCAAGATTATTCTGTGGACAAATGAAATATTGAAACTCAGCTAGTTGGAACCAAATGAAAATCGCACATAATCAGAATTTATATGACCAAAATTGCATAATGTAGAACTTATGGTATCAAAATTGCACATAATCAAAATTTTACACATCAAATTTACTACATAAAATATTTATAGAAGCAAAATTGCTAGCTAGCAAGTCCCCTATAGTTAGGAGATCAATTTTGCAACTAACGCGCTTATTAATTGGTTATAAGTTATAACCAAGCAGTAGGATTACTGCGATATATGAACGCAAACAGCAGTATAAGTTTAGGAAATCAACTTCCTTATCCTCTCGCTTATTCTCGAAGTATCTACACCAATCCTAGCAACTTTAGCCTGCCATTAAATGAAGAATCATTAGCATTTTCCTGAAATACAGACAACATTACAATATTCTAGATTAAGCTCTATATATAAACTCTAGCTGCACATAGGGGAGGAAAAAACTCAGTCAATTTAGTCCTTTTTTAATCTGCAATTATAAAACTTTCGTTTTCTTAAAAAGTCATGTATCCAGCACGTGAACCCTCAACGTTTCCGCTGATTTTGCAATTTCGGATGAAAAATGATACAATTCACGATTTTTTTAAAAAAAAAATTGAAGATTTGTTTTTTTGCAAAACATGATTTGATATTTAATGGATTATTTTGTCAACCCCTTAATCTCGAGGACAAATTTTTGTAAAATTCAACAAATTCTTAAAATTGTTTGTTGATAATCACCTGAGCATGGATAGTGTGGAAAATCTTGTCACCAATATTGGAAAGGCTAACAGTGACAACTTGAGCTCCTTCTTCTTCAATTATGCTTATCACTTGATCCAGCCTCAACTTTTTCCAGATCCCACTAATCAAAACAACCTCCAAACTCGAATTTAAGTCACTTATTTTCAGAACTGGCAAGTTTGATCCCTCCGTAGTAACATCATTTTTGGTTGTTGCATCGCTATTCATCAGTGCTCGTCTCTTCCTTAATTCTTCGATTCTTTCTGTTAAAAGCTTGATGTAATCAGCTGCCTGTTCCAGCTGATCTTGTTGTGACAAAAATTCCTGCGTATGTACAAAATAAGTACAAAACTTTTGCTTTTTTGCTTTAATAAGCAATTAATGTCCAACCACCCTAATTTCTGACCAGGCTAATTAACTTAATACCAACATATTAAGTTAATTATTTATAAAGTTCGTGCATGCCTATAGTGCAGGACGCTATATTTTGTATGATAGGTTGATATATATTTATCAGTCATTTCAAGTCTTGAAGTTCGTTACATTGTCTTATTAATTATGGCCCCATTAAACTGCAGTAAAGATGCAACTAATAAGTACATTAACAATAATATATAGCACAAAAATGGGAAATAGGTAGCCCTGGGGCGGTGTAAGTGGTGCTGCCGCACAGGGCCCCCCGAGAGTCTTCTTCATATATAAATGTAATTTATATAAAATAAAAAGTTGACATGAAATAGCAAGAAACCTAGTTGTCTGAGCGGTGATATGCTTTAGTAACCCAGAGGTGCAGAGATCAAATTAGGGTAGTAACAATACTCAATTTGTTTTTTTTCTCCTTGCAAAAATAAAAACCAGAGCCCGGCCACTTTATTAAGCCTTACATTCCTCATATCCAAAACAGTGTTCAAAATCAAAGAGTGGAGATTTTTCATAGCTAATTTTTTAGTAGTTCTTTTTTTTTTGTTTGTCCTTTTTCTATTGTAAATTATGTTGAACGGCTTTTTATGTAATTTATTAATAAAAATGAAATGTTTAAATTGTATGATATATTTATAATTACATATCTTTTTTATAAGTTAAATCAATGAAATTGGGATCAACCTTGTGCTCTAGTGGTTGAGACATATATTGTAAGGGTGAATGACACGAGTTCGATCTCATACGGGTGCGTGTGTTCCATCCCCAAGTTCCCCCCATTGTACTAAAAAAAATCAATGAAGTTATATTTATAACATTGATTTTGTTATTTTTAAATTTTTGTGTAAACATTAAGACCCTTTTTTTATATGCTACAGGCTCCTCGAAATCTAGGACCGGCTCTGGGAAATAATAATACATATGACTGCGTAAATGAATATGTTTGAAATTAAAAATTAAGTAATTGCTAAGATTTAGGCTAACTTTGCTTATTAACACTAGTGTTTATAAAACCTCGGACGCTGTTATATAGAATTTCTGTAGTAAATGTTTATAACATATGGAACATTGTTATTTTAGATAATGTGTTTGTAGTTAATTATTGTAGATAAATAAAGTCCTCCAAGATTGTGTATTAGAAGTTTGGTGATTCATATATTTAGTTGAGACGACATAATTATAATTCATTTTGAGTTCTTTCCATAAAACCCTACTTGTGTATGACTACAACATAAATGAGCCCTATCGTGCAATACCGTAAATTAACTCGTAATCTACATCACAGAAACATACAACTCACACTTTTAATATTACCTTTGGTGGTTTGAAATGATCATCAGGGATGAGGGAAACCAGTTTGATGCAAAGACCCTTCATCTGAATTCTTCGATTTTTTTCAATAGTCTTTCGATCAAGTTTACTACCCGAACTCGATTCACCGATCTTATTCATGTGACAGATTTAGTTTGTTTATCACAACAAGGCAAAAACCCTAAATTCTTAAGAACCTTATCATGAGAGTGAGTTCCGAGTGGCTTAGACTTATATACACTCATGCACAGAGAAAAAATTGAAATTTTGAAACAAGACTTCAAGAAAAGAAAAAATGTTGTCATTAGCAGAATTTCTCAAACACTAGTTCACACTAATTATTATTGACCAAATTCTATGTATGTCCAAAATCTTTACTACTTGGTGGTCCCAAAAAAAAAAAATTTACATTAAAAACTCGGCTTCTAATTTTGTCACATGCTTGGAACATGGGATCTAAGTTGAACAAAAGAAACTTTGCTTTGTCAAATTGTTTATAACTTTTTCAGTCGTAATCATAATTTCTTTAACTTCAAAAAGAAAAAAAAAAGACAAAAAAAGAGTACTATCCTCTTTAGAAGAAACTATCACTCAAAACATTAATTAGAAAGGTTACAAGAAAAACCAAGTTAATAACTATCTAATTACCTTTTGAAATATATTTATCTCACTTGTTTTGGTCACACTACAAGAACTACAAGAAAGCTATCAAATTCCAACAAAATAATTCCAACGTAATAGAATAATGTTGGAATTTTTAAAATTCCAACGGAAATTCCAATGCTACATTATACCGTTGGAAAATTCCAACGATAAACAAAATCATTGGTATAAACTGTTGGAATTGTCGTTGGAATTTAAATTTCAACAAAAATTCCAACACCACAACACAAACATTGGAAAATTCCAACAATAATTCCAACATTAATAAAATTATTGAAATAAACCATGGAAATACTATTGGAATTTTCAAAATTCCAACAGAAATTCCATCGTTAAACATACCATTGGAAAATTCCAACAAAAATTCCAACAGTAAACAAAATGTTAGAATTAATCATTGAATTTCATTGAATTTTTAAATTACAACTTACAGAAATTCCAATGGTACAACATATTGGAAAATTATATTGGAAATTCCAATACTATTCGAAAATTTCAATAGGGGCTAAAAGATTTCATAGTATTAACCATATCAATGAAATATATCTTCTCTACTAGAGTCAACCATATTGAAAATATATAGTTAAATGTGCTTGACTTGAGACAAATTGATGATGGGTGACCTCTTGGGAAGGTAAATATATTAGATAATGAGATAAAATGATTGAATATTTCAACGTATATATATATATATATATATATATATATATATTACCATTGGATTTACCATTGAACTAAATTCCAATGGTATAACTACATTGTAATAACCATAGCCTCATTTTCTCTCAAACTTTTCTCTTTTGCCTTCTTTTTCTTGTTCTTCATTGATAAGGGGGTGATTTTTGGTCATTTTTGGCCTCAAATCACCCCATCTACATCTTTTAATTTTTATTTTTTCTATATAAATGGTTTTACCACATTGATCTAGGTTGTTGTTTCTTTTATTGTTTGTGACTTTTCGCCATCTGTTGCGGCTTGGTTTATTGTCGTCTTGTTGCGGTGTTTTTCTTGTGCGGACGATTGAAACAAGCAAATTTTTCGTCAGATAGAGATAAATCAGATTGTAGTCTTCAAATGTTGCAGATCTGTAATCATAGGTATTCTAGACATTATAGATTTTTCAGAATTGTAGGCTTTAAGCCGGTTTTTGTTATTAACCTAGATGCTATAAATCTTTTCATAGTTTTATGTTTTATAGTTTTTAACAGATTTGTTTTTGTTTCTATCGATGTATTGCTAGTTTGAATTAATTAATAAAATTATTTCTTTTGCCAAAAAAAAATACTCCATTGTAATAACCGTTAGAGTTTTTTCCAATGATTATATATCTAATCCAAAGGATATGTCGTTGGACTAAATTCCAATGGTATAACTCTGTTGGAATTAGTGTTGGAAAAAATGTTGGAGTTTTTCCAATGGTTTTATATTCCAATGGATAAGTAGCGTTGGAAGTACCATTCGAATTCTACATTGGAATTTCCATTGAAATTTTGTGATTCCAACGGCCATTTTACCAATAATGCATTTTCTGTTGAAATTTATGTTGGAGTCGGTGATGTCAACGGTATTTGGCCTAATTCTAACAAATTTTTCTCGTTGGAATTTTCTTGTACTGTGAGCAAAGCGTGGAAAGATCATATGATTTGTTTATTTTCATTGTCATCATGCATGCTTACAATGGTTATAATTATCATGAATTAAACTAAGAACAAGATGATAATATAACATGTAATTAGTGGATGTCCTTTTAACTTATAATAAATATTAGGGATAATTACAAAAAGTACCCCTGAGGTTTGACCTAATTACAAAAAAACTCAACTAACTTTAAAACTTACAAAAGGTACCCCTGAGGTTTGAAATATATTTCAAATCCCCCTTCATATTTGTAAAATTATTGCAGATTACCCCCTAATTTTAACACTAAATCAAACCTCATGTGTTTTTTGTAAGTTTTAAAGTTAGTTGGGTTTTTTTATAATTAGGTCAAACCTCAGGGGTACTTTTTGTAATTATCCCTAAATATTACTAGATATTACCTTTCCGTGGTCAATTTCCAGTTTCTAGTGTTGAAAAATGAATTTTGGTAATTTTTTGGTTTTCGTGTGAAAAATGAAATTTTGATTTAGATGTATGAATTAATGATAATAAGTTTATGTAGGTTTGGGGCATTATATATGTTCAGTTCAGTAATTTTGAAGTATTATTTAATGTATATATAATAATTTCAAAAGTTGATAAACCCACTTTTTATATTTTAATTTGATTGTAGGTGTGTCCCGTTAGATAGATATAACTTTAAAGTAGTACTATATTAAGAAGGTAGAGTATAGTACAATCTTGTGATAGCCGAAAGGAAATATCTTAGCAAACTCGAGAATAAAATTAAGTAGTGAATATAGTTAGATATTTATTGATCACATTTCCATGTAATTGGTCACGATATCTGATTGATACTTTCATATGTATTTATATATAGCAGTTGACTTGTTATGACAGAAAAAAGAACATGCATCATGTATCATACATATTTAAGTTTACGGCGTGTGTCATATTCAAAGGCTCCATGATTTTCAAGTCGACACCATATTGAGCTTGGCATGTCTACATGTGAAGATCAAACATGTGCAGAAATCACGTTTGAATAGTTTTTGGCTCGTTCTAAATAAACATCTCACTTTCTAGCTCATTAATATGTACTGATGGTTCCAAACTCATCAAGGTCCTCATACGTTTATTTTCTTTAGCTATACTATTGCAAAAAAAGATTTTACGACAAGGTTTTATATTGGTTATTTAACCAATTCAGCGATGTAACAAAAATTTGTGGTGGCATAATTGTAAATTTCATAAGATCTTTACATGGTTTCTTTTATTAATCATTAGTTGTAGAATTTTCTTTCCTCTTTTATAGTAATTATTTCAAGATTCACAATTTTGCAAGACGTTGAAATACTCTATCTATTCATGCATTTAAAGGTGTTAGAGTAATTAAACATGAAATGGTTCACTTTTCCATCAATTTAATTAATTAAGTTTTTAGATGAGGTGATCATTTAATATGGCATTAGAGCCTGACAAAACGAAAGTTCTGAGTTCAAATCCTACTGACAACCATAAAATTATTTAAGGGGAAATTACATAAAATACCATATTTTCGGTAAACATACCACAAAATACGTCCCTATCATTTTTATACCTATGTTTTACCTTTTTTACGCTCCTGCATATTTTTTGATTATTTTTATACTTTTTTCGTTTTTTTTTTGTTCATGTATTGCTTTATATGTTATCAGAGTCGTCCTAGGGGGGGCAAGGCCGCACAGGCCCCCCCAAGGGCCCCGAGCCCCGATTATTTTTTTAATTAATTTTAATGGTTTAATATATATGTATATGTAAAATAAGGAATACAAGTTTTCACAAAAGATCTCCTGGGCGAAGCGTATTTTGTTCTCACTTTGCATGCCTGAGGTCGCGTGTTCGAGTTCTCAATTATGCGAAATTTGTTTTCTTATTTTTTACCTAAAAAGCAGACTACGTGCAAGAAAGTAAAATAAATATTACTCATTTTAACAAAGAGCTCCTAGGCTCAGTAGTTTGTGCTCTCTGCTGCATGCCCTTAGGTCGCCTGTTCGATCCCTGACTGTTGCAAAGTTAGTTTTCTTTTTTTTAACCCAAGAGCAATGGTTAGCTTTTTTTTCAACCTAAGAGCAATAGAGCATGGCATAATCAGAGACTGAATGCATTATCTTTGATTAACTTGATTATAAAAAAACTAATTGATGACTTGCAGATAAAAATGCAAGGAGATCGATTTTCTATGGCGAAATGTATTGATAATTTTTCCCCTTTTAATCTATGATGTAATGATATTAAAGTATCTCATTTTTGTAGTACAAACATCGAAATGGAAATATAATGCTCATTATTTTATTAGTTTTATTTTTATTTTTTATATGAATATAAAGGGCCCCTTTTTCGTTTCGCACCAGACCCCTTAAATTATAGGAACGGCCCTGTATGTTATATATGTTGTTTTGATGTTATTTAAATTTGTTTCTTTGTTGTTTCTATATTTCAAAAAAACTTTTACCTATTTTTATGCTTTTTTGTTCATGTATTGTTTTGTACATTGTTTCTGTTGTTTCTGTGTTGTTCTATAATATTTTTAATATTGTTCTAATAATTTTTTTTGTTGTTTCCATGCAGTGTTCAATGTATAAATACAGTTTTTACCTATTTTAAGCTATTTTATTTCTATGATGTTTTTAATATATTTTACGTTGTTTCTGGATTATTTTCATACCGTTTTTAATATTGTTCTGATGTTTCTTTGTTGTTTCCACGTAGTTTTCGATGTTTACATACAATTTTTACCTATTTTAACTCTTTTTGTTCATATAATGTTTTCATATTGTTTCTGGTTTGTTGTAGATAGTGTTGGGAAATTTATTGTTTAGATTTTGATGAATGCCTTGTAAAACTTAGACTAGAAAGTTGGCACCCCATTTTCCTTGTAATTTGTATTGTAATAGATAGGGTTGTACGAGATGAGTTAAGTCAGCTATGCCTGGATATACAAGAAGTCAACTGAAAACTAGGATGAAGACTCCGCTGTGAAGCAGCTGAGTATGGCATGAAAGAAATGTCAAGGACTCGACTGAAGGAGTATCAGCTGAGACACAACAGGAAGAAGAGTCAGTCAAGTCAACCAAAGAAGCCGAGTCAAGTCAACTTGAAGTGACAGATGAGTCTTTCAATCATTGGAGCAGACTTAAGTGACCTGGGGAAAAGGCAGCTGCAAAGAGGAGTTAACTGAAAGGAATCCGTTGCACAAATGTCAAGAATATTACCTAAACAAGTAATACTTCCATGCTGCCATGTCTTAAAGTGCTCGAGTGCGCGGAAAGCGTGCAAAAGGAATAAACCAATGCGAAGCACTGCACCTCGTGTCAGAACCTGAAAAGCTGGACATTCATTTAATACGAGGAAAGGTCTACATCTCAAGATTGAAGACCAAGAAAAGACAAGCCAACAAACACAAGTGACTTTTGAAAATCAGCCTATCTCTTCAATGGGCAGATTTTTGAAAGTTCACTATAAAAGGCTGAGGAATCACTTTGAGAAAAGGTTACATGAACCACGAACAATCAAGCAATTATTAGAACTGTAACCTGCAAGAATATTCTCAAGTTATTCAAGCAAATCCTCAAGCCTAAAACTCGAAGGAAATCTATCCAACACTAAGCTGTGAAGGAAAGACAACTTCAAATCATTGAAGAGGAAACTTTTGTAGAATCAAAAGGGGTCTACTTTCTAAGGAGGATTGTAGAAAGGTTCAAGGTCGAACCGGTCTTAAGTTATTGGAGGGCTTCGTGATCTAATCCAAGAAGCTTGAGCAAGTTAGTCAAGTAGCAATAGCAATGCGCCTCTTGTGAAGAAGGTTCGAGTCGGACGAGAAGCCACCGATTGATCAAGGCATCTCGGATCGAGTCCCAAAGTAGCAAGTCAGTTGTGTGATCAAGACTTGTATCTGGACTGTTAACCACTTTGTACTCTAATCAATACTTAGTAGATTCCTCTAGGAGTTGGAGAAGAGAGGAGTAGAAGAATTACCCCTTCTTTGAACCTTTATAAAAATTATTGTGTCATTTACATTTCAACATCTTTATTTCTGCATATCATTTTATATCTGCTGATAATTTGCTATCCAACTGATAATTAACAAAGTGCTAAAACCAAGTTATAAAACAAACTTAAACGAAATTCAAGGGTGTTAAGTCTTCCGCTGGAAATCTCATCACAGCCAAGTTAAGTATTAGACTAGGACGATGAGTTATTCTATCAACAGCTCAATCGAGTCTGTTGAGTGGCTAACTCTGCTGGTTAACTAACTTAGTTGTCCCTCAAGGACATAGCTGTGAAATTAACTCTGTATTATTTTAAAAGGACTAAAATTCAAAAGTTGGTAAGGTTTATTCAACCCCCCCTTCTAAACCTTACTCACACCCCTTGAGACCTACAAGTGGTATCAGAGCGGTTGGTTCATTGAGCCTTCCGCACTGGTTACTGAACTAGATCTCCAATCTTTCAAAGAAATTCTTTTAACACTTGTTCTTTCAAAAACTATTTTTATTCAACAAAGTTATTATCATGGAAGCAAATTTGACACGCATTCCCATGTTCACTATTGAGGAATTTGATGACTGGAAAATTTGTATGCAGGCTCATCTATCTGCTTTAGATGACGAAATGTGGCTGGTAATAGAGGATGGGCCACTGCAAATGTTGAAAGTGAACACAGCTACAAGAAGAAGCGACCCGCAATGAAGGAGAAGAAGTTGTAGCTGAAGCAAGACCATCATTAGTTGAAAAACCAAGGACTGAATGGACCAATGATGACAGAAAGAGATACAACTTGGACAACGTGGCCAAGGATATTCTCTACAAGACTCTAGACAAAGCAATGTTCAATAAAGTCAAATCATGCAAAACAGCAAAAGAAATCTGGGATAAATTAACTTTAATTTGTGAAGAATCAGAGCAAATTAAAGAAAACAAATTATCTGTTGTTGTTCAAAAATTTGAAAACTTTAAAATGCTTGCAGGTGAGACAATAGATCACCGGATGCCGTTCACTGAAATTACAAATGAGCTCTCAGCACTTGGAAAGGAATACAAACAAAATGAGATGTGTATGAAAATTCTAAGGAGCCTCCCAACTGAGTGGGAAATGAAGACCATGGCTCTAAGGCACTCTATGGACCTATCAAAAACATCCAATCATGAACTATTCTCAGATCTCAAAGCTTATGAATTTGAGCTGAGAAGAAAGGATCAAGAGGAGACAGTTGTACCCAAAACAAACAACATACTTATAGTCAAGGATGGAAAGACAGCTGAGGTTAAGGAAGCTATTGACCAGGAGGAAATTGCCTTGATAGTTAAAAGATTCAACAAGTTCTTCAACAAGAACTATAAAAGAAACAAGGGTGAATCCTCCAGGAGACATTCAGCTCCCTCCAAGTCAAGGGAAGATAGGCCATCTAAGAGAGCAGAGCATCAAAAGATTGAATACCAGAGAGCTGATAATCCAAGAATGGAAAGAACTGATCAAAGAGCTGAGAACCTGTGTTGGAACTATAGACAACCAGGTCACTATGCCATTGACTGTCCATATCCTGTAGTCAATAAATACAGGAATGAAGAAGAAAGAAGAGTCTTCAGAGAAAGAAGACAAGAAAAGAAAAAAGGCCATGTTGGCTGCAGAGACTGCTGAGACAGCTAAGTCAAAAGATACGGCAGACTCAGAGAGTAGTGAAGCCGACTACTCAAGTTACTCTGAAGAAGAAGCATTGATCTGTATAATGGCTAAAGAACAAGATCAACCTGACCAAGAAGATGAGGTACACTCTAACTCATCTCACTCGGATTCTAGTGATAGTGATTGTGACACACACACTTCATCACCCACTAATCGTTATGATTCATTAGGCAAAATGATGAAAGATTTTGAGCACATTAAATCCTCACACACACTATTAAATAAGAAAAACAGTCAGCTCAAAAGCCAAAACTCACAGCTGACTAAGGAGCTGAGTACTCTAAGTCACATAGCTGATGAGAACAAAGAGCTGAAGGCTGAGAATGCTAATCTAATAGCTGAGATAGTTGCTATAGAAAAGAGGAAAAATGATCTCAAAAATGTGATTGCTTCTTTCACAAAGGCATCTAAATCATTGGATGACCTTATTATGAGCCAAAAAGAGTGTGGAGATAAGACAGGCATATGTTGAATTCCTTTGTGCACAGTCAAACTCCCAGAGTGATCTTGGAAAAAGGATCTTCAAGTAATGAAGCATCTCAAAAACCCTAGACACCATATGTTGCACCCACATTCACTCCAAAGCACAATAACAAACAAACTGGCCTTGGATATAAAGGAAAAAAGAAAATAGCTAGTTGAGTATCTTTGAGAGGACAACCGAGAAGAAATCCAGTGAGTTCTCAAAAACTCCAAACAGGAAGTACATTGTGAAGAAGAAACAGAGCTACCAGAATCCCCAGAAGTGCTATCAAAGGAACACATATGATGGGAATGGTAGAAATTACCCAAGTCAAGATGATTGGAATAATGTGAAATATCAAAGAAGACCAATGGAATATAAGCCTAAATGGCAAAGACACCGGACCTCAAAGAAAGGTCATTCCAAAGGCAAAAGAGCTATCATCGGACACATATATGCACCCAAGCACTACACTCGAAATATCATAATTACCCAAAGATAGGCAATTGCAAAAACACACACACAGGCATACGGACAAAAGAAATCAATCATTGATTGATTGCACGCTCAAGAACAAACAAAATTGAGTGCCAAGGAACTTGGTACATGGATAGTGGCTGTTCCGGACATACATGACAGAAACAAGAGAAATCATTAAAATTCAAGGAGATTAGAGGCGCAAAAGTCATATTTGGAGGAAATGAAGCTCCATGGGAAATAAAAGGCACTGGATCCATAAAGTAAAATGGATTAGAAATCACAGATGTTGCATACGTTGAAGGCCTCAACTTCAACTTATTAAGCATCGACCAACTCGTGACAAGGGCTATAATGTTGGATTTAATATGGGAGTGTGCCAAATCAAAGACATCAATCAAATGAAGTAGTGTTGCAAGGGTCCAGACAAAAGAACATATATGTGGTAGATTGGTTGACTGCCACACCAAGCACTTGTCTATTAGCAAAGAGTACAGCCGAATCAAGTTGGCTGTGGCACAAGAAGGTGAGTCATCTGAATTCTGCACTGGTTACTGAACTAGATCTCCAATCTTTCAAAATAATTTTTTTTAACACTTGTTCTTTCAAAAGCCATTTTTATTCAGCAAAGTTATTATCATGGAAGCAAATTTGACACGTATTCCTATGTTCACTATTGAGGAGTTTGATGACTGAAAATTTGTATGCCATGCTCATCATTCTGCTTTACATGACGAAATGTGGCTAGTGATAGAGGATGGGCCACCGCAAATATTGAAAGTGAACACCGCAGAAGAAGAGCAAATTGCACCAAGGAGAAGAAGTCAGGTGAGGCAAGACCACTTTAGTTGAAAAACTAAGGACAGAATGGACCAATAATGACAAAAGAGATAGAACTTGGACAATTAACAAGCTTGCAAGAGTCATCTCATGGAGTATTTGCCAGGACTCGATATACAAGAAGGAAAGTGTATGTGATGCATGTCAAATGGGAAAGCGAGATCAACTCATCATTCACAGAGAAGTCTAGTCCATCTTCAACAAGAATATTGCATTTGTTGCATATGGATCTATTTGGTGCGATTGAGCCACTAGCAGCATAAGTGGAAATAAATACACCCTAGTGGTGGTGGATGATTATTCAAGATATACATGGACAATCTTCATGTGCAAAAAGAATGAAGCCCTGCAGAAGTTACCTCAGCTGATGAGAAGAGTTCAAAATGAGAAGATTCAAACCATTATAAAGATAAGGCCTGATAGAGGAACCGAGTTTGTCAATGGGATAATAACTCGATTGTTGTGTTGAAAATGGTATTGCTCATGAATTATCTACTGACAAGGACTCCACAACAGAATGGAGTAGCAGAAAGAAGAAACAAAACTCTTAAGGAAGCTGCAAGGACCATGTTAGTTGAAGCTGGATTGCCAAAGAGATTTTGGGCTGAAGCTATAAACATTGCATGCTATACTCAAAATAGATGCATGATTAACAGACAACTGACAAAGACTCCCTATGAAATTTGGACAGGGAGAAAGCCAAATGTTGCATATTTTAGAATATTTGGATGTAAATGCTTCATCCACAACAATGGCAAGGATAATCGAAAGGCTTTTGATGCTAAAGCTGATGAAAGTTTTTTGGGATACTCAGCTGAAAGCAAAGCCTATAGAGTGTTGAACAAGAGGACAATGGTCAAAGAATAGTCTATCCATGTGGTTTTTGATGAACCTAATGTGAATGGAGAAAACATTGAAGAGTTAGCTGATAAGCTGAATCAGCCAACTATGCAGAAAAGTCCCTATGTTGAAGCTGAAGCTGGAGCAATCAATCAAGATGAAGATGAAATTGCAGAGTCTCAAAGACAACTGGAAAATCTGCAGCTAAATGATGATGAAAGAGCTACTCAAGACAACTCAGCTTTGCAAGACGACTAAACCCAGCTGATTTACTCCAACCTGATATGAGATGGCTGAGAGACCATCCACCAGAGCTAGTTATTGGAGATGTAAGAGATGGTGTAAGAACCAGATCTCAATAAGAAGCAATGTTCACTTGTTTTATTTCCCAAATAGAGCCAAAAGATGTGTCCCAAGCATTAGATGACACACATTGCATTCAAGCCATGCAAGAAAAGCTGAATCAATTTGAAAGAAACAAAGAATGGGAATTGGTGCAAAGACAAACCCATCAAAATGTTATTGGCACAAAATGGGTTTTCAGAAAAAAGATGAATGAGGAAGGTTCTATGGTAAGAAACAAAGCAAGATTGGTAGCCAAAGGGTATTGCCAAGAATAAGGAATAGATTTTGATGAAACATTTGCTCCTGTTGCAAGATTGGAAGCAATAAGGATGTTTCTTGTCTATGTTGCACACAAGAACTTCATTGTATATCAAATGGATGTGAAAAGAGCATTTTTAAATGGATTGTTGGAAGAAGAAGTCTATGTTGAGCAACCTCCAGGCTTTGAGCGTAGACTCTTGGAGACAAGGTGTACAAGCTTAAGAAAGCTCTATATGGATTGAAACAAGCACCTAGAGCATGGCATGATACATTATCTCAATTTCGACGATAGATAATGGATTCACCAAAGGCAAAGTGGATAGAACACTCTTCAAAATTCAAGATGTAGAGAGTATACTTTGCATGTTCAAATATATGTGTGATATCATTTTTTGATCCACAAACAAAGAGCTCTGTGATAAGTTCTCAAACCTCATGCAAGGCAAATTTGAAATGAGCATGATGTGAGAGCTGACATTCTTTTTAGGACTTCAAGTTAAACAGCTGAAGGATGGAACTTTCATAAGTCAAACAAAATATACCAGAGATTTAATGAAGAAATTTGGTATGGAAGAGAAGTCTTCAAAAAAAATACCAATGAATACATCATCAAAATGGACATGGATACTGATGATGACAAGCCTGTGGATCAAACAAGATACAGAGCACTTATTGGATCACTGCTCTATCTAACAACAAGCAGGCCAGACATCACCTTTGCAGTAGGAGTATGTGCAAGATTCCAATCTGCTCCAAAGGAAAGTCACATGACTGCAGCTAAGAGAATCCTAAGATATTTGAAGGGATTCCAGGAAGTCGTCTTATGTGATGGCTAAAAAGCTACCTCTAAAACCGTAGGCAAGTGCACCTATCGTTTTATAGTATAGATTATTGAATACCGAGTGTCATTCCCACGAGGATTGTAAGTACTAATAATTACCGTCTTTTTGTTATTTAATCTAACAATTTTCAGAGTTTTTGTTTGATGAAAAAGGAAAACAAATTATAAATTGCAAAAATGAAGGAAGATTTGTAAAATAAGAAATCAAGAGATAGAAATGTGTTTGAATGTAAATCCTCTAGAATGTTTTTGTGATTTGACAAGTTAAAAATACAACCGTAAGCCCTTAAGCAAAAACCAACCTCTTTTAATAAAATCTCATGTCTTGTGGACCGTAGAAATTCCCAATTTAAGTTAAACCCTTTCTCAAGGCGAAAAACTTCTAATCTCAAGTTGATTAACTGAAATCTCTTTCTAGTTAAAACCCCAAGACAAAGATTATAACGATTTGTGAATTCCCATATTAGGTTTGACCCTAATCCGGAAGATTTATGTCGTCCCTATATCTAGGATTGCATGCAACTCTTTTCACTTATATAGGTTCTATTTCACCATGAATCTCTCGATTTCCCGGATGAAAAATAAACTTCAAATCAATATTGCGCATATATCAATTCGAATGAACGAAGCATAATATAAGTGAATCACACAAAATATGAAGATTTTATTAAAAACATACACACCTTAATCACAAATCCATTCTAGAGTTCATTACATTCAAACACTAGGAGTTTAGCTACAAATGATTTTGACCAAAGAATAAATTACACAAGAAGATTTAAGTATTGTAGACATGGTGTACTTATCTTTCTCAAAATCTCAATTGACTTCTTTCTTGATTGATGATGTTGCTCCAAGCCTTCTTCTCCAATATTGCCTCAAGCTTTCTCCTCCAAGACCCCTTGATCCCAATTCTACTTAATGAATACAATGAATATTTCCTGAGTATCTAATGAATGCCTCTCCCAACTTCAACCTTTGGCTTTTATAGGCAACCAATACATTGATAGTACTCTCTTTTGTTAAACAATTGCCTCCATTTTCCTTGTTGGTTGGTGAATTCTTGTATTCAAGTGATGAGGAGAGGACATGGAGACATGTTTCAAAAAAAATAGGGTGTTAAAAGTGTACAAAAGTGGCCAAAATGGGTTGGTTGGTGAGTTTTCCCCAAATTCCGCAAAGAAAAGTTGCAAAAAGAGGTCCCGACACGCCCGTGTCGCCCCGTAACGGCCGGTCGTGCTTTTTATCACACAGGACTCGGGAAACATGGCCGTGCTCCCCAACACGGCCAGGCCGTGTCTCTGGACACGGCCGTGTTGGGGAACACGGCCTGGCCGTGTCGGAGGCTGTTTTGTGCGAAAAAATCGAGTTTTTAGCTCCCGGCGGAACACGGCCGTGTTGCCCGACACCCCCTGCCCGTGTTGGACCAAAAAGGCCCCGAAATGACGCGTTTGGCTTGGAATTTCGAGCGTTTTTGCATCCTTAAACTCCCCGGTATGTTTTGACATGAATCCATGGTCCGAAATTCACCAAAATTAGCCCCAAATGGTCAATCTACATCAATAAAAGCACCTCGGAGTAATATGAACTATGTACAATCAAAAATTTATAAAACTAACAATAAAATAACTCGAATACTACTCAAATATACACATAAAACATGCATAAAAAGACCCTTATCAAACCACCTCCAACTTTGAACTTTGCTTGTCCTCAAGCAAAACATTATATCAAAAAGAGGGATTCAATAAATCACAACACAAATTTTTTTTTTTTCAACACATTGAACACAAGCAAATCAAGTTCTTAGCCTTCTCAACCCGAATTAACCATTCAAGAAAAAAAATTATTTTGCAAAGCGATCGACCACAAGAAAGACCGTAATATCAGTAGGCATTATTGAGACTTGAAATCATCACGCCACAAATATTGATAGTTATGAACAACTTCAATTCAATAATGCTATGAAAATACAAGAACTCAATGGATCATAGTAGTTAGCTTACTAGTCATATAACCAAGCTTCTTGAACTTTATTGGAATGAGAAGTCAAGGAGTATTCATTCTCCTTTTTTTTTTTCGTTTTTTTTTTTTTTTTTTATTTTTTTTTTTGGGACCTTTCGAGACATGCTTCCACTAGGTTTATATTTTGAATTTCTGTTCAAACACTCCTAGGGTGGTTTCCCATACTCATATTCGTGTCGCCGTTTTACGTAAAAGACAAACATGGGGCTCATGAATGCTCCTAGTTACTAAGCAACAACAAATAGAGGAGTATAACCTCGATTGGTCCGTTTTTTTTTTTCTTTTTTTTTTTTTTTTTTTTTCATTTTTCTCTTTCTCTTTTTTTTTATTCGCAAGCTTGGTTTAACAACTCGTTAACCACTACTAAATCACGAGTTCTCGACGCGTTCATAGCGCTAGGTATCGTCGTATATGCCTTAACACATCAAGTATTTATGGTGTTAGAAATCTCATCAAAATTTTGCCCGCATCCACGCTCAATCTATCCTAGACAATCAATTGCTTCACATTGAAAACACAAATTAACAAGTTAATGTAGGTATAATTGGGCTAAGTTATTGACTAGCAAACATTCAATTTGTTAAAAAAAAAATCATATCTCTCACAAACAAGCATACAAGCATTCCGAAAAATGTTATTGTACCCACCTCCAACTTTATGATTCACATTGTCCTCAATGTGAAAGAAAGAAATGGACAAACACACACAACACACTCAAAAAAAAAAAAAACAAAGAAACTAGAATGATATAAAAGAAGTGGAAAAAGAAAAATACGACCTTACTACAATAGTGGAATCGGTGTTGAGTGATCATTGGGTTGTTTTGGTACGGGACCTTCAACGGCATCTTCATACCTAATCAAAGTTAAGCAACACACAACTCGAACACCGTGAAATCTCAAATATTCCCAATTAGGACAACCAAGAAGATGTTCAAGAGTTTTTTTTTTTTTTGATTTGAAAATGACTCTAAGGACTTGTGATTATTTTGAAAGAAAATAAAATAAAAAAATAAAAATGAATGAAAACAATTGCACACAAACATCGGGTTGCCTCCCGGGTAGCGCTTCTTTAACGTCATATAGCTGGACCATTTCACCTAAATGTGAAGATTTAATCGGGCGAGCCTTGAACTTATGAAAAATTTTATCTCTTTGAACAACATCGCCACCGTATCGATTTTCGAACAATTGACCTTCATGGTCCTATTTTTCTCGCATGTTATTCTCAAAATGGGATTTATCTCGTGGAAACTTTTGCACATTGAACATCACATACTTTCGAGGATTTATTAGAAGACATATCAAGCAAAGAATCATTTATCCTTGTCTCAATCAAGTTTATAGGAAAACAAGTATCATTTATAGGATTTCTCAAAGGAATTTTAAAGATAACTTGTTCACCCCCTACTCTCAAAGTAAGCTTTCCATCATGCACATCAATGAGAGATTTAGCGGTAGCCAAAAAGGGACGCCCTAGAATTAAGGGAACTTCTATATCATCATGCATGTCAAGAATAATAAAATCAACTAGGAATATGAATTTATCAATCTTAACTAGCACATCTTTAACAATACCTCTAGGATGTTTAATCGATTTATCGGCTAATTGAATGTCCATCCTAATAGGTTTAAGTTCACTTAATTCCGCATGCTTGAATGTTTCATAAGACATCACGTTGATACTAGCTCCTAAGTCGGCTAGTGCCCTATCAACAGGTAAACCATCAATTGTGCAAGGGATAATAAAGCTTCCTGGATCATTAAATTTTTGTGGTAGTTCATTGGAAGGACATTTATCATTCAATCGCACATTTGATAATTTATTAAGCTTATTTTCACTAGGAATGATGTCATTAAGATCCCTAACATGCTTTGAATGAGGGTCAACAAATGGATTATTGGCATGTAATTGTTTGAAAGAATCAAGGTACTTACCAAATTTGTCCTCCCTTCTATCATCTTCGGTTAGACTCCGGTAAGGGATATTGGGCTTGTATTCTGCAACCTCCTTTTTCATGAGATTTTCTTTGGGCATGTCATCCTCCACGTATTTCTCGCATGGCGGCATTGGCATAATCATGCTCATGTGGAAAACGATGGTGATTGCCTTTACGTGCTCCCCTTGGGTTTGGCTCGATTACCCAAACTACCTTGTGGCCTTTCGAAATCATCTTCGCAATCTGGCCTATTTGGTTTTCCAGTTATGGATAGATGCCTCTTGATTTCTCAAGGATGTTTCCACCGCCGAATCGGGTATCTGTTGATTGCACAAACTTTGTTATAAGATCTTCCAAGTTAGGCTTACCTTGATTTGGTGAAATCCGGAGACGTATGTAGATCGAGGATTGGGATTAGGTCGTGGTTGGCCTTGATTTCCCCAACCGAAATTAGGATGTTGTCGCCACCCAGGATTATATGTGTTCTTTGTAAGGATTACTTGGGTAATTTCGCCTTGATTCCCAACGTAATTAGCATGTTCGGCGTGAGGTATTGTGTGTGGGCGGTCCCGATGATTATGCAATCCTCCGCAAGTTTCACAAGATAAAACATGCGGTGGTGGTGGTTTAGGAGCCGCTAGATCGTCGATCTTTTGGGTCAATGCTTCGACTGTGCGGCGGCATAATAACTACCGCATCTGCATTATACACACCAACTGACCTGTTAGTTTTACCTCGTATGTATTGCCATTGGTAGCCGTTCATGGCCATTCCCTCAATCAAATCCTGAGAGGCTTCCGGCGTTTTGTTATTAAGAGTTCCCCCGGCCGCTGCATCGATCATTTGTCTTGTTGCAGAAAGTAGCCCATTATAAAATGTTTGGACTTGCATCCAAATAGGTAGGCCATGGTGTGGGCATTTCCGCAACAATTCTTTGAATCTCTCCCAAGTGTCGTACAAGGTCTCGTCATCTTCTTGGGTGAATGAAGAGATTTCATTCCTCAATCGTGCGCTTTTGGCGGTGGAAAATATTTCAAAAGGAACTTTTCGCCATGATGTTCCACGTTGTAATCATTCCCTTTGGCAAAGTATTTAGCCATTGTTTAGCCCGTCCCCAAGAGTAAATGGGAATAGGCGTAAACGGATGGCATCATCGAGACCCCATTTATTTTGAATGTATCGCAAATTTCAAGGAAATTCGCGATATGATTATTTGGATCTTCGTCCGGTAGGTAGTCGAATTGAACAAATTGTTGCACCATTTGAATGACATTCGGTTTGATTTCGAAATTATTGGCTGCAACCGGGCCTTACGATACTAGACGATGTGCCGTCCATAGACGGCTTGGCGTAGTCGTACATGGTTCTTTGTTGTTCATCCGCCATATCGGGATCCTTGCTTTCGTTAGTATCCTCCTCGTGGTCTGTACTAATACTTTCCTCTGTGTTGCTACCGGCGGTCTCGCGCTTCCAAATTCGGCGACGAGTAGGCATGCACTGTAGTAAACAAGGAGGATAAGTATAATCCAAGACTTACAAAGATAGATACCTAGAAAGACAATTGATGAAAATAAAAAAAATGATTAAATTAACAAAAATAAGGTGTTCTTAATATTACAATCCCGCAAACGGCGCCAAAACTTGATGGCTCAAAAGCTACCTCTAAAACCGTAGTAAGCAAGTGCACCTATCGTTTTATAGTATAGATTATTGAGTACCGAGTGTCATTCCCACGAGGATTGTAAGTACTAATAATTACCGTCTTTTTGTTATTTAATCTAACAATTTTCAGAGTTTTTTGTTTGATGAAAAAGGAAAACAAATTATAAATTGCAAAAATGAAGGAAGATTTGTAAAATAAGAAATCAAGAGATAGAAATGTGTTTGAATGTAAATCCCTCTAGAATGTTTTTGTGATTTGACAAGTTAAAAATACAACCGTAAGCCCTTAAGCAAAAACCAACCCCTTTTAATAAAATCTCATGTCTTGTGGACCGTAGAAATTCCCAATTTAAGTTAAACCCTTTCTCAAGGCGAAAAACTTCTAATCTCAAGTTGATTAATCAAAATCTCTTTCTAGTTAAAACCCCAAGACAAAGATTATAACGATTTGTGAATTCCCATATTAGGTTTGACCCTAATCCAGAAGATTTATGTCGTCCTATATCTAGGATTGCATGCAACTCTTTTCACTTATATAGGTTCTATTTCACCATGAATCTCTCGATTTCCCGGATGAAAAATAAACTTCAAATCAATATTGCGCATATATCAATTCGAATGAACGAAGCATAATATAAGTGAATCACACAAAATATGAAGATTTTATTAAAAACATACACACCTTAATCACAAATCCATTCTAGAGTTCATTACATTCAAACACTAGGAGTTTAGCTACAGATGATTTTGACCAAAGAATAAATTACACAAGAAGATTTAAGTATTGTAGACATGGTGTACTTATCTTTCTCAAAATCTCAATTGACTTCTTTCTTGATTGATGATGTTGCTCCAAGCCTTCTTCTCCAATATTGCCTCAAGCTTTCTCCTCCAAGACCCCTTGATCCCAATTCTACTTAATGAATACAATGAATATTTCCTGAGTATCTAATGAATGCCTCTCCCAACTTCAACCCTTGGCTTTTATAGGCAACCAATACATTGATAGTACTCTCTTTTGTTAAACAATTGCCTCCATTTTCCTTGTTGGTTGGTGAATTCTTGTATTCAAGTGATGAGGGAGAGGACATGGAGACATGTTTCAGCAAAATAGGGTGTTAAAAGTGTACAAAAGTGGCCAAAATGGGTTGGTTGGTGAGTTTTCCCCAAATTCCGCAAAGAAAAGTTGCAAAAAGAGGTCCCGGACACGCCCGTGTCGCCCAGAACGGCCGGGCCGTGCTGTTTTATCACACAGGGACTCAGGGAAACATGGCCGTGCTCCCAACACGGCCAGGCCGTGTCTCTGACACGGCCGTGTTGGGAACTCGGCCTGGCCGTGTCGGAGGTCTGTTTTGTGCGAAAAATCGAGTTTTTAGCTCCCGTGAACACGGCCGTGTTGCCCGACACCCCCTGCCCGTGTTGGACCAAAAAGGCCCCGAAATGACGCGTTTGGCTTGGAATTTCGAGCGTTTTTGCATCCTTAAACTCCCCGGTATGTTTTGACATGAATCCATGGTCCGAAATTCACCAAAATTAGCCCCAAATGGTCAATCTACATCAATAAAAGCACCTCGGAGTAATATGAACTATGTACAATCAAAAATTTATAAAACTAACAATAAAATAACTCGAATACTACTCAAATATACACATAAAACATGCATAAAAAGACCCTTATCATTATGGTATCCAAAGGAAGGTGGATTCAAGCTTATTGGTTACTTAGACTCTGACTATGCTGGATGTAGAGTTGACAGGAAGAGTACTTCAGGTACATGTCAAATGCTTGGAAACAGATTGGTTTCCTGGTTTAGCAAGAAGCAAAACTCAATAGCCACATCCACATCCGAGCGAAACACATAGGCGTTGTGGCGCTTGTTGTGCCCAAGTCTTACGGATGATACAACAGCTGAGAGATTATGAAATTGAAGAAAAAGAAATTCCAATTATGTGTGATAATACAAGTGCTATTGCAATCACTCAGAATCATGTATTGCATTCAAGAACAAAGCACATTGATGTCAGATATCATTTTATAAGAGATCATGTTGAAAAGAAGAGATGGAATGTGAGAAGATGAATCAACCAAGTGAATCAGCCGTATCGGGAAGTCAGTTGTATCGAGTTAGCTGACAGCTTGAGTCACCATACGAAAGGAGAGAAGAAGAGTTGAGTCATTTGTGCAGTGAGCTGAGTCATTTATGAGCTAAGTGACAAAAACGCAGTCGTTTTTAATAAGCGGGAATGTTTTTAAGGATGACATCTGTGCAATTATGACTGGTACAGTCAAAAGCTACACAACAAGCATATGATTGGATATAAATGATGTCGCATTAAATGCGAGCAATTAAATGCAAATTAGACGTGCTAACTGAAATTTGATCTTGATCAAAATTCAAAACCAAAAACACGTCCTTTCATAACCCATATATACTCTTTTGTTCAGTTTTATCTTTTTCTCACTTAAACTGTTCATCTTTCCAAAGCAAAGAAAACAAGTATCTTTTCTCTCAAAACCCTACAAGTCTTCAAAGCAAGTTCGTCAAGTTTCGTTCGGTAAAAATCACTGAAATGGCACCAACACATGATTTTACTAAGCTTGCGAAGCAAATCCACACCGATCAACCGTGGATTTCGAAGGGATGATTAAACAGGGTTTCGATGAAACCCTTGTGAAGAAAATAACTGATAAGATTGAGAAATCCGGGCTGAAACCCTTTCTCACATTGGAATATCATATGACGTACATAGAGGAGGTCGCTCAGTTCTACATAAACGCTGAGGTGCAGGACGAAGGGATTAAATCCTCTGTCCACCACAAGGACATTCTAATCACTGCAAAGGACCTTGCGGAGCACTGTTTGTTGCCATCGAGGGCATGTCGGAGATATATGAAGCTGACGTTGATTTAGTCACTGCATGGAAGGAAGTGGCCAAACCCGAGTGTGCTGCAAAAGTCGTCTACACAAATTGAAAAGCTCTTTCAAGGAGGATTACCATAAACTTATGGATATTGTTGCAAAATGTGTAACATGAAGTTTGGAAGCTTTAATCAGCTGTCCAAAACCAAGCTAATCGTCATAGCTGCGATCATGGAGGAAAAGAAGATCAACTAGACCGAATTTGTCTACAGCAGACTCTGCCAGAATGTTGCAAATAAGTCCTTCAAGGACGATGGGTCATTTAAAGGATCTCTGGGCTATGGCCTTGTAATCGTCCATTTGATGGAGGTGAAGGATGTTCCACTCTGACATGGAAAGTCTTTCCACGTCAACAAAAAGATGTTTCGGGCCAATCTCTCAGGAGGCCAGAAGAGAGCCTATGCCAAGAGGGCGGATACCAGCGAAGGGGAATCAACTGATCCTAAAGAAACATCTGTTACTTTCCCTCCCAAGAATAAAGCTGCCCATGCAGCTGCAAAGAAGATAGCTACCCCTGCAGTGAAGAAGAAAGACGCACTTTGCCCCTACAGTGAGTCACCCGTCCCACTCGCAGTAGGGCGGAGAAGAAACCTCAAATACCTTCTCCAACCATAAAAAAGAAGAGGACGGCCAAGCCAAGAAAGGCAGCTCCTCAGACAAAGAAAGATGCACCAGCCCCCGCCGCCAAGGAAGCTAAGGAAGAGGTATCCGAACCTGAACTCCCTCTGGTAAGGACAAAAAGAAGAAGAAGACTTTCCAAGCTCTCGGAGCTTGAGAAGATAGATGATTACGCCACTCACCGAAAAAGTCTCTGAGACTCTCAAGAAGTGCGATCTCGAAATTATTGATGAAACAAAGTCTGCACGAGGCCTATCACAGAGACAAATTGAAGACCCGATTGTGGATAGAATAGGCGAGGAACAAGAACTGGCCAAGCTTGTGAGAATCATCTGTGATAAGACGTGTCTCTACCTAGAATCTTTCTTTGAGGAGAAGAGCAACATAATTTGCTACCTTCCATTCCAGAAAAAGAAGGGCAACAAGAGGAGAATAATGATGATGAGATATTTATGTACTCTCTCCTGTACCCAGACATCCGAACCGTCAAATGCGAGAGTGGAGGAAGTGGAAGTTGAGTCACTCTAGGGTGCGGTTTGAACACCCGAGTTTATTGATGAGGAAGAGGAACTTTTCGTTTTCTTGAAGTTGATCTGATGATGCAAGCCCTGGATGAGGATAAGCGCATTAATATCTTTGCAAATTCGGAAGGAAAACGAGAAGGCTAGAGCAAATGAGGAAGCAGAGGCTCGTGAGAAAGGCAACATATGTCCTCTCACTAGAACCAGCAAACACACTCATCCACACATTGACATGCTCTCGGATAGTGATGAGGAAATGGAACCCGCTGCTATGACAAAGGAGTTGGAAATGCAGCAAGCCATGCGAGAATCCAGGTTGATGCATGATCAACAGCTGATGGAAGGACCAGGAGAGTCTTCCAAATCACAGCTAGAGATTGATCCGTTGGGAGTGATACATCAGACTGCCACAGTTATTGCTGCAATCACTTCCCCAATTCACTCAGATGATGGATCTAAGGGAATTGGCAATGACACTGGGAACTTGGGCACCCAAGTTGAGCCAACCCCTGTTGAAGGTGTCTTACCACCTGGCCCCATGGCTGAACACTCATTTGACAAAGCCGGAGTCCGGAGCGTGACCCCACTATCGATCCACTCGGCTAGTGTGCCATCCGAGGGGAAACTCACTCCACTGCAGCTAGGTCGGAGGATGTTGCAGATGACTCCACCATGCAGAAAGGAGGCGAAGTGGAGAAGGAAAAAGAAAAAGAACAATAGCAAGTTGTCACTGACAAAGCTCGGACAGTTGAGTCTGTCTCAGCTGAAGTGCCACAACTTTGCAGGCTGAGGACGCTGCTGATGCAGTCGAGGCACATGATGGATCTGCCCCGGGAGTTAACACTCTGGGCACTGAAAGTGCAATACACGGAGTTGAGACTCCTGTGGATGCCACTGCAGAAGACCCTAAGATAGCAGCGCATGTCGAAGGGATTGTACAAGGCCCCGCTGCAGTTGAGACTGTAGGAGGTAATGAAGGCCTACGGGAGGTTGAGACTTCCCTAGGTAAAAATCAAGGAGATAAGAGCATTCCTCAGAACATGATCCTGATACAACATTCTTGGGATCCGCAGATGAAGCTGTGTCAACCCCTGCCAAAGAAGACTCTGCTGAGGATGTTCCACCAAGTACGAGCAAGTCCGAATTCAAGGTTGTTCGACAAACATTCAATTTTTATGATGAGCCAAATCCTCAAGTCTCATCATCTCCCGACGACGCTACTGATACGGCTGAGGAACAATCAACTCAAATGGATAAACCAACTGAGACCGAAGAAGTTGTTAAGACAGCTGAGGCTCGGCCACTTTGGTCAATCAATACTCATCAACGGCCCCAAATGAATCACGATCCAACTCGCACAGGCTTCCAAAGTTGTAGCAGAGACCACCTCGCGCACAATATCTCAAGTGCAAGACGATGCTTATGAAGAAGTGTTTCCTTTCTCTCAAGAACTGCCCATGCTTGAAGAAGAAACCGCAAGAGAACAGAGGCTCTACACCGTCCAAGAAGACCCTATAATCCCTACTGATACGATTGTGCCAGTTGATTTCAATTTCGATGCAGAGTGGCCGGCAGCTGACTCAAGTCAGACAGTTGAGATGCGCGAAATCTTCAAGAAAATCTGTGAAGAGATTGAGAAGATTGAATGGCACCAAGCCTCTCTCGACATGCGACTGGACAACAGAGACGTCACTCTCATAGCAGACTTGAGAGGAGTAGTGGTCAGAATCAGTGAATGGTCTCAACAGCAGAGTGCCATGTGTCTCGAACAGGTTCGCTATTTCAAGGCACTATACAACTGAATGCTGATCTGGAGTGCTGACACTGATGATATGAAGGCGAGGATGCAGACCTATATGGAGAGATTGCATGTCTCTCATACAACTGAGATGGAATTGCTGCGTGAATTTCATCGCAAAGAAATTCTGCGCGTAGAAGAAAACATGAATGCCAAGTTCAGCCTTCTTATGGCTGAAATGAAACTGGTGGCAGCCGAGTCCAAAGCCACCGACTCAGAGTTTCGGATAGCATACTCCGCAGCCGATTCCAAACAAAATTCAGCTATCAGCAGACTGGACTTCATGTTTGCTGGTATGTTCCCAGGGGTTCCTCTCTCCTTTGATGATGCCAAAAAGGGGGATGAGGAATACCAGAAGATGCTTAAGAAGACGGTTGGTGAAAAGGAAAAGGAAACAACTGTTGTGTTGAAGAAAGATACAACTGTTGAGAAGAGGAAGGAAAAGGAAACAACTGTTATGTTGAAGAAAGATATAGTTGTTGAGAAGAGGAAGGAGAAGAAAAAAGATGTTGAGGGGGAAAGGTCAAAAGATATGACCTTAATGCTTGCAGAAACCCCTCAGCAAGGTCATGTCACAGTTGACATCATCAGAAAACTTCCTGTAACTCTGTCGTTCTATCTCTCTGTTGTGCCCATGTCTCATAAGAAGAAGATTGTAGAAGTAGAGATGCAGGATTTTGACAAAAGAATGGATGCCCTTTTTGAAGAGATGTTAAAACAATTCGGAGGCATTCTAGCAGGAAAAGATACAGATGCCATTCTAGATGATGGAAATGAGCCAAGATCCATTGAAGAATTTAAACCGCTCGAATCCGAGGGATACTTCAAGGATATGTCCATAGCCCAAGCCTAGGACTTGTACTGCGAGAAATGACTGAAGCTGTGCGAAGAAGCTGACAAGCAGCAGACTACTAGCGGTCATTCTGCTGGTCACTCTGCTAGTAAGAAGAAGACTACAATACAATACACGCCCAGAGGAAGAGGAAGAAGTGGCGGAGGTAGAGACTACCTAAAAACATTGCATATGTGGATCCAGGCAAGAAGGGAAGGATCTACTGGACTGGATATGATGAAGTAGCCAATCGAGAAGTGGCTAAAAAGAATGCTGAATATGTGAAAAGAATCGAAGAAGAAAATAAAAGACAAGATCAACTGTGGGAAGAAATGCAAGAAAGAAAGCGAAGAGATCATGCTGCAAAGAGAGCATACGAGAAGAAGAAAGCAGTTGAAGATGAAAAGAAAAGAAAGAGAGCTGAGGGGACAGAGCTGCAGAAGAAGAAAGAAGGAGGCAGCGAAGGCGATGAAATGTTGATGTCCACCCCTTCATGTATTTTACTATTGTAAATGCATATGTATGTAAGTCTTTTGTACGCTGTTGAATAAGAAATTTGAAATTTCAATATTTTTGCGTAGATGTAGAAGACTATGGTTTCTCTGGTACACATTGTAAACATCTTTGTAAAGGACAAGAATGTTATGATCAATAAAGTGATTGATTCTACGCATACATTCTATGTTTCTGCACTGACTGTATGTATCTTTACAATTTGCATATTGGATGTATGTATTTAAGTTTTGGCATCATCAAAAAGGGGGAAATTGTTGGGAAATTTATTGTTTAGATTTTGATGAATGACTTGTAAAACTTAGACTAGAAAGTTGGCAACCCATTTTCCTTGTAATTTGTATTGTAATAGATAGGGTTATGCAGAGTCAAATCGAATGCCCGGATATACAAGAAGTCAACTAAAGACTAGGATGAAGACTTATTTGTGAAGCGGTGAGTATGGCATGAAAGAAATGTCAAGGACTCGATCAAGGAGTATCTCACGAGACACAATTTGGATGAAGAGTCACCAAGTCAACCAAAGAAGCCAAGCGAAGTCAAGTTGAAGTGACAGATGAGTCTTTCAATCATTGGAGCAGACTTAAGTGACCTGGGGAAAAGGCAACTGCAAAGAGGAGTTAACTGAAAGGAATCCGTTGCACAAATGTCAAGAATATTACCTAAACAAGTAATACTTCCATGCTGCCATGTCTTAAAGTGCTCAGTGCCAGAAGCGTGCAAAAGGAATAAACCAATGGGAAGCACTGCACCTCGTGTCAGAACCTGAAAAGCTGGACATTCATTTAATACGAGGAAATGTCTACATCTCAAGATTGAAGACCAAGAAAAGACAAGCTAAAGAACACAAGTGACTTTTGAAAATCAGCCTATCTCTTCAATGGGCAGATTTTTGAAAGTTCACTATAAAAGGCTGAGGAATTACTTTGAGAAAAGGTTACCTGAACCACGAACAATCAAGCAATTATTAGAACTGTAACCTGCAAGAATATTCTCAAGTTATTCAAGCAAATCCTCAAGCCTAAAACTCGAAGGAAATTGATCCAACACTAAGCTGTGGAGGAAAGACAACTTCAAACTGTTGAAGAGGAAACTTTTGAAGAATCAAAAGGGGTCTACTTTCCAAGGAGGATTGTAGAAAGGTTCAAGGTCGAACCAGTCTTAAGTTATTGGAGGGCTTCGTGATCAAATCCAAGAAGCTTGAGCAAGTTAGAGGAAGTAGCAAGGCAGCCGCCCTGTGAAGAAGTCGAGTCGGACGAGAAGCCAACTGAGTGATCAAGGTATCTCTAGACTGAGTCCCAAAGTAGCAAGTCAGTTGTGTGATCAAGACTTGTATCTGGACTGTTAACCACTTTGTACTCTGATCAATACTTAGTGGATTCCTCCAGGAGTTGGAGAAGAGAGGAGTAGAAAAATTACCCCATCTCGAACCTCTATAAAAATTATTGTGTCATTTACATTTCAAAGATCTTTATTTACGCATATCATTTTATATCTGCTGATAATTTGTTATCCAACTGATAATTAACAAAGTGCTAAAACCAAGTGTTAAAACAAATTTAAACCAAATTCAAGGATGTTAAGTCTTTCGCTGAAAATCTCATCACAGCCAAGTTAAGTATTAGACTAAGCAGCTGAGTTATTCTATCAACAATCGAATCATTTTTTAGTGGCTAACTCTGCTGGTTAACTAACTTAGTTGTCCCTCAAGGACATAGCTGTGAAATTAACTTTGTATTATTTAAAAGGACTAAAATTCAAAAGTTGGTAAGGTTTATTCAACCCCCCCTTCTAAACCTTACTCACACCCTTGGGACCTACATATAGTTTATTGGTTGTTTCCATAGATTTTATGTTTTCATACGTTGGATCAAAATTGAATTGTGGTTTTTTTATATTCATGTTGTTTCCATAATATTTTTAGTTTGTTTGATACTAATATATGTTGTTTTATATCTATATTTCTTAATTTTTTATAAGATTTCGAGTACAAAATGGAATATCTAACGGGGTCAAAAATTATTTTTTCACTAAAATTTTATTGGAAGAAATATGTTTGAAACAATCTTGGAACAACAATGTAAAAATTCCAAAAATTTTGGAGCGTAAATTTGTGTTAAAAAAGGGCAGGAGCGCGGTGTACTACAAAACAATTACAATTTAGCGGCGAAATATTTCCTCGCTAAGATTGTTTATTTCTTCGCAAACACAGATTAGCGAGAAAATTCATTTGTCACGGGGGTCGCTGCTATAAGAGCGTCGCTAACTTGATTGCCTACAAAAGTTCGAAAATCCTCGTAAAGTTTAGCGAGGAAGGGTATAATTTTGCGGCTACTGTGAGCCACAAATTTATACTTTCCTAACTAAAATACTATGAACATTTACCGCGAGTTTCTAAATTTCCTCGCTAAAGTGGATATATTGTGGACATTTTCCGCAAATATTTACATTTCCTCGCTAAAGTGTTTACACCGTCAACATTATTCCTGTGAATTTGTAATTATTTATTTCTATTGTAAACATTATTCAGTATCAATTAATAATACAAAAGCTATTAACTACAAAATAACCACAATTCTTATTCCAAAGAAATTACACCAAAAAAATTGAGTTTAAGCGTTTATGATCAAGTGTTAATTGTAATCAACTATTAGAAAGTTTTTTTCTTTTTCGAAGAGAACTACTACACTTCAGTTTGATGAAATATGTTCTAACGTTAAACTACTACACTTCAGTTGGATGAAATATGTTCTAACGTTGTTTCAAAAGCAAAAGATAACGTCAACATCCCTTGAAGTACAAAATTCAGAGTGTTTGGTCCAATTCGTTAAAAAGAAAAACACAACACAAAACTGGAGCTCTTTCACTTAGATAATTCCAATCTTGTTGGCGACATCCAGAGCATCATAGTCAAGAGTTAACTTAACATATGCCTTCTTAGTCCCATCCGGCTTGAAACAGGAAAAGCATAAAAATCAACACAAATACGAGCTAAGGAAGCATGTAAAACTCACAAAAGCCAATGTTAATACTCAAAAGGCACTTTAACGTTGATCGAGTAAGTTACACTACAACACAAATGACATTAGGTAACACAAATTTTGTAGCACTTTTTACATAAGCTACATATGACATTATAATATTTATGTAACACTTTTGTAGCACATTATCAATATGTAACGCTTATATGTAACACTTTCGAATAAGTAACACTTTTTAAGTATCATTTTTTTTAATTCTTTCGTAACGCAAATAGGTATCACTTTATTTAAGAAACACTAGGCAACACTATATTTTATTTGTTGTAATACTTTTTAGGCTATATTTTAGTAATATAAAATTATATAATTATCATTAAATCATGTCAATAATTTATTTAATTAATTGATGTCACAAAATAGGTGAAGACAAAAAAATCACCAAACCTAAAAATTGTAGAATCATGTACTCTGTTTTTTTTACTGAATTTTTATTTTCTTTTTATAAAGTATTTTAGTTTTGCTATTATTTTTAATTTTTTTATGGAGGTAATTAATTCGGTAGTAATACCGACGGAAAATGCACATGTATGTATTTTATTATTATTACTTATTTATTTTTTAATTTTTACTAATGGAGACCGATTTCATCGTTAATCTTTTTTTACTTTTAAAAAAATAATTTACCAATGAAAATTGATGTTATCGGTAATTACTTACGAATTTTTTCCATCGGTAAATTATTTTTTTATTATTTATTTATTATTTTTTTTTTTAATGTTAGAACTTTTTTATCCTGTTTAATTAATTTTATATTTTTATATATTTTTTATTTTTACCGATTGAATATTGATCAGTCAATAAATTCATTTTTATATATTTTTTATATTTTTAATTTTTTGTGTCCTTTAATATATTACATAATATAATTTTCAAATAATATATTATACAATATAAAATTTGATATATACAATGTATAATATAATTTAATACACATATTATATAATACAATCATTATTATATAAAATATATTATATATAAATATAATATAATTTTTATACAATTTTAATATATACATATATATGTGTATGTGTATATATAAAACAAAGCAAAAGTTGTAATAAGAATCAACTTAGTTTAGTGACAAACTGTCACTTCCACAAAGAACAGGTCGTGGGTTCGAATCTACTTGGTGTCAAAAAAATGTATTTCTACGAAGTACTACAAAAAAACGTGTTACATAAGATTAATATGTAACACTTTAGAAGTATTTTTTTTAAAGTGTTACAAATATAAAAAGTGTTACAAAAAGTGTTACATAAGATTCATATGTAACACTATAGAAATATTGTTTCAAAGTGTTACCAATAGAGAACTTAATGTAACACTTATAAAAAGTGTCACTAAAAGCTAATAAAAGTGATAACATAGACTATAGGTAGCACGGGCAAGTGCAGCACCATAAAAGTGCTACCTATTGTCTATAGTAACATTTTATGGCCATTAGGTAACATTTTTTGGGTGTTAACTAATATCATTTATGTTGTAGTTTAATTAAAGTAGTATGAAGTTTAAAACATAAAAATAGTGATAGCCTGGCACAAAGGGAGACTACATGTACAAGAAATTTGAATTTGCAAGTGAGAATTTTAAATCTACTCAACGGTAAATTGAGAAGATCTATAGATGACAGCCAATTTTGATGCATGTGAACAATATCCAAGTTGCCGGTGAATTAATTTCTAAAACTGCAAAATCATTCAGATTCACAAAAAACAGGCTTCTAATCATGAAGGTAGTAATGGACGTAACACAGACAGTAACTTAACTACCAAATTCCACTATATAGAACCATGGTTTTCCTTACATTGTATAATTAATCTAAGTTGCTCAGCTATAAAGATGTTTTAGACCTTATAATTTTTTTAGTTAAAGCACAACCACGTGCCATGTTGTTCAGATATATTAAGATACTTGCAGAGTAAATATGGATCGTAACACAATCTCACAGAAACCAAATTTAACACTTATAGAACCATAAATGTAGAATACAAAAAAATCTGTTCTGGCCAGCATTATATAACTATATTAATCATGAATGGGGATCATCATAACAATACAACTATATTGATCTAATTCATTAATATAATCTTAATCAATCAAACTCTCTTCGTGACAAAAATTACAAGAAACATTATGTATACACAGAATGAGCAAATTTAAACTTCAGAATCAAATAGTAATTCAAGATTTGAAATACTTACATTGAACTATAGTGATGGTGCAGAGGAGAAGGAGGATTGCCCCATCAACGACTGTATTTTTGAAAAAATTGCATCATCATCCTTTGGTTTCCGTCGACTGTACTCTCAAGGCTTTGTATTATGTCCAGTGATATTTGCAAGGCTGCTCGAGTTCTCTCCAATTATTATTAAGTAGTTGTAAGTTCCTCTCTAAGTTCCGCATTAGTCGTTCTCTACGAGAATCGACATCAGAAAAAGTTGACTTGGAAGGCTTGGGTCCCTGTCCAAGTCCTTTAATGTATCTAGAACACTTACACAAGACTTCATCACATAGTGAGGAAGCTAGCTCAAATTCATCCACGTGTGGTAACCCATCATCCACCCGTTTCTGCCGGTATTGCTCTTGAACTTCAACCATTTCATCCTAAAACAACATATATTAATGTTAAAAGTAAAAATATATTCTTATTAAAAATAAAAATAAAAGCAGACAATAACATACATAAATGGCTTCAGCCCCCATTCTCTGGTACTTGAATTTTAATGTGTTTTTTGTACAAAATAATACGATACACACGATCAGGTCCACCACCCTACAAACAATATGTGATGATTGGATAAAAATTGAAATAATAAGTATTATTAGAGAGAATTAAAATGCAAGGAGATGTGAGTAATGTATAAGCATATTTAACATTAATTTTCATGATATTGGACAAGAATGAGACCCCTGGATCAAATTTCTAGCAAAGTTGAATTAAATCCTCCCCTAAATTTTCATGTATGTTTATCTGAAAAAAGCAGATAAAAAATGTTAAGTAAAATTGTCAGATAAGTTTACAGTTTAGTGCTAGCTTAATGATTGTCCTTGTAGACATTGAGTCCTTATAGACAATAGTTATCGATCAATACTACTGCGACAAAACCACATGCAAGAATCAAACATCTGTTGTGTATTCCTTTTTTTGTGTGGTCGGCATGGTTTTGCTGGCCCCTTTTTCGGACATTTAGTTAGTGAATATATTTTTAGTAGTATTAGATAATTCGAATTAGCGGACATTGATCAGATTTAATATAAAATAAATAAATGATCTATATATCATTCTGCCATAAATACGTTTAGATTATTGGTCTTAAATGTATGTATATTTTCTAATTCATATGCAAGAAAAAGTGTTTCAGACTTGAGAGGATTTCCTGAAAAATAGCACATTTATTATGTGAGATATCAGTGAAGCGGAGAAAAGGAAGTGCAAAGGTAGTTATCCCTAAAGAAATCATACATAGTAAGAATGCACTATTTAAAGTACTTTCTGTTAGATTAATTGTAGCTAAATATAAGTAAAATAATCAAAGACAAGAAGAGAAGAAAATGAAGAACCGTTTGCTAGAGATTTTTGATAGATTGAATAGAGTTACAAATGACAATTAACATCATACAGAACTCCTAGGGCAAACAGAAAAAAGTAATGTGAATGACTACCTAGACTCAGACGGGAGGTGCTTTGGATGAGAAATTTTATACTTACAAGTTCATAACTATGTGGGACGAAGGACTTGGATCCGCCACAATGATTAAAAGATATTTTAGCTTGATTCACAGTATTTTTTACAGATCGGTCCTATAACAAAACAAAAACTGAAATTAGATTAGCTAAAACTTGTATTTTTAAAATATAATTCGTACCTTAAATTTATCCGTCTCAAATAAAGTACACAAAAATTTCCAGTCTTTTTAATCAGTCTAATATTTCTCCGGCATTTTTTCCAATCGTTGCTCCCATGGCAGGTCAAGAAGTTTATTGTAATAATTGTGTATTTTTGTTATGTTATTACTGTATCTGCTACCCATCATCCTATTAGTCTCACCCCAGACTGAAATGACAGATTTTGGATCACTGTTGAAGTCCACATCAAAGCATTTCTACAATAATAGACAAGAAAAAAATCATCAATCTCATCTTTCAATTTTCTAAAGAGCTTATAAGTTCCATACTTTGAAACACTCAAAAGGCAAAGCCAGTTGATTACGTATGAGAAATCTTAGATGGACACTCATTTGAGAAATCTTAAAGTGGGCACTATTTTAATGATTGTTGATTTAGAGGGAGCTCATTAGTGATGGTAGACAAGCTATTTTACAGTTAAAAGAGCTCCATGACTGACCTTTAGTCGATCAAATATATGCATCTTCTTTTCAACAGGTACCTTTGACCAACTGTCAAAAGCTTAGGGGGCAAAGCTCGAGTTGCAAACATTGTTTGAATCTTTGTTGGGTATACGGGTGTAAGTGTGAAAATATGAGAGACATTGAGAAATAAATTGAAGGAATTATCAACTTTATTCTTTTCATGTGATCGCTCACAGATTGCTTTACACTGTGATGCTCACTTAATCCCTATTGGGGATTGCCCTCTTTTGATCCCTCTCGGGATGTCTTTGATCCCAATTTGGGATGCTCTAAAATGTTGCACATATATGTCTATTTATAGACTTGAAATTCACCTAACACATACAAAGGCTAAACATAATATAGTGCAAAGTTTGGTGAGATTAATTCTCATCCATTAGTTCTTGAGTGGGTTAGGTAAGAGCACCCCACAAGTATTGCAAATTATATATTATTCAACATCCCCTCTTAATTTGCAATCCTTACATAATTTTGAAGTTGTTGGACTTCTGAATTGTTGAAAATATTTTGTTGCGATTAAGCTTGCTTTGTGCTTGGAATTGGTTCCTTCCACGGCCTCTTCTTCTTGCACCTTGTTGTGAATTTTGCCACAAATGACGATAATATTTTTTTATCCTTTTTTTTAAATCTTCAATGCATCTTTTGATATTTTTACACCCGTAATTTGCGGAAGAATAGATCGAACTACCCCTTGGTGCATAAAGGACAAAACTCTTGCATCTTTGGTCTTGTTCTCTTTATGCTATTTTTCACCGTTATACATTTCGCTTCCCTCCTTCGGAGTATATGTGTTATACCCTCTCTTCAACAATATCCCAAAGTTCATGGGACGCGAACAACGTTCTCATTTGAGTAACGTTCTTCAACAAAGATAGAACACTTTGTTGGATAAATGTGAATGTAATTTCACTATTGTTGGTCAAGCCATTTTTTTAAATTGAGGAGTTATCAAACCAAAGGGTGGCTCGATACCAAAATTGTTGGGTATACGGTGTAAGTGTGAAAATATGAGAGACATTGAGAAATAAATTGAAGGAATTATCAACTTTATTCTTTTCATGTGATCGCTCACAGATTGCTTTACACTTGTGATGCTCACTTAATCCCTATTGGGGATTGCCCTCTTTTGATCCCTCTCGGGATGTCTTTGATCCCAATTTGGGATGCTCTAAAAACATTGCACATATATGTCTATTTATAGACTTGAAATTCACCTAACACATACAAAGGCTAAACATAATATAGTGCAAAGTTTGGTGAGATTAATTCTCATCCATTAGTTCTTGAGTGGGTTAGGTAAGAGCACCCCACAAGTATTGCAAATTATATATTATTCAACAAATACTGCCATGTTGGCCGACCATCACATATATGAAATGTGAGTGATAAATTAAAGGTCATTTTTCATCTATTAGTTTTCTGAGTTTTGCATTATGGATTGCTCTTGTCTCCTTTGTTTCGTTTTGGACAAATAACCAGACAAACCACCAAATCAAATGAAAACTTTGGATTACACAAATAAAATAATATTTAAAATAGACAGAATGAAATAAACCATCATCAGATGACTCTTCATCACCCTCCTCAGCATAAGAAGGGCTTCCACTTTGTGCATCAATCATAAGTTCATCTTGTAGTCTTTTAGGTGGCATATATGTATACACAAAACATGCATGTTACATATATAAAAGCAATAACATAAAAAAGATAAATTAAATATTTTTCTCAAATTAGACAATAAGAACAATTAACAACTAGGAGTGAAATAATAGTTGGAAATCAATACCATCGTTCTAAAATTCTAATTTCACCATTCTCTCAAGCCATTCAACATCTATATATCTTCTTTGTAGTATCACAGTCAATTGCAAACTTGTGTAATAAAACATAGAATGGAACTTAATATGAAATTTCATTCCTTTTAGGCGATGTTGCATAAATCCAAAACGACAACAGTTCTTCACTGTTGTCTCTTAAGAAAAAACACTTTTATAGACGGTGGTGTTGTAATAGGGGGTAAATGACAACAAAATAAAACTGTTGTGGTTTATAAAAATGATAACAGTTTCACAACACATAAAAGATGTTGTCATTTAGATATACAATAACAGTCTGCAACTATTGTAAATTGTTGTCTTTGAATGTAAATTTTGCAATAATATTCCAGAATGATTTTTGGTTTTGCTACTGTAATTACAATTAAAACTATAAAACAAGAATAAAATATGAAATTAAACTACTTCAAATTGTAGTCCATAATTCAATATCACAAAATATCCAAAACAACAATAATTTAGTATCGGTTATATATAAAGTCCTCTACCAAAATAAAATATCCAAAACAACAATAATTTAGTATCGCTTATACAAAAAGTCATCTCCAAAAATAAAAGGGCCAAAGCAATAATAAAAAAGGGCTACTCTTTTGACATCTTCTCCTGCATATTCCCCTTGGTGACCCACTTGCACTTCCTTCAAGGAATAACTTTGTTGACTTCATCCTCGTCACCTAATTTATCATGTTACAATCAAGAATTGTCATTGTGAGGCCCCGACTTTTATCAACATAAGATACAATATTGTATATTGATGAGTTGTTTGACTATGTGTCACAATACATATAATAAATGAAATGTGGCACGCATTTTATTATTTCTTCCAATGTCGAATACTCTGTCTTTATCTTGAGTAGACCTATCATATTTCCTCCTTAAGTATTAATTCATTGATCGATTATTTTATGACTTGAGTATTATTGGACCCCTTAAAATTTAGGAGATTTATTTCACTAAGTGCGATATATCCGATAGAATTAAGAACTTGATTTCACAAATTTCCTCACAAGGCGATGATACCAAAAAAGGGGAAGGTAAGTTGGAAAAACCCCCTATGAAGATCGTTCTCAAATCCAAAGGCACCTCCCAATCCATTCGCAGTTACCTCAAGACCTGTCAGATGAAGAAAAAGTTGAGTTAGCTTTTCAGAAGAATAAGGCTGAAATTGAAAAGCTCGACAATAGTCAAGACGAAAGAATCCAGAAAGCTTAAAGTCCAATTTGGAGGTCCGCCAACAGCAAACTCTCAAATGATGAAGCTACTTCACCCACTTATCCATTGGAAGAAAGGTCTATTGAAGAGTTTGATACTCTTCTATCGTAGGGATATTATGAGAGAATGGAGCTAGGTAGCGCATGGGACTTGTATTAGGAGAAGGGCTTAAGAGATTTTTAAAAGATAAGGAAGCAACCAACTCAAGGAAAGCCATCCAAGAGTCGTGAGACATCCATGGGTCAGCCCAGTCATACTCCCAGGGGAAGTAACCATGCCAAAGGTCGAGGACGATATTCCGGATCTGGCGGGAGAGCGAAGCTCTCCACTAAGAATTCCAAGTGAAATCATGTCAATCAATCCTCTGAAAAAGGACTCCATATATTAGATGGGCTTTGATGAAGCCAAAAATAGGGAAGCAAATCGAAAAGAAAATAAGCTAGCCCAAAACTTTGAAGAAGAAGCTCAAAGGATTCAGAGAATGGAGGATGAGAAGGCGAAAGTCGACTATGACAGGAGGAAGAAAAAAAGAAGAAGAATAATAATAGTGAAGGAGGAGAGTTAAAGAAAATTGCCGCGGGCGGAAGATGAGGAAGAAAAAGGAAAAGTCAACAAAGGCGCTAGAAGATAGTTGTCTAGAAATTTTGTTGTATTATTACAATTCCTTTGTAAATACACAAAAATAATGTAAGTGTTGAATGGTTCATTAATAAAATGATACATTTTTTTCAATTATTTTAATTTCAACACTTTATGAAGTATTTAAGTTTTGACATCATCAAAAAGGGAAAAAATGTTAGGAAATTTATTTGTATAGATTTTGATGATGCTTAGATAACTTAGATTAGAAAGTTGGCACCCCATTTTCTCGTATATATTTCAACTTTGTAATAGTTAGAATATAAGGTTTAGTTATAAAGCAACCAAGTCAAGATGCGGGAGACTTGTTTGAAGAAGTGGAGAGAAGTTTCGATTGTGTCGCGATTGAGTAGCCAAAAAGAAATTCATCAAGTCAAGCGATTGTGTCTTTGGTAGACTTACAACGAGTCTTCCAAGAATCAAGGAGAAGACTCAACTAAAGGGGTAAAGCAAATCAAAGGACTCGGAGGAAGTCAAAGAACTCTTTGCAAAGAAAAGTCAATACTTACCTAAATTGGTAAGAGACAGGGCTGAAACCTTAAAAAGATGTTTTGTTGAAAGAGTGCAAGTAGCGAGTCAATGGAATGCTTGTAGAACCCTATTACAACTCGAGGCACATGCATGTAGTTAATGCTAAGGTTGGGTCAACATCAAAAGTTGCGAGAACAAGACAAGCCAACAAACAAGAAATAAACTTTGAACTTGTCTATCTCTTCAACGGACAAATTTCAAACTCTCACTATAAAAGGCCGAGGAATTTTCGAGAGAGAAAAAGAGATATAACACGTGACACAAGTGACACAAGAAAAAATCTGAGCATTCAAGCAAGAATCAAATATTCTCTCAAAGCAAAAATTCTCGTATCCTCGGGCCTAACATTGGAAGTAACTCTATCCAACACAACTTAGTGAAGAAAAGAATCCATACTTGAAAGGTTGAAGAGAAAAACTATTTCAAAAGAACAATGGATCTCGCACATCCACAAAGTGAAGGAAGTGAAGTGAGGTTCAATTTAGGACCTGGTTCAAATCTGACGGAGGGCTACGCGATCAAGTTCGAAAGATTTAAAAAGCTGAAGTAGTGAGGCAGCTACCTTACGAAGAGTTGAGTCCCGGGAGTGAAGGCTGGTTGTGTGATCAAGGCTTACTCGGTTATATTTGTACTCTTGTAACAAACCATGTTGCATTAGTATATTCCTCATGGAGTAGGAGAAGAGTGGAGTAGAGGAATTACCCCATCCTCGAACCACTATAAATTATTCGTGTCATTTACTTTCAGCAAATTTACTTTCTGCATATTTTATTACTTGCTGATATATTTGCTTTTGTTGATTACACTTGCACTCAAATTGTATTATTCATTATTGAATTGTAATCTTGATTTTGGTCATCATCCAACAAAAGACATCCTTGTGAGTATTCTTGTGGAAAGAATACACTTGGGTGATCTAGGTGATAGGAGTTTCAAGAGTGTGGTGCTCTTGAGGTGTTTGAAGAATTTGGTGTTCTTCAAGATTGAAGATTAGGGTGATCTTCACAAGGTGTCGTTGGAGATTGTGGTAATCTTCAAGAGAGATTGTGGTAATCTCAAAGGTGGTGTTGAAGAAGAGTGTGGTGCTCTTCAAGGTGATGTTGTAAGGTGTTGTATTAATTTTGGTAATTAATAAAATCTTTTTTCTTTTTGAAATCCATCCCGGATATACTGGGGTGGTAGAGGATTAGGCCCTAGGTGGGTTGAACCTCTATAAATTGACGTGTGTTGTTTACTTCCCGCACCTTTATTATTGTCTTGGCTTATTTGTTTCGAAAAAGAGGGCATAATCGAAAAGATGGAGATAATCTATTCACCCCCCTCTAGATTATCGTAGCCGTTTGGACTTACACCAATGACCTACAAAAGAATTATTTTTAGGTACCCTATAGTTTTGGGGTCCATGGGGGTTAGCCTTGAGACCTTTGGCTCTCCAAACAAAGCTAAAATTATTCTTCAATTTACAATGACTAACATAGTGACCAACTTTACCACAATAAAAACAAATAAGATTATGGGCACTACTAGCACGTACAAAAGTCGGACCTTGGTCTTTTTTCATTGAAAGAGGTTGAAAAGGTTTATAGCCAAGTCCTAATTTAGAATGCTCACCTCTTTGTGCATCTAAAATATTTGTAACTTTATCCGTACTTAAGTTAAAACGATGCACATCCTTTTTCAAACATTCAAGATCTTTGGTGAGCGATTCTTTTTCGGTTTCAAGAGTATGAACTCTAGTAAGAGTAATAGCATGACTTTATCAAGATATTCATAAGAAGTAAATAATTTTTCCTTTTCAATTTTAAGCTCTTTATGCTCCTTTTTCAAATTCTTGTATTTAACAATCAAATTTTGAAATTCAATTTGCAATTCATCAAAATCACATTGTAATTCATCAATTAAGGAAGATGATGAAGCATTAGAGCGTACCTCGTTGTTTTCATCGTCTATGGCCATAAGACTATGTTCGTATTCTCCTTCTTCGTCGGTTGTTTCAAGTAGCTCATCCTAAGTTTTGACTTCCACATTTAGAGCCTTCTTTTTCGGAAAAGGCTTCTTCTTCTTTTGTTCATTCTCCTCGAGTTTTGGGCAATCGGCTATGAAGTGCCCGGATTTTCCGCATTTAAAACACGAGTTGTCTCTCTGTTTTCTCACCTTATTTTTATTCACAAATTTTGCAAAATTATGAACAAGTGTGGTCGTCTCCTCATCATCCTCATCAATATCATAGTATGCATTATTAGAAGAAGATACAAGACCTTTAGGAATATTTTGCATACCCGATTGATTGATGGCTGGTTTAGAATTTTTCCTCTTCTTGAGATAGACTTTGTAGATGAGGTGGTTCTCGATGAGCTCATCGAATTTAAGTGTCTCGAGATTTTGTGCTTCCATGATAGTCGTCACCTTTTCAGACCATGAGCCGGGAAAAGCGTTCAATACCTTGGTCACCTTGTCTTCTTCGGAGATGACCTTTCCAAGAGCCACAAGAGGATTGACAATGTTGTCAAGCTTTTCCACCATTTTTGATATGCTTTCACCATCATGCATATTGAAATTTTCAAAGTCTTTCACAAGCAGTGTTTTTCTTGCTTGCTTCACTTTCTTTGTGACCTCATAGATGGTTTCTAATTTTTCCCAAACTTCATGTGCCGACCTTATGCCTCTTATACGATTATACTCGGTGGCGGTAAGAGAGCAATGCAAAATATTTAAAGCCTTACCGTTTAGAGAGAAAGCTTTCTTGTCATTTTCATCGAACTCCTTGAAAGGTTTAGGAGTCGTGGTGCCATCCTCCAATTTCTTGGTTGGTTGATCAACTCCTTCAATGACCACATTCCAAATGTCAAACCCGCACCCTTGTAGAAAGCACTTCATACGGTCTTTCCAAAATGCGTAGTTGTTGGCGTCGAATAGTGGTGGCTTGTTGGTGGAGGCATCGGTGGTGAGATAAGCTTCATTCATAGCCATGGATCTTTTCTCTTCACTCGGAACGAGCTAGCCAAAGAGTTTGTCTTTGATACCACTTGTTAGTCCAAGTGGCTACGATAATCTAGAGGGGGGGTGAATAGATTATGCCGATTTTTCGCAAATCGCCCTCTTTTTTGAATGAACAAATAAATGACAAGAATGTAAGTGCGGAAAATAAACAACACTCGTCGATTTAAAGAGGTTCAACCCACCTAGGGCCTAATCCTCTACCACCCCAGTATCTCCGGAATGGATTTCAAAAAGAAAAAAAGTTTTTATTAATTACCACAATTAATACAACACCACCTTTGAAGATTACCACAATCTTCTTACAACACCTTCAAGGAGATTACCACAATCTTCTTACAACACCTTCAAGGAGATTACCACAATCTTCCTTCAACACCTATGAAGAGTACCACACTCTTCAACACCTAAGATCACCCAAGTGTGTTCTTACCACAAGAACACTAACAAGGATATCTTGTTTTGGATGATAGAAAAATTCAAGATTACTACTAAATAAATGAAGTATACAAACTTTGAGTGCAAGTGTAATTAAGAACAAAAAGCCTAGACCTCAAGATTGTGCAAGTGCAAGAACTTAGGCTATTACAACAAGAATGTAAAAATGAAAGCTTGGAGAATTTGCAGATTTCTTGTTGTATTGTATGCTTGTGTGTTGTTTTTTGTGTCTTCAAATCATCCTCTATTTATAGGAGAGTCTTCACAAACATAGGCTTCTCCTTCTTCACTTTTGTTTACAAAAAGAGGATCACAAGATGTAGAAATATTGTACAAAAATCAAAAGCAAATCTTGCTGATAAGGATTCTAACAGTAGAAATTTTGCTGTCAAATCAATACACAGGGCAACCGGTCATCCTATAGAAAATTTTGAACGTTAGACAGAAATAGTGCGATCTAGGTACCGTATGGAGGGGGGTCCAACCAGTTGGAGGGGGGTCCGACCGGTCGGCCCTTCCCTGGACCGGTCGCCCCCTCTCATTTTTTCATAGAAATGCTTTCTGTCTCATTCTGTGCGTTCTTCAGGTACCAGTCGACCGTTTGCTCGACCGGTCGGCCTCCAACTTGAATTATTGTCCGGTTTTTGTCAAAATTAAACTTCAAAAAATACTCCAAAAAAATAGTAAAAATATTTTAAACCAATCGGGAGTATTTAGACAACATTAGAAATATTGTTTTGATGTAAAAACGCATTAACACAAAATCATAAAAAGTGTTGTCCAATATTTTAGAAAATAAACTTGAATAAATACTCTGAAAAATTAGTAAAAACATTTTAAATCAATTTGGAGTATTTGGACAACATTTATAAACATTGTTTTGGTATAAAAACTCATTTAAACAAAATCATCAAAATGTTGATAAAAACATTTATCTAACACTAATCTCCACTAATGTAGGCTAATGTAACACAAGGATCAATAGGACTTTCAAAACTTGTAATGTGGGATTACGTGGCTCAAATCACCAAACACACCATTATCAACTCTTTTAAATCACTAGTTAATATCCAATCTTCACTTTCTGACATTTTCCTTGTTCTCACTTCATGAACATTCAGTCCCGCTGATTTGTTTTTTGAAAACCCCCAAACTAAATCTTTTGCATACTTTTATACATGGGGTTTAATATTTTAACCTCTCGGGAAACTTCACGCAATTAAACATATATCATGTTCATCATACCCATTCTCAACCCTCAACATCTTTCTATAAATTGTGTGCATGAGTGAGGGTAATTGGGAATTTCACATGTAGATTCTGGGTATTAAATTGGCTGCCAAAGAAACGGGTTTACAAGGCTCAAAGGGGGACACTAAGGATAATATATAATGTAAAGGTAGGCATTTTTGGCTCTAGATGTTTGAAGATGGTCTAAATCACTTCCTTAATGTTACTTCACCTAAGATTTTGCTTCGACTAGTATTCAGACAAGTTTTAGAATTTGGTGGGATCATGCAGTAAACACTCAATCACACAAATCGTCTCCAAATAAATCAACAGAGTGAAGCACTTAGATGGAATAAACGTGAAGAAATTTAGATCACAGCTCAAACACATACTCTTTTGACCATTCAACCCATATTCAACAAATTCACTTAGGCATGCAGTTTTACAGTTACATAAACGACACGACTCGACTCCAGACAATTTTTTTCGTTATTTTTAGTGACTCAATACTAGACTCAATGAATAAATACAGACTACACCCCCCAAACTGATAACGACATTGTCCCCAATAGAGAGGTGACAAAATGACTTTCATGTTAGTTGAGGAGCTAAGGCTCCTGATCAGAGTCATGTGGTGGAAGGAAGGTGACTGGTCCAGGTGGTAGCAGAAATGGGTATTGCGTGTACATCTAGCTGATATTTTAGCGAGGACTTTCTCACGCTCATTCTCGTACTCTTCCCGCGCAGCTCTATGGCGCTGCTCCGCTTGAAAGGTAACTGCTAATTAAGCGGCGATACGCCCTCTTCATCTCCCGCATCTATAGATAGTACTCATGCATGGGGTCGGCCTGGAAGTCGGATGGATGAGACTGAGCATCAGCCGATGAAGAAGGAACCTCAACACTGTGTGTCCGTGCTGGTATGTCGGGTGCAATCAGCTTAGGAGGGGGACGCGGGGGTCAACAATATATCCCTTTCCCCTAGGCTCTGGTATGCCGCCATCCCAATCTTCTGCAACACTGATAGCCGAATCAATGGCCACCTTAGGGCGCTCCAACAGCTCATCGATCCCCAAGTGATGCCCTCTTGTTGGCTCAAACCACAGATCAACGCCGGCATACATAGTCCCCCAGTACTACGGTGGCAAACGGCCTGGTGGATGAACGCAGAAATAATCACGGTTGGGTCAAACTATATGTCGTGGATGATGGCACAGAGAAGATGGGCTATGTTTGGCGTGACGTCACTAATGTGTCTGGTCGACATCAAATTATGGCATATGAAATGATACCATGTTTGGCGTGATATCTTGCCTTTGCCTTTGCTCCTTACCATATTTGTAACCTAGCAAAAGAGACACCAAAGCAAAGCACGAGGAAAAATGAAAATCGGTGAGGGGTGAGAAACGACAATCAAGGTATTATAAAATGCACCCAAGTGGAATAAGTAGCTTCATGTCGAGAAGACAAGCATAAATATGCAAGATGGCACTCAACAATGTGAAAATGTGATTGGGGCATTGATCAAACACCTTGTATGCATGAATTTGGGAGAAGATGGTAAATGGAATGGATAATTCAATTCAATCCCAAAATTCAATACTTAATCATAATTCTATCATGAACATGCAAACCACCATATAAGAGTCAACAACAATACCCCAACGCCCTCTTGAGCATTGTAGAGTTGGGGACCTGAAGAATATTTTGCCTGTTGCAGGAATTAGGGGGTATGATGCAACTTGCTAATCTTAAAAATGTAAAAATTACTACTATATTGTAATAAAATGAAAAATAACTACTAAACTATTTTAACACTACGAAAGTAATAAAAGGGGCTTGGGTTGACTCCCAAGAAGTGGTAAGTTTATAGTCTTAAGTCGGACTTTGTCAGATTATCACGAAATTTGCATCTCCAAGTGGGAGATTTAGGATTTTCCGGGCTTCATCACCAAAATAATTTTTCAACCTCTGCCAATTTACCTGAAATGCGCTGCCATCTTTACACTGCAACTCTATAGCACCAAATGGCGAAACACGCTCGATGACGAATGGTCCAAACCATCTCGATTTCAGTTTGCCCTGGAATAATTTCAACCGTAAATTGAATAATAATACATGCTGGCCCGAGAAAAATTTGCGCCTCAAAATCATTTTATCATGCCATTTCTGGGTCTTTTCCTTGTATATTTTGGCATTCTCATAGGCCTCCTTTTTGAATTCCTCCATCTCATCAAGTTGTAACAGCCTATTCTCACCGGTTGTCTTCAAGTCAAAATTCATCTTCTTCACAGCCCAATATGCACGATGCTCAAGCTCTACTGGCAAGTGACAAGCCTTCCAAAACACCAAACAATATGAGGACATACCAATAGGCGTTTTAAAGGCCATTCGATATGCCCAAAGTGCATCATCCAATTTATGAGCCCAGTCCTTGCGATTACAGCTCACATTCTTCTCAAGCATTTGCTTCACCTCGCGATTTGAAATTTCAGCCTGGCCATTCGATTACGGGTGGTAACCTAAAGCAACCTTGTGCCTCACACCAAACTCAAAGAGAAGGTCATTAAGTTTATTGCAAAAATGAGTACCTTTATCACTAACAATAGCCCTAGGAGTGCCAAAACGAGTGAATATGTGCTTGTGTAAAAACTTCAACACACATTGGCATCATTAGTAGGTGTAGCAATTACCTCCACCCATTATGAGACACAATCAACTGCAAGTAGGATATAGGCATGTCCAAATGAAGGGGGGAATGGAGCCATGAAGTTAATCCCCAAATATCAAATAATTTTACTTCCATCATGTTGGTGAGAGGCAACTCATGACATCGAGAGATTTTGTCAACCCGCTGGCATCTATCACAAGTCTGCACAAAACTATAACAATATTTGAATAAAGAAGGCCAATAAAATCCAGATTGTAATACCTTAGCAGTCGTGCGGGTTGGCCCAAAATGACCACAATGGGGACAGACTGGCAATGTTGTAGAATCACCTCCACTTTCTCTCGAGGCACACAACGGCGAATAATAGAATCCACACACCTCTTGAACAAAACGGATCATCCCATAAATATGACTTAACATCATGCAAAAGTTTCTTCTTCTGGTGGGAAGTCAAATCCGAAGGCAAGACTCCACCAGCCAGATAGTTCACAAAATAGCATACCATGGGAGATGAGTTTCTACTACCAAAATAAGCTAATCCAAGAATGACTCCTAAATAGGAGCTTCAATCAACTCGTCTGGTTGTTCCAATCTCAATAAGTGGTCAGCTACCACATTCTTACTACCCTTCTTATCCCGAATCTCTATATCAAATTCTTGGAGAAGGAGAATCAATCTAATGAGTCGCGGTTTTGCATCTTTCTTCGCAAAGAGATACCGGATAGTAGCATGATCAATATAAATGATGACCTTGGTACCCACTAAGTAAGCCTGAAACTTATCAAAGGCAAATACTACTGCTAGCATCTTCTTTTCCGTAGTTGTATAATTCAGCTAGGCATCATCCAACGTCCCGCTCGCATAATAGATGGCCTTAAAAAATTTATCTCTTTTTTTGCCCCAACACAGCCCCCACTGCATAATTACTAGAATCACACATAATCTCAAAGGGTTGTGTCCAATATAGTACCACCTTAATGGCAGTAGAAATGAGTGCCTTCTTAATATGCTCAAAATCCTGCAAACAAAAAGACACATCTTTTCTAGAAGATTACATAAGGGCTTCGTTATTTTGAACAATCTTTAATAAACCTCCAATAAAAACCAAAGAAGCCCTAAGAAACATCTAATCCCATTTCCACTCCCCAGTGGTGGTAATTTTTCAATGGGACTATATTAGCTCGATCCACCTCCAATCCTACAGCAGACACACGGTGACCAAGCACAATGCCCTATTTCACCATGAAGTGACATTTTTCCCAATTAAGCACTAAATTGGTGTCTTGGCACCTTTGTAAAACCAGAGATAAATTATGGAGGCAGTGATCAAAAGAATTACCAAATACTGAAAAATCATCCATAAAAACATCCATAATTTCCTCCACCATGTCATGAAAAATAGACATCATACATCTCTGAAACGTGGCTGGTGCATTACACAACCCAAAAGACATTCTGCAAAATGCAAATATACCATAAGGACATGTAAATATGGTCTTTTCCTGATCCTCTAGAGCAATAGCAATCTAATTATAGCCCAAATATCCATCTAGAAAGTAGTAGTAGTCCTATCTAGCCAACCTATCCAACATCTGATCAATAAAAGGTAAGGGAAAATGGTCTTTAAGAGTGGATTTGTTCAGTTTTCTATAATCTATGCACACTCGCCACCCAGCCACCGTACGTGTAGAAATTAATTCAATATTGGAATTTTTTACCACAGTCATCCCCCTTTTTTTCGGAACTACTTGAACTGGACTTACCCATGAGCTATAGGATATGGCATAAATGATGCCAGCCTTAGGCCACTTAAGTAATTCGGCCTTAACTACTTCTTTCATTGCAGTATTAAACCGTATTTGGTGCTCCATAGAGGGCTTGTAGGAGTCTTCCGTGAGGTTTATATGCATCGCTATAGAAGGCTATGGACCACCCTAGTGCAGACTTATGTTTTCTCAAAATGTGCAACAATTTATCTAACTCTGAAGGGGATAGAGAGGCAGAGAATATTACTGGATGTGTATCATTCTCACCCAAAAATGCATATCGGAGATGTGCAGGAAGTTCCTTCAATTCTGGTTTGACCTTCGGGATTTCCTCAATGACTTTATCTCCCAAACTCTCCTTCAAACCCTTGCTTGTGTCAACCTGTGTGGCATCAAGAGAAAACATGTAATCTAATAAATCAATATCTTTCAAACCATAGTACATACCTTGCACTATGGATTGAGTGAGACATCTTTCGAATAGGTCGACAGTAGCTTGTCGAGCTACTTTCAAATGGGCACACTGCTCCACTACATCTATGAAATGACAAGTATGTTGTTCTTCTTGAAACTTCATCGCATTATAGATGTTGAACATCACTTCTTCTTCAAAATGCGCAGAGCTAGTTCTCCATGTTGAACATCGATCAGTGCTCGACCAGTAGCCCTAAATGGCCTCCCTAGAATCAGTGGAACTTCTCGATCCTCCTCCATGTCTAGTACAACAAAGTCTACAGAAATATCAACTTGTCCACATTCACCAAAACATCCTCAATTATGCCTCACGGGTAAGCGATCTATCTGCCAATTGTAGGGTGATGGCGGATGGTTTCACCTCTCCAAGACCTAATTTCCTGAAACCAGAGAAGGGCATAAGATTATTGCTAGTACCTAGATCGCAAAGAGTTTTTTAAAAATGGAATCACCAATAGTACAAGGGATAGTGAAACTCTAGGATCTTTCAATCTCTGTGGTAGCTTCTTTTGCAAAATAACGATGCATTGCTCTGTAAGCTTTATAGTCTCGAACTCGCCCAACTTTCTCTTTGTCAATATCACATTCTTCTTGAATTTAACATAGTTAGGCATTTGCTCGAGTGCATTAGCAAATGTGATGTTGATGTGTATCTTCTTAAAAATTTCCAAGAATTTCGAAAATTGAGTATCTATTTTCTTTTTCTGAAATCTCTGAGGGAAGGGGAGTGAATTAGGCACTTGAATTGCAGAGTCAAGAATAGGAGCAGATTTAGGCTTGTAAGCCCTCGTCTGATCATTGCTCTGCTGATCTTTTTCCTGTTTCGACACCTGCTCAATAGGCAAATCTTAATCGGGAAGCTTCTCATGGGTGGCATGAGAGGGAAGCTTAGGACCATCATATGCAGTGCCACTCCTCAATTGGATGGCTTTACAATGTTCCCTCAGATTCACCTCAGTATTACTTGGAAAATTTTCTTTCTTCTGCTGAGAGCTTGTGGCAGTTGCTACTTGTCCCATTTGTGACTTCATTGATCTAAGGTGTGTCTCCATGGTAGACATCTTTATGCCCAAATTGTCAATATGTGCATCACTTCTGTTCAGCCGATTCCTAGTCTCTCCAATAAACGTGCCTATTATCTCTTCTAACGATTGTTTCTTCTCACCTACGGGTGCATTGGAACTAGATGGGTTGGAATAACCCGGAGTTGGGCACATTTCTAAGTTGCTGTAAGAGATATTCTCGTGATTGCAAAGTCCCGAGTGATAATGAGTCAGTAATTGATTACCTCAATTGTTAAAACCCCAATTATTCACATAATTAACTTACTCGGCATTGAATGTGGTTGCTTCCTGAACGGCCGCTGGTGGTGTCTTAGTTTGTTGCGGTACCAGTATTCATGATGGCCAATTGTTTCGATAAAGATGATATTTGAGCTACTAGAGCAGACATATGATCCAGCTCAAGAACACCGACAACTTTCTTTGGTACTGATCTTTCAGATGGCCATTGATAGTTGTTTGTGGCCATTTCTTCAAGCAGAAGTAATCCCTCAGTCAGAGTTTTAGCTATCAATGTGCCTCCTGCCGTTGCATCTAATATTGTCCTCGTATGCCCATTAAGACCATTGTAAAAGTATTGGACCCTCTGCCAGTCCGCATAACCATGATGTGAGCATCTTCTCAACAGATCCTTAAATCGCTCCCAAGCTTCATACATTGTATCAAAGTCGATCTATTGGAATGGAGCTATCTCACTTTTCAGTTGGAGCGTCTTGCAGGGAGGGAAGAATTTCGCCATGAACGTTTGAGTTAGATCATCCCAGCTAGTTATACTCCCAGGTGCAAACATTTGCAACCACTATTTGGCTTTATCCCGAAGTGAAAATGGAAAAAGACTCAACCAAATAGCTTCATCAGACACACCATTCATCTAGATGATATCGCATATCTCGAAGAATGTAGCCAAATGGGCATTCGGATCAACCACTGGACTCCCCCCAAACTAATTCTATTGAACCATGCTTATGAGGGTCGGCTTCAATTTGAAATTGTTTGCATTTATAGGCTGGCGCACAATTAGGAGTAGTTACTGGTTCATAGTTGGCCTAAATAATCTGGATCTTTTTCATGTGCCTCAGGCTATGGTGGCACATTCTGAACAAAGTTCCCATTGTTCTCATTTTCTCTGTTGTCTACCATTGCTTGCTTCTCTGCTCGCTTTGTTGCTCTGATTGCTCGAAGTGTCCTTTCAATCTCTGGATCAAAAGAAACCAGATTAGTATTTATTGAATTTCGTATAAATAGACAACTCAATGAGTAACAAGAACTAATATTACCTAAACTAATCTAGATTACAATTAAGACTACTTAGTAACAGTATTAGCGCAAACAAGATAAAACAATCTCAGCAATGGCGCAAAAAACTTGTTTGAGATTTCCTTATCGCAAGCGTATGGTGTCAAGTTTTAGTATAGATTTATAATTGGGGTTATCGTCTCCACAGGGATTGATATCAAATTTAATATTAAGTACTATAATTAAAATATCATAATTCTATCTAGATAATCGAACAGAGATGGGTTGACTAAACTAAAAATAAAACTAAAATTAAACTAAAAATTTTCTTTCAGACAAATTATCAAACACTTAATAGATATGAATTCTAGAGGGTTGATTCACCTAGTTATCCCCTATTTCTCAATCCAGTTTATTAATCACACGTTATTAATCAATAAGCTCAATATTCCTACCGTTTATCACTTTCTCTCTCGAGTGTCAAGTGAGTCTAGGTTTCAATCATGATTTCAATAACTCTATAAAAATCACAAATTAAACCCTAATGTGCTCGATGAATATTCTATCACAGGTTTCAAAAGATTTATAAACTTCTCAGTTCTATGAAACATTATGTTATGCTATTCTATGGCCAAGCGTTAAATTACCTCTCCCGAGTGTCAAATCAAACACCACATACAATCTAAACTATTGATCAGACAATTCAGATGCAATCAATTCAAATAGTACAAATAGATTTAATAACATGCGAATCTAATAAACTATAAATCAAAATATAGGTTCAAAAGTAAGTTACATCAATCCCCTAGAAAAATAAGATTAGCTCATGATGGATGTACAAAAATTCATGCAAAAGTAATTATACGTATCAAAGGTTCAACAAAGATAGTGGAAAAATAATTCAGAAAAATCAAGGAAAGAATCATGTCTGTTTCCAGAAGTTAGATGCCTTCAAATCTCGTCGCAAACTCTTTCGCCTTGGTTAAAGTCGTCCTGTGTGCTCAATAGAATGTCCAACCCATGTCCCGTGTGTCATTAGTTGTATTTATAGGCCCAAGTTCGTCAAAAGTTCGAATATATTAAAAAAAACATAAAATCCTGGCGGCATACGCGCGCTGCGGTGCTCTGTGGCAGGCGTTGCGGTGCGCTGAACAAAGTTCCCATTGTTCTCATTTTCTCTCAAAATGTTGTCTACCATTGCTTGCTTCTTCATTGGTATAAAACCAACTCGCTTTGTTGCTCGATTGCTCGAAGTGTCATTTCAATCTCGGATCAAAAGAAACCCAGATTAGTATTTATTGAATTTCGTATAAATAGACAACTCAATGAGTAACAAGAACTAATATTACCTAAACTAATCTAGATTACGATTAAGACTACTTAGTAACAGTATTAGCGCAAACAAGATAAAACAATCATAGGCAATGGCGCAAAAAACTTGTTTGAAATTTTCTTATCGCAAGCGTATGGTGTCAAGTTTTAGTATAGATTTATAATAGGGGTTATCGTCTCCACAAAAATTGATATTAAATTTTATATTAAAATCGAACAGAGATAGGTTGATTAAACTAAAAAAAACTAAAATTATACTAAAAAATTCTTTCAGAAAAATTATCAAACACTTAATAGATATGAATTCTAGAGGGTTGATTCAACTAGTTATCCCCTATTTCTCAATCCAGTTGATTAATCACACGTTATTAATCAATAAGCCCAATATTCCTACCGTTTATCACTTCCTCTCTCGAGTGTCAAGTTTTTCTAGGTTTCAATCCTGATTTTAATAACTCTATAAAAATCACAAATTAAACCCTAATGTGCTCGATGAATATTCTATCACAGGCTTCAAAAGATTTATAAACTTCTCAGTTCTATGAAACCCTATGTTATGCTATTCTATGGCCAAGCGTTAAATTACCTCTCCGAGTGTCAAATCAAACACGCGATACAATCTAAACTATTGATAAGATAATTCAGATGCAATCAATTCAAATAGTACAAATAGATTTAATAACATGCGAATCTAATAAACTAAAAATCAAAATATAGGTTCAAATGTAAGTTACATCAATCCCCTAAAAAAATTGGTTTAGCTCATGATAGATGGACAAAAACTCATGAAAAAGTCATCTAAGGTGTTCAACAAAGATAGTGGGAAAATAATTCAGAAAAATCAAGGAAAGTATCCTCTCTGTTTCTAGTAGATAGATGTCTTCGAATCTCGTTCCAAACTCTTTCACCTTGCTCAAAGTCATCCCGTATGCTCAATAGAATGTCCAACCTTTGTCCTGTGTGTTATTAGTTGTATTTATAGGCCCAAGATCGTCAAAACTCCGAAAAATATAAAAAAAAACATAAAATCCTAGTTGCATACGCTTGCTGCTGTGCTCCATGGCAGGCGTTGCGGTCGCTGCATTGCGTTCCTGCTCGATGTTTCGACATGCGCTGCAGCGCTCACCTTTCGGTGTCTTTGCAACACTCAATGGACCTCCTCTGCCAAATTTTGACCCCGTGGCTGCGGCACAGAGAGAGGTAGCACTACGGCGCTACCTGCTGGTGCTATGTTCTCCATTTTTCCTCTTATTTTCTCGTCATCATGTGTGATTTGCTTCGTCCAACCATGTTTTTCATTGTTTTCCTTATATTTTAGCTACCATAAACTGTATCGACTCTCTAACGACACCTAACGAAGCAAAATGGATTCAAACGACTCTAAAACACCCAAAAACAACGCAAAATCCTATTCTAGAATACTCAATTCATTGGTATTAAACCACTCAACAGTTATCTCTTAGTCCTTTGTTTCTCGTCCCTGTTCCATCCAATTTAGTGTCATCTGCAGCTGGTGGAACTCTAGGGAGTTATCCTGCAGCTGCTGTTGCGGTTTGTTGTCTCGAAGACTTCTGGGCAGCCTCTTTAATTAGAGATTGAAAAGCTTCTTGAGTCATGTGGAACTTTTCTTCCTGTGGCACCCCTCTAGATGGAGGGGTAACGTCTTTAGGTCTTTAGGCAGGTCTCGTCTCGTGTCTGGCTTTCACAACTCTAAAATTGCTAGCTTGGGAGTTAGGTCCACATGCCTTTGACCTTGTCTGCATTCTCGTATCATAATTTTTCCCACAAACGGTACCAAAATAATTTTTATATAATGTGCAGATCACCTAGTTAGGGAAATTGATTCTGGTAGTCTAAGTTCATAGTCCAACTCTATGTGTTAGGGTAATTTTTAAGTGGAAACTAGCATGCAACACACATATAAAGTTAAAAGGGCCCTAGGATTGTTCTAAGGAGGCCCCTGAAAGAATTATAGCACATAGATATTTCAAACGCTTCGCAGAGTATAGATGTGATTGCAGATGTGATCACATTTGCAATCACATGCAGCGGAATAAAATAAAAGGAATAAGACACTAGATGTAAAAATTTATCTACAAGCAAACTAGCGTGTAGATGTGCCAATATGGTGAAACTTTTCACTAATAAAATTGTTTTATTCCGTATACAAAGAACACTAAAATCAACTAGTAGAAAATCAATGAAAACTCTTATCTAGAGTAACTCCTTTCTAGAGTAACTCTTGTCTAGGTAATACAACTCATCCAACAATAGATATGTATGGACTTCGTTTATCACAATACCAAAAGATATGGATGAAAACACTCTAACAAACACATCGACAGACCGATGTTATCACTGGATGTAGTCACATCTGAGATCGCATCTAGTACAATGAGGTTCTTTGTGCTTCAATGACTCTAAACTCTATCAACTCTCTTGTGTCTCTGGTATATTTCTTGTTAATGAATGAGCACGTCATCTTCTCTTTTATAAGCATCCAAGACCTTCCAAAGAGTCATAATAAGCATGGAAAGAATATATATACAAATATATGACAAAAATATCACTTATGTTAGGAAACAAGATAAATATCAAAGAGTCCTAATATATATATACCATATCAATATGAAATCTTTCCTAATCTATTTACAACCTAATATTCACCATAAGTCTGGAAAGGCAAAACAAATTAAAACACCATCTTTTATTTTTGGAAAATATTTGAAGCGTAAAAATACACAATAAAAATCTCCTCTTTTTACCTTTTTGGACAAAACACATATTAAGCGCAAAATAATCAAACTCCCCCTAAATTGTATGCTGAGAAAAAAAAGTTGAAACAAATGTAATCACATTTCAGACCACATTCATAACTGCAGGGAAAAGAACATAAGTTAAGTTTGATCAAACAGACAAAAGATATAACCAAATATCCCTAACTAGATAATTGTTTCAATACAAGCCATATTTCAAAATTTTATAAATCGTTTGTAGACACATTGGTATCCGTCTGTTCCCCTTGTCCTTCTAAATCAAACTGAAGGCCTTCATCGCCTTCAATATTCCCAGTAGTTGGAGCAGCAGTAGCATCTTGAGTAACATTCCCAGGAGCAATATTTTCAGCAATAACTCCTCCTACAACATTGCTTGGTCCAACAACTGATTTCTCTTCCCCTTTTTGGCCATAAAGCGAGCCAAGAATAGTTTGCAACTGAGTGTGGAGAGGTGAAAAATGAGCAATTTGTTGCTCAGCAAAAGCAAGTTGACCCTGTAGAAAAGCCACAGAAAAAGGAACAGAGGGGATGTTATAGAAAAAGTTAGCCTGGATGTTGCCAACATCTGGAATGACATATGAAGCTACATTTGGAGCAGATCGGGAAGTAGGGATCTCAGAAGGAATGGGTGCATCTGTATTAGGAGTTTCAGGAGCAGGTGGTGCATCCCCTGGATACACAAGAGGCAGGTCCACAATTATGTTCATCGAATTCAGCAACGGATGAGAGACATGAAAGAATCCTGGTGTAGGATTGAACCTTTCACCTTGTCTAGGTTCAAACCCTTGAGACACCAACATTTTGTAAATAAGGTTGGGGAAAGGTAGTGCCCAAGATTCAGACCGTGTATCAACAAAGAACATGAGCTCCTCAAACACCAACTTCCCAAAACTGAAAGACAAGCCCTTCCTAATTTGATACAACACCCTTGCATGAGTTTTGGTCACTATAGAATTGTTTCTTGTAGGAGACCAATTTTCACAAGAAATTGTGTGAAAAAAACCATAAAGAGAAGTAAGGCGCGCAGAGGGAAGCTTACGGGGATGTGCTGGCCAAGCCTTTTCAGTTCCTCCTGTCAAACAACTAGTCATTTCATTGTAGTCCGAGGGAACATCAGCTTCTTCAAAGTCAGGCATATCGAAATACTCATTGATTGTTGTAGGATTGAAATTGTAAATCCTATTCCATACAAATACCTTCTCGTACTTAGGATACCGCCTTATAGTGATTCTAGGAGACCGATTATCATAAAACTCACACACAACAAAATCAATATAGGGAAGTGTTGTGTCAATAATGGTGGTCAACTTTCTTTCCTCAAAGAACTTGTTCAAATTATACTGAGCAAAGTGTTCATAGTCTCGGCATTTTTTTTCAACAAAAGTGCGAGCAAGTAAACCATGAAACCTTGTTTCAACTGAGGCAGTGTAAAAGGACACATAATGGGATCTTCCTATTTCAAACTCTGAGTCAGATGTGTAATCAGATGACATCACATCTTGCTCAGCATATGCCTGCATAGCTTCATGTCTCTCTTCTTGAATCATTTCATCACCAACTTCATCGATCAACGCATCATAATCTTCCACTGGGTCTGGTTCCTTCGTGGCATCAAAGTGCTCATCAACGGAGTCATCAAATTCAGACCTAGATTCAGATTCTACAGATGTGGGCTTAGATGTGCCCACATCCATCTTAACACTTTTCTTTTTTTTGGCCCTCTGAACCATCTGAGCAAGGGGAATATCATCATCACTATCTAGGGAACATGTACCCTGTAGAGCCTTTGGTTCAACCACAAGCTGATTAAGATTGTCTTCAGAATCGCAAATATCCACATGGGGAATTAGGACTTCATCTGTCCCTATTTTTGAAGTATCCCCAATCTCATTCTTTCACCTTTTTGAGGAAGTTTTAGGTGAAGAATTAGATTACTCAAAATCCTCATAGGAGTCGCCTCTCAGACATTTGGACCTACGACCATTAGGATTCCCAAGTGGCCCATGCACGATTCGAATAATTTCAAAAACAACATCTATTTCATTGTCCTTTTCCCCTGGGAGAACGACTTTCAAGGCATCTTCGTGGAGTGGAACAGGGATGGTAGTAGAAGGAGCAGGGCTGTGAGGATGATAGGGTTTTTCTGGAAAAAAATCTATACATGTTTCTGGAGGTTGAATAGGTGCAAATGCAGACTCAGATGCAGTGGCATTTTCAACAAACTAAGATGCAGCGAGTTTTGGAGAAGCAATGGATGTACTTGTCCCTAGATTTTCTGTAGGAACAAAAGATGATGTAGAGACAGACTCAGGGGGTGGCACACCATCCTTGATTGGAGAAATTTGAGTATCTTTTTCAGAGGCAGATGCGATATCAGATGTGCACTATCTCTGATAGTATTTGGAACAGTGGTGTCCGCCATTGATTTTTCAAAGGTTGGGTTGTCTGAGTTTTGGGATGAAGATGGCGACTTGCTTGGGCTGCCAAACAAGTTCCTTATGGTGAAAACAAATCGTGCCATGGAAGAAGTGAGAGAGAGAAATCTGCAATGAGAAAGAGAGAAACAAGCCTACAAACCAACTTTGAACAATATGAGCGGGGGTGTACTTGATTGCCTCCAACTTTATGGGGGTGTGATAAGTACATAATAGGGCACGATTCTCAAGGCACAAAGAAGATATTTTATTAAGGAAACTAATTCTCATGAATCCAAAAAATATGGAAAAATATGAAGTCCGATAAATTAAGAACTCTAGTTTAATAAGTGTCCAAAGTTATGTCAAATTGTGATAAGGAAAGTACGATCAAATCAGAGTTCCCCTTATCCTCCAAATTGTGTTCAACCCACCAAATATATTTTTCGATTTTTAAGGAGAGAATGATATAAAGCTTGAATTATATATGGACACCAAATCTCAGTATTTTAGTCAAAATCACCATGGCATGCAAAACCTAATACATGCCTAAAACAATTAAAAAAATCGCGCACAATAAGTGTTGTGGATTGAAGCAATGAATGCAGGTTCAATAAATGCCATCATATTTTTATTCACACCTGTACTAATAGATTCAATAAATTGCAATCTGAAGTACCAGGTTTTCAAAATTTTTGAGTTTTCTGCAATTTTCCTAAGTCTCATGAGGGAGTTAACCAGAAGGTAGCTTTCACTCAAATGCCAAAGGTAGCTCTTTTTCACATGATCATGCCTTTTAGATAACAGAAAGCTTGAAGAAATTAGTCACAAAGAATAGTTGCACACAATAGGTTGGTAGCTTTTTTCTTTAAGGCCTCCAAGCATGATCAAGACTTTATTTATAACTCAGCTAATGGAAAAATATCAATTTTGTAACTTGGAGAGACCAACTCACACCGGTTTTCCAAGTGAAAAATATTTGTGATTAGTTTGAACCATTAATCCAATTTTTACAGACAAGTATAATGAACCTATTATGCAAGGATGACAAAAAAAATCAAAAAGAAATAGAGGAGAGAAGAGACATGCAGTGTATGGATGTTAAAGCTAATGTGATGTGAAATATTGTAACATCTCGTGTAATATTTCAGAGTACACACAAACCGAGAGATTTTCTCAAATTGGAAAACCTCCCAAAATCCAAAGCCTTGGTGAAGATGTATGTAGGCTGATTTTCAGAATCAATATACTCAATGCGGATTATATTTTTCTCAACTAAATTTCCAATAAAATGATGTCTTATAACTATGTGTTTAGTACGAGAATGTTGGACATGATTTTTCGAGATATCAATCGCACTCATGATATAACAATAAATAGTTAATGTTTCACTTTGTAAACCATAATCCTCAATCATTTGGTTTATCTATAAAAGTTGTGTCTGTTAACAACTCCCTACTGCTACAAAGAGACATGTAATTTTGCTTTTTGCTATACCATGAGGCCAAATTATTTCCTAGATAAAAACACCCTCCAGTTGTATTTGTTTCTACCAACAACATCACCAGCCAAGTCAGAATTAATGAATCTCAAAATATTAGTGTTAGTGTCTTTAGTGTACCAAGTTCTCAAATTAGTGGTGCCTCCTACATATTGCATAATACTAGCACATAGACAAACACTAAACATGATATCAGGATGGCTGACAGATAAATACAACAGACTTCCTATCATGTTTCTATACAAGGTGTGGTCAATACTTTCAGCCACATCCTCCTTACTCAACTTTTGACTTGACCCCATGGGAGTCTTCAAGGGAGATGCATTTTCCATGTTTAATTTTTTGACTAGATTCTGAGCATACTTGCTTTGGGAGATAAAAATTCCTTCCTTTAATTGTTTAATTTGCAAACCCAAGAAGAAACTTAATTCTCCTACCATACTCATTTCAAATGTGGATGACATGCAAGCAACAAATTGTTTTAACAATTTATCAGAGGAGGAACCAAAAATGATGTCATCAACATAGATTTGTGCAATCATGATGTCATGATTTTTCTTTTGAATGAACAGGGTTTTATCAACTTCACCACATTTAAAACCAATTTGAAGAAGACACTCAGTTAATCTACCATACCAAGCTCTAGGAGCTTGCTTAAGACCATAGAGAGCCTTTTTAAACTTATACACATGGTTAAGCTTAAAAGGGTCCTCAAAGACTTTTGGTTGTTCTATAAATGCTTCTTCATATAAAAATCCATTTAAAAAAAATTTACATCCATTTGGTGAAGAGTTAAACCCAAAAAATATGCAATTTCAAGCAACAATCGTATTGACTCAATACGGGATACAGGAGCAAAGGTTTCATCAAAATCCACCCCCTCAACCTGTGTGTATCCTTAAGCTACTAATCATGCTTTGTTGCCAACAATTTTGCCAGATTCATCTGTTTTGTTTTTGAATATCCATTTTGTTCCTATGGCATTTACATCCTCTGGCCTAGGAACCAAAAACATATATCATTTTTGATAAATTGGTATATTTCCTCTTGCATTGCATGTATCCAAAATTTGCCTTTTAAGGCTTCAGCAACATTCTTAGGTTCAAAATTAGACACAAAGCAACAAGTTCTCACATTGATACAATTAGCAGACATGCAAACCATTCTCAACATATCTCGATAGTTTACTCTACCGTTCCCTCTTGTCGTAATACCATCAGTAGCATTACCAATGATTTGAGATGTAGGGTTATTTTTCTGAATCCTTGTAGGTATATCTCTACCATAATCTATGATTGGTTCATTGGATTCTTCAACGTGTTCAATGTCTGAATCAGAATCAGTCTCAGCTGCAGCAAATATGGATGTGGTTCAGTTTCCGTCACATTGGTTCTGAATTGGAGTCAGTTGTGGTTGGAACCTCTGTCACATTCTCAGTCACATCTGTGCTTACATTCGTCATAGGTATATTATTCAGTAAACTCGAGCAAGCCTCCAACATTAACTTTTTCACTCTTACCTGCAATATCTGAAAGATCATCGATAACAATATTTACAGATTCCATTATGGTCTTAGTTCGAAGATTATAAACTTGATAGGCATGACTATTAGAAGTGTAGCCTAAGAAAAGGCACTTCTCATTTTTGAGTCAAACTTACCCACATTATCTCGATCATTTAGAACATAGCACACAGAACCAAAAACATGAAAATATTTGAGGTTAGGTTTCTTTCCAAAAAGTATTTCATAAAGGGTCATTGAACTACCTGGCCTCAAATATACACAATTTTCAATGTGACAAGCAGTATTTAGAGCTTCTGCCCAAAATCTTTTTGATAGTTTTTAGAACAAAGCATAACACAGGTTAGCAAGTTAACAATCCTAGCAAAGTCTAGCAATCCTATCAAGAGAACGAGATCAATTGTAGGGTAGTAAGTTAACCACAAGTCGTCTCTCAAGGAAGACTTAGCCGGCAAATAATTATTATGCTTCACAAATAACAAAAATTAAATCTTAAACACTCTAACAAGATTTGTGATTTTTAATAAACTAAAGGAAAACAATTAAGAAGACAATAATCAAACTAAACACGAGTAAACTATGAAAAAAATACATGAATGAGAGTCTAGGATTTTGGATTCATCCCATCGAATTCACAAGCAGAATATCAAATAATTGATCATATGGGTAACAAATATAACAATCATGTAAAAATAAGGCCCAGGTTTGATAACTCACGTATTCACAGATTAGGGCTATCCCAACATAATTTACTATTTTCATTAAGCCATGGTTAGATAATACATCTATGATTCATATCTAACCCCCTGAATAAATTTAGTTAAGGAATAATATATTCGATCGATCTCAATTATTCCCCCAAAATAATCAAAAGTTGATCAGACAATCAATTATCAAATTAAGCAATTCATTCAGGAATGCAAATCAATTAATCAATACTCATGCTTGTTTGTTTGAATCAAATCATCCTAATCCTAGAATAGGGAATTTGGTTCATGCTTGGGAATGGAATCATAATCTCAATTGAAGGGAAGAAAACAATCATATAGATAATCATGCAACAATAATAATCACCCAACAATTGAAATCGGACAAAAGAGATGAAGAAATCTTACTCTTTGATTAAGAAGCAAAATAACTTCAACGGGAAGAACTCAAGCAATCCCAATGTTGAATGGAAGAGAAAAATACCAAAAACTAAAGTCTATAAGTGTTATGAATGAGAATGTCAAAAATAAGGGCTCCCCAAGTCCTACTTATAAGTCTGTAGTCCTAAACCAGGTGGAAGAGCCAAAAAATGCAAAACAAAATCGAAAATTTTGTGTTCTTCAAGTCAAGGCGCACGACCGCGCGCCCGCGCATGGGGCCTCGTCTTCTTGCATGATCTTTGTCAATGCATTTTACAACAAGTTTTCTGTTGTCTGCTTGTGACGACGACCCTCTAAACTTTTGAATTTCGTCTTGTTGTCTTCTTTTGAATTGTAGCTCTATCTCTTATCTTTCCATAGCTACTTGAATCACCTCAATATCAATTTTCTGAAGAGTGTTATAGCCAAAATACTAAGACGTGTCATTTCCAAGATTTTGACATATTATTTTGACTTGTGCATGATTTTAACCCATCTAAACATCTTCAATTGCATTTAGTAGCAGACATAGACATTGTAAAATTACGTCCAAAATACTATGATTGTCGCAGTTGCGAGAAATGACTTTTTAACGTTTTCTCCTCCAAAACTTGTTTTTTCGACTAAAACCTAGAAATCAATAAAATAACACAACATAACACTAAAACATGCAAATGCAAATGAAATATTCCAAAAATATGAATAAATCATCACACAAACACACACAAAAATATGCAAAACAACTCTCCCACACTTAGCCTTTTGCTTGTCCTCAAGCAAGTAATAATGCCAATAAACCCAACAAGAAATATTATGTCCATTTGAGAATCAATTAATTCATAGCACCATGTTCCATCTACCTTGGATTATTCCTCATCGATCCCCAACCTTCGCAATAAACTCACTCGGCTAAAGTTAAACATCAATCAAAGTGTTTGGCCTTCCTTACTAAATTTCAAATTTGTGTCAAAAGATGCAACCATTTTTACTCACACAACAAATCACGCAATTCCTAGCCATGGCCCTTTGTTTTCTAGAACTCCCTAGATATTATTCCACTAGGTATAAACTTAGGATATTTTCCAAAGGCTCCTAGGGTGGTTTCCCATACTCATGTTTGAGCCGCCGTTTTACGTAAAAGTTAAACATGGGGCTCATGAATGCTTCTAGTTACTAAGCAGGTCAACCAGCGGAGTATAATCTTGATTGTTCTAATTTTTTTTTGTTTTTATATAGATCTATAATGCTTTTTTTTAATAGCTATATAATGCATTTTTTCCGCAACGCTAGCAATTTTGTGTACAAACAAATCCAAATGTGGTTTTAACTTAATTCACATCAATGAAATCTCGTAATTCAAGCCCCGCAACTCAGACTATTGTTTAACCGTCACCTAATTTGTTCACCACAAAGGCTAATTCACGACTTAGTCAAATCCTACGTATCAAGTTCACAAAGTCATTTCATATTTGAAGCTCAAATTAATGCATCTATTTCATGTTGACTAAACAACACTATTATTAAACTTGGGATAATCACTAGGCAAAGTAAAAGCAAAGCCACATGCCACATGTAATCATCAAATTTTATCAAAGACTAATCGTCCCCCCCACACTTAAATCATGCAATGACCTCAATGCGTAAAAAGAGAAGGAAAAAGATATGTCCCTGAAAAATGCGAAGATCAATAAATGGCACCATAGTTATATCCGCCTACAAATCTGCAAAAGTCATGTGAAGGGAAAAAACAACACATGCAACCTCATAAGAAGGGAAAATAAAATGCTTGGGTTGCCTCCCAAGAAGCTCTCTTTTAATGTCATTAGCTTGATGATATCGACTAAGAAAATCATGGCGGGTCATCGAACAAGATCTTTTTTACGACCTTCGAATTTTTACCTGGTTGAATTTAATTATGTTCCTGCCATAAAATATCTTTCACAACAGAATCGGCGGAGTCAACAATATAAATTATAATATAAGTCACAAGCAGGACTATGAGCTATATCAAAAATTGAAAACGTTACAGTTTTTCCCAAGATATTCATACTTAGTTTTCTATTTTTGACATCTATCATAGTATTAATGGTGGCCATGAACGGTCTACCTAACAGTATAGTGTGATTTTTAATATTACCTTTATCCTTCCCATATCCAAGACAACAAAATTCATGAGAATTTTAAGACTACCTACTTGGACCAAAATATCTTCAACAATACCTTTAGGATACCTAAGTGACCTATCAGTAAGTTGCAAACATAATCTGGTGGACCTCAATTTCCCAAAATTTAATTGTTTAAATATAGAGTAAGACATAAGGTTAATCACAGCTCCTAAATCAAGTATACATGCGACATTATTACCATTCCCAAAAGCAATATTAATGATGAAACTACCAGGAGATTGTTGTTTTGGGAGTGGATTTAGGATGGATTAGTAGATTTGTAAGGATTGTCACTTCTGTGTAAGGATGATTCCTTACTTGTCTCCTCATTCATGCTTTCTTCACTTGCACCATCCTTCTTTTTAATTTTAGTAATATCAATATCAAGATCAATGACGGCTTGAGCTTGCGCTGGTTGACAAGGCAACGTATTCTTTTGACGAGATGTCGAGCTATTTCACCAACTTGCGTAGCCAATTGGCCGACTTGAGTTTCAATTCGCTTAAGAGATGCCTCCAAGGATTCAAACCGTATGTTATGCCACTCTTGTGTTTGTTGACTAACTTGAATAAAAGAATTCAAACTCTCTTCTAATATAAGTCGTGATGGTTGCTCTGGATTGGTCGCCATTCCTGAGGCTTATATAAACAAAACTAGGAAAATAGATTAAACGTACCTGAAGAATAAACCTAAACTAGGAACAAAAAACATATCCTAATCTAGAAACACGGAAAATAAACACAATAATTATTAAGCCTAAAGCCTTCCTCGGCAATGGTGCCAAAATTTTGTTCGACTGCTAAACACCTATAAAAGTCTAATAATCCTCGCAAGAGAACGAGATCAATTGTAGGGTAGCAAGTTAACCACAAGTCGTCTCTCAAGGAAGGTTTAGCCGACAACTAATTATTATGCTTCACAAATAACAAAAATTAAATCCTAAACCCTCTAACAAGATTTGTGATTTTTAATAAACTAAAGGAAAACAATTAAGAAGACAATAATCAAACTAAACACGAGTAAACTCTGAGAAAAATACATGAATGAAAGTCTAGGATTTCGGATCCATCTCATCAAACTCACAAGAAGAATATCAATGAATTGATCATGCGGGTAACAAATATAACAATCATGTAAAAATAAGGCCCAGGTCTGATAACTCACGTATTCACAGATTAGGGTTATCCCAACATAATTTGCTATTTTCATTAAGCCCAGGGTTAAATAATACATCTATGATTCATATCTAACCCCCTGAATAAATTTAGTCCAGGAATAATATCTTCGATCGATCTCAATTATTCCCCCAATATAATCAAAAGTTGATCAGACAATCAGTTATCAAATAAAGCAATTCATTCAGGAAAGCAAATCAATTAATCAATACTTATGCTTGTTTGTTTGAATCAAATCATCCTAATCCTAGAATTGGGAATTTGTTTCATGCTTGGGAATGGAATCATAATCTCAATTGAAGGGAAGAAAGCAATCATGAACATAATCATGCAACAATAATAATCACACAACAATTGAAATCAGACAAAAGAGATGAAGAAATCTTACTCTTTGATTAAGAAGCAAAATAACTTCAAGGGGAAGAACCCAAGCAATCCCAATGTTGAATGGAAGAGAAAAATACCAAAAACTAAAGTCTAGAAGTGCTATGAATGATATTGTCAAAAATAAGGGCTCCCCAAGTCCTATTTATATACCTATAGTCCTAAACAAGGTGGAAGAGCAAAAAAATGCAAAAAAAAATCGAAAATTTCATGTTCTGCAGGTTAAACCGCGCGCCCGCGTCTGCTGCTGTCTGCAGCGTGCGACCTCTAAACTTCTGAATTTTATCTTATTGTCTCTTATGAATTAGCTCTATCTCGTAGCTTTCTAGAGCCACTTGAATCACCCCAATATCAATTGTTTAGAGAGAGTTATAGCCAAAATACCAAGACGTGTTATTTCCAATATTTTGACATATTATTTTGACTTGTACATGATTTTAACCCATCTAAACGTCTTCATTTGCATTTAGTAGTAGACATAGACATTGTAGAACTTTGTCTTAGCTTTCTAATAGTGTATGAATCATTTCAATTGGGCTTTGGACGTGAATGTTACGTCCAAAATACGATGATTGCCGCAGTTGCGCGAAATGACTTTTTAACGTTTTTTGCTCCAAAACTTGTTTTTTCCACCAAAACCTAAAAATCAATAAAATAACACAACATAACACTAAAACATGCAAATTCAAATGAAATACGCCAAGAATATGTATAAATCATCACACAAAATACATACAAAAATATGCAAAACATCCTCTCCGCCACTTCATTTTGTTGTGGAGTTTTAGGTGCGGAAAACTAATGAGAAATCCCTTGTCTATCACAAGAAATTGAGAAAGAATAATTCTCAAACTCTTTATCATGGTTCGATCTATATCTAGCAATATTTAGATTGTATAAATTACAAGCTTTTCTATGACAGCTTCTGAAAAAATCAAAAGTCTCAGATTTCTCACGTAAAAATAATATCCAAGTAGCGTGAAAAATCATCCACTATAACATAAGAATACTTCCTACCACCAATACTTTTAATTTCAATTGGACCCATAAGATCCATATAAACTAATTCTAGATACCTTGAAGTATGGAAATGTGATATCATTTGATGTGACACTCTCTTTTGTTTACCCTTTTGACAACTTCCACACACATTAACACTTTTTATGGACAATTTAGGAAAACCTATAACTGTTTCAAATTGCACAAGTTCCATTAGCGTTTTAGGGCTAACATTACCTAACTTTTGATACCATAAGTCAGTCTCGTTCATGTATGAACTGTGACAGAGTTGTTTGTTACAATACTGACAACAATTGTCAGATGACCTCAAACCAGTAAGGAAACATGTGTATGATTAGGGATGCAATCGAACCGAACCGAGCCGAGCTTTTGAGTGTTTGAGTTTGGCTCGTTTATTATCGAGTCGAACTCGAGCCTGAATTTATCGAACATATTGATGGCTCACGAACTTTTTCGAGCTTAATCGAGCTTAAACGAGCTTAGTAAACATTATTTAAACATTAAATTATTCTTCAATTTATTATAAAAAATAAAATTATTTATATTTAAAATTCATAATATATTTATTAAAACTTATAATTTTATTCAAAAAATATGTTTATTGCAATATTTTTATATTATCTTAAGTAAAAATATGAAAATTTAAAATTAAAATCAAATTATTAGTGTATTTTATACGAGTTTACTATCGAGCCTATTCACGAGCTTACTAACGAGCATGTTCACGAGCTAACGAACCGAATATCTCTAAGTTTGAGTTTGGTTCGTTTATTTTAACAAACCTCATTAAACGAACTCAAACGAGCTTTTATCAAATCGAGCTGCGAATAGCTCATGAGCGGCTTGGTTCATTTCCAGCCCTATGTATGATTCATCAAACACTTCACAAGATTTTTTATTGAACTTTACATAGAGATCATCATCACACAGTTGGCTTATGCTGATGTGATTGGCATTAAGACCAACTACATGAAGCATATTGTGTAGCCTTGGTAGACCATCAACATTCAGCGTCCCTTTCCAACAATTTTCCCTTTGGCTCCACCTCCATAGGTCACATTGTCACCATTGTATTCCTCTTAGTTAGTTAAATACTCCAAGGTACATGTCATATGTCGTGAACATCCACTATCGAAGTACCATAATCTTGCAACGTTAGATCTCAAAGAAGTATAGATAACATGACATTTAATATCAAATTAGACAGATTTTGAAACATTCAAAATGTGATTACGAGGATGTCGTAATATTTCTGAAGACATCTGATGCTCAAATTTTAAATCTGACATTTTATAACATAATGGTCTTATATGTCCAGGAGTATGACAATAGTAACAAATAAAGTGGCGTTTCCGAGTTTCAGATTTTTTAGAATAACTCCTTTTATTATTGGAGGAATCCGAGGATTCTCCATTTTCTTTGGCTTTTACAAACACGTGAGTTTTATAACCAATGCCAACTTTATTATCATTACCCAAAGAAAGAATATCATCCAATTTTGCTTTCCTTGAATTGAACTTCTTCATGGTTTCAAGGGATTCTTCAAGTTTAGAATTTACCTTTTCAAACTCAAATCTCTTTTGGTAAGGGCAACTTCTAACCTGGTGATAACTACCTTTTGTTCATCATTTTCTTTCGAGATCCGATCATTCTCTTTCTTGAGGAATTCATTCAGTTGAAACCTTTTGAGCCAGTCTTTATACAGTTCTTTGTACGTTTCTTCAATCATTCACCATCAGAATTGTTGACGTGGTTTTTTGGTCAACAAAAGAAAACAGGGAGTTTTAATATCGTGGGGGAGTATTTTGAAATGAAAGACAACCAAACAATGGCTACTTCGGCTTTTTTATTAATTTTAGCAGAGCAGAACGTGTCTGGTCGGCTCACAATTTTACAAATTGGTTGTTTGGTTTTTCTTTCGTTCTCTTTCCTACACTCCTATTTTCTATCTTTTGTTGTCTGTTTTCTCTCTTTTTTCTCTTGTTTTATCTATTACAATCCATCAGGCCCATTTTATACCCAATGATGGGCTAATAATTGTGCAGGTAATGGGACATTTGTCCTTTTCTCAATTACTCCTAGGATATATCCTGTAGGGTGTATCTAGCTGACTAATTGCATATTTGTATTAAAGTAATGGTGCTATTTACGGCGAGCGTGGGGAGTAGCCATGTGTTGGGAGAATCTTGTTGACCTTGAGGGAATATTGCTACTTTTGAGGGACTATTTTATTGTGGGCATGTTCTTTTGACTGTTTGACTGACGTCACCAGGGGGCTTCTCTCATCACAAATGTTCTTCTCGGAAAAGTGCTCGCTTGAGTTCCTGCCTGACTTTGTTTTGTTGGGCTGTGCTCGGTTTGTATTACGTCTGTAGCTCGGGAGCTTACGTCACTGTACTCGGTCATTTACGTCACCAGAGTTGTTATGTTCGGCTGGCGTCATCATTAGTTGAATGGCCACGTGGCTTTATTTTTGTTTTAGCTCGGCTCGGGTGTCTTCGTATTTCCTTGGTTCAGCTTGGGTGTCATCAATGGCCCCCAAGTTTAATTCCTAGGAGAACATTCTTCTGAGTCGGATTTAAACTTTAAATGCTAATCATGAATCTTAAATGAAGGAGAAACCTAAAAGTCTTCAGTTACTGACAGATGTCATCTGGCATTAAATGCTGAAAACGGCGCATTAATTGGGTGTTATGATGGCATTAAATGTTGGACCTTTTCGCACAGGAAACAGGGGGACATGACCATTTTTGCAGGGATATGACGTTTCCTGCAGCCTTCTAAAACTGAAAAGACGTACATAGGCTGGTGCGCCACTTCCAAGAGAAGTTATCTTATAAATACCCCATCCCTCTTTCATATCACACTTTTGCATTTATCTTTTTCCGAGCAGTATCCAGGTTCCACCTGCAAACCCAATTTTCGTAGACCTTTCCAGTTCAGAATAGCATCTCGAGTCAGAGGTGCCATTTGAGGAGACACACGTAATATTCTTCGCTACTCCGGTGACAATATTCTGGGAAGGTCAAGTATACAAGTCGGATTTACCTCAAGAGGAATCGGTTGAAGAGGTTGGGCATTCGGACCACCCTTCGGACAGATCTGCTGAAATGATGAATTCTACTGGTAATGACTGTAAGGAGGTCAGGGGCTCGGAGAGGTCCGGTGTTGAGGTTCCCCGGGCCGACAGCTCAGAGGGTGACGGGCACGCCATGGGGACCCGAGGCCGGGTGGCGGCCCCTGGTTGAATGTAGTCGAGAATTAGACTAAGACCATCCAGAACGAGCAGGCGAGCATGATAATGCCAAGGGAATTAGAGGAGCTCCACTCTAAATACATGATTCCCTCGACAGTGCGGTTTTGGCTTCTAGACCCCGCCGAGGTGCCCGAGCATCCGCCGACAGGGTGCATTGCCATGTATTACCATAGTCTGCTAAACGGGTTGAGGTTTCCGCTACGTCGTTTTCTAACAAAGTGGTTTCAGAAATAGAATCTTCCACTATCCCGGTGCATCCGGTGACCTGGGGTCGGATCTTGGTGTTGTTGGTACTTTGTTCCAAAGAGAAGTACCCGCGCCCATATTTTGAAGAAATAAATGAGTTATTCCTCTAGAAGGTGACTCCCGGAGCCCAAGGACGCCCTTCGGGTTGGTACTACATGCAGACCTAGCCCGGCTACCCAGACGGGCTGGTTTCTGGCCTACCACGGTCCCTCAAATAGTGGAGCGAAAAATGGTTCTGGGTCGAGGGCAATTGGAAGTCTAGTCGGGGGATCTCATTCCTTTCCCTACCACTCGCTTTCCAATACAATTTCCGTAACCACTTTCTCATGTTTTGAATTTTTCTTTTTCCTTCTTCTTGGGTCATTGACCTTTTGTCTCTTCTTATCGGGCAGGTAATCGGCCCTCTAGAGTGGTCTCTCCAGGGCCTTTGTGAATCGTCTGGACAACATCCAGGCCATTCCCGAGCTAGACAGGAAGATACAAGTTCTGGCTACTAAGACAGAGTTTGCTGTGGTCGGCCTATGTCGGAGGCTGTCTGACGTCTCTGAGGACGAGGAGAAGGAGGATCAATGTAGGATGGATCCTCCGTTGGTTGGGCGAGAAGAAGACCTAGGGTTGGAGCGTAGCCCGACCAGGGTTGAGCAGTTATTCCATCTCCCACCACCCCTGTTGAGCCAAGGGTGGAAACGACCGAGCAGGGTGTTCTACCTCAAACTGGGTCGACCTCTCCTAGGCAAGTGCCCTTGTCGACCGAGAGGACTGGGCCAGCTGAGCAGGCTCGTCCAACAGGTACTCAGGGTAAGAATGTTTTTGTGAGTACAATATTTTCCCTTCAGTTATTGTTTTTTGTCGTACTTATTGTTTTGTTTTTTGTTGTAGATCCAGCAGGGGTGAACTTGTTTGCCCGTCTTCACCGTGTAAGGAAAACTACTCCCTGTGGAGCCGGGGTGATCGCCAGTCCGACCGTAGATGCCGAGGCGGCAAGGAAGGAGAACATTCGACAAGGCAAGCGCTCGGCTGAGGGCGACCAAGGAGATGAGGAGCCTCCGCTGCAGAGGAGGAGGGGCGGAGTGGTGATCAATGAGCCTTTGGCCGACCTGCGGGTGCCAGCGACCTTCCTTGAGGAGAATCCAGATGGTACCCGTCAGAGGGTATTCTCTGATGATTTGGGGCCAGAGGCCCATTTCATTAATCCGCACCCCAATTGTGAGGATGCCTGTGAAGGTATGGCCGATAGGTGGCCTAGATGGTTCATAGAATTTGCTAAGTGCATGACACCGTCCGAGGAGCAGGTGTCCTTTTTGCCCGAAGCTGGTCGGGCAACATGGGATGTGCCTGCCCGAGCTTGGACGACCGGCATTGAGCAGTTCTGCTTAGAGACCGGGTGGGAAAAAAAGGCCCAATATGCCATGGGACTGTCTGGTAGGATCATTGGCATGTTGTGGCACATGATCGATCAGGCTTAGGACCTGGAGAAACGCCACACCAATCTTCAGGAGGCCCATAATGATCTGCATGGGGTTCAAGTGTCCTTGGAGTCTCGGAGGACTGAGGTCGTGGCTGAGGCCAATATGGAAAGGAGAAATGCAGAAGAGGCTAGGGTCGACCGAGATACAGCTCAGAAGGCCGCAGAGGAGCTCCATGCAGAAATTGAGAAGCTGATGAGGCAGGTTGTTGTGTTCACTGGGGAGCTGAAGAAGCGGGAGGCTGAAATCCAGGAGAAATGGAAGAGGCCTCCCAGAAGCGGGTTGAGGAAGCTCAGGCAGCGGCTCGATTGGAGGCTGTCCGGGCTATAAAGACTCCAAAGATATGCCTACATGTGGACGTGTGGGCATGCTACCAGATTTGGGAGATCCTTCATGATCTTAAAGAAGGAAAGTCCGTGGTCGAGCTAGAGAAGGAGCTCGACCAACTGAATGTGGACTTGGATGCTCTTCGTCCTCGATTTCCCCATACTGTCAACGAGCATGATGCACCCCGGCTCAAGAAGAAGTGGCCTCTCGTGACCCAGTCGAAATCCTCCCTCCAACTGGGATCCATCCTCCTGTTCCTTAGTGTTTTTTGTATGTTTTTTGCATTTTGAAGTAGTTGGCCTCGGGCCTCATTTGCACTTGGCCACGAGCCCCCACTGTAAATATTTCCTATGAATGGAATTTTCTTTTGTCATTTCTTTACTCTGATGTATTTCTGCTTTCTAAAATATTTGCCAAGTGTTGGGCTTGTTTCTCTTTCAAATAGATGTATGAATAAGGGGCTGAATCCCTGGTTTTTCTGAATAGATATATTGACAAAAGTAAATGTTATAAAGTATTGTGCTTGGTTCTGACCAGGGTTTTTGTAAGAATTTTCCAAGTCTTGTGCTCGGTTTTTACCAAATCAGTTGTAAGGAATTCCTAAGTATTGTGCTCGGTTCTGACCGAGTCTTTTCAGTGGGATCATTTCCAAGTATTGTGCTCGGTGCATGGCCGAGTCTTTATAGTGGAATCATTCCGAAGATTTTGTGCTCGGTGCATGGCAGAGTCTTTTCAGTGGAATCATTTCCAATATTTTGTGCTCAGTGCATAGCCGAGTTTTTTTAGTAGAATCATTTCTAAGATTTGTGCTCGGTGCGTGGCTGAGTCTTTTCAGTAGAATCATTTCCAAGATTTGTGCTTGGTGCGTGGCTGAGTCTTTTCAGTGGAATCATTTCCAAGATTTTATGCTCGGTGCATGGACGAGTCTTTTCAGTGGAATCATTTCCAAGATTTGTGCTCGGTGTGTGGCCGAGTCTTTTCAATGGAATCATTTCCAAGATTTGTGCTTGGTGCGTGGCCGAGTCTTTTCAGTTGAATCATTTCCAAGATTTGTGCTCGGTGTGTGGCCAAGTCTTTTCAGTGGAATCATTACCAAGATTTTGTGCTTGGTGCTTGGCCGAGTCTTTTTAGTGGAATCATTTCCAAGATTTTGTGCTCAGTGCGTGGCCGAGTCTTTTCAGTGGAAGTCTTTATGTAGAGCTCACAGAATATCAGATGAAAAGATAATCTCCATTTCAGTACCATATTGAGCCTGTTGTAAAATGATTCCATTGAAAAGATAATCTCCATTTCAGTACCATATCATGTAAAATGTCCAGAAATCCTAGGCTTTATTGATGGTATTTCTTCAAGTAGGTTACATTCCATGGATGATTGAATGTTTCCCCGCTTAAATATTTGAGCTCGTATGCGCCATTTGACAAAGCTTTGTTGATTTTGTACGGGCCTTCCTAGGATGGTTTTAATGGAGTAGGCTCGGCCCCAGTGACTTTCTGTAAGACCAAGTCACTGACTAAGAACTTCATTTCTTTCACCTTCGAGTTGTAGTATCTTTCACTTCTTTGTTTGTATATAGCATTTTTCACCTCGGCACTACACCTCTTTTCTTCTAACAGATCTAGTTTGGCCCTCAAGGCGACTTCATTCTTTTCTTTGGAGAAGCTAGCGATTCTGAACGTTGGGGCCTCGATTGCTACCGGAATAACGGCTTCAGCACCATATGCAAGGTAGAATGGTGTCTCTCCTGTGGCGGACCGATGTGTCATTCTATAGGCCCATAATACTCCAGGTAGTTCCTCGAGCCAATTTCCTTTGGCTTCTTCCAGTCTGGACTTCAATGGATATATGAGAATTTTGTTTACCGCCTCAACCCAACCGTTTGATTGTGGGTGTTATGGAGTGGAGGAGTGGTTTTTGATATGAAATCTTTCACAAAAAGCTCGAAATTTTCTGTTATCGAATTGCTTCCCGTTCTCCGTCACTATTGAGTGGGGTATTCCAAATCTGCATATTATCGATTTCCACACAAAGCTGGTGGTTTTTTCCTCACTTATTTTTGGAAAAGGCTCTGCTTCGGCCCATTTGGTGAAAGAATCTATCGCGACTATGGCATATTTGACGCCCCGTTTGCCAGTGGGGAGTGGTCCGATGAGATCGACTCCCCATTTAGCTAATGGCCAAGGGTTGAAGATTGAAGTGAGTTGTTCAAGATGGTACCTGACCTGCGGAGCGAATTTTTGACATTTTTCGCATTTCTTTACCATCGGGATCACGTCTTGCTTAAAGAATTGCCAGTAGTACCCTTCGTCGGATCAATTTGTGTGCCAATGCTTGACCTCCCACATGGTTTCCGCAAATCCTCTCATGTACCTCGCGTAGAGCGAATTCTGCCTTGGTTTCGGACAAGCATTTGAGCAGTGGGACTGAACATCCGCGCTTGTATAGGACACCATCCACCAGGGTATACCGGGCTGCCCGGGATCTGAGAGTACGGGCCTTGGCCTTATCTTTTGGCTGGACCCATGTTCCAAGTATTGAACGATTTGGGTCATCCATGTTGACTTGGTTCCTTCGTTGGCATTCACCCTGTTGATGTTTAGTGATGGGGTAGACAACTGAGTGGCCGAGACCTTTTCAATAAGGTTGGCCCCCGAGCTAGATGCTACTCGGCCCAGGGCATCTGCATGTAGTCCACTGTGGATGTGCACTACTTCCGCCTTAAATGGTGAGATTCTGCTTCTCGCGAGATCTAAATATCTGGTCATCTTTGGTTCACGTGCTTCGTAGTTTCCGTTAATCTGATTTACCTCCAATTGGGAGTCGTTGTGGATGAGCAGTTTTTTCAATCCCATGGAGGCTGCCATCTCTAATCCCATCAGTAATGATTCGTACTCGGCTTCATTGTTTATTGCCGAGAAATTGAATTGGACAGCCAAGCAGAAGCATTTATTTTTTGGGCTGATTGAAACGATCCTTGCTCCAGCTCAGTCTGTTGTGGAAGAACCATCGACAAACAGTTTACATTCTTATTTTTCACCAAATTCCACTTGGATGGGTGGGGTGAATTCTGCGATGAAGTTTGCTAGGGCTTGCCCCTTTATAGCTATTCGTGGGCCTCGAGAATTGGCTTCCCGGTTATCTGGGTTTATCGGAGGTTGATTTTGAGCGTTTCTTAGGGATCCGCCTGAGGGGGATTCGCTTGGGGTTGAAGTGGTATTTGAGGTTGTGGGTATGCAAAAGCTTGAGCCAATAGTTAGATCATTTACTGGAGGAAGTTAGGGTCCGTGAAGAGCTGCGTGATAGGCAACGCAATTATAACCCCGGTTCCTGCTTGAGGAGCATTTTGGCCATTCGTATTTTGGCCAACCTGAGTTCCCTGAGGTAGGTCCTCATTTCTTTGTAAATTTCTTGAGTTCTCACTCATTTTCTAGAAAGGAAAGGAGGTGTTGATTTTTCGCTGGAAATATTTAGGTAGGTGAGAGAATATTACTGTATTTTTCAAAGTGTGCGGTTCCCGCCCTCCTTCAAGCGCCAATTTGTTGACGTGCTTTTTTGGTCAACAAAGGAAAACAGGGAGTTTTAATATCGTGGGGGAGTATTTTGAAATGAAAGACAACCAAACAAGGGCTAATTCGGACTTTTTATTAATTTTAGCCGAGCATAACGTGTCTGGTCGGCTCACAGTTTTACAACTTTGTTTGTTGGTCTTTCTTTCGCTCTCATTCCTACTCTCCTATTTTCTGTCTTTTGTTATTATCTGTTTTCTCTCTTTTTTTCTCTTGTTTTTTTCTATTACAATCCATCAGGCCCCTTTTATACCCAATGATGGGCTAATAATTGTGCAGGTAATGGGACGCTTGTCCTTTTCTCAATTACTCCTAGGATATATCATGTAGGGTGTATCTAGCTGACTAATTGCATCTTTGTATTAAAATAATGGTATTATTTACGGCGCGCGTGGAGAGTAGCCATGTGTTGGGAGAATCTTATTGACCTTGAGGGAATATTGGGACTTTTGAGGGACTATTCAAATGTGGGCATGTTCTTTTGACCGTTTGACTAACCTCACCAGGGGACTGCTCTCATCACGTATGTTCTGCTCGGTAAGGTGCTCGCTTGAGTTCCTGCCTGACTTTGTTTTGTTGGGCCGAGCTCGGTTTGTATTACGTCTGCAGCTCGGGAGCTTACGTCACTGTACTCGGTCGCTTACGTCACCAGAGTTGTTCTGGTCAGCTAGCGTCATCATTAACTAAATGGCCATGTGGCTTTATTTTTGTTTTAGCTTGGCTTGGGTGTCTTTGTTTTTCCTTGGTTCAGCTCGTGTGTCATCTAGAATCATCATCATATTCAATATCATCATAAACAGAAGCAGAAAAGGTTAGTTGCAACAAAAGCATCCTATTCTTCAGATGTGATTTTAGATGTGACCAACAAAGGTGTGATCACATCTCGAGCCACACCTCTGGCAACACCTGAAGGATTTATTTGAAGAGGTTTCGTTTCTTTCACAAAAGTTGTTAGAACCGTATGATCCTCTTCCTGGTCATTATTTTCATTGTCGGATTCATTGTTACTCGAAGCCACACTCAAGCTCATTCCCTTTTTCATAAGAGTGTTAGCACATTGGGAAACATAATGACCATATCATGTGAAATAACCTACACCTAATAGAATCAAGAGTTTTAGTATCAAATTTGTTTGATTTTTCTCTAGAAAAAACAATCTTAGATTTTATCATAAATGTTCTTTTGAGAAAATTTGTTAGGCTCAGGCTTGAAAGGTTTTTTGAAATTTGGAGACTTCTGACTTTTGGTTTTGATAATTTTATCAAATCTTTTGGAAAACATGGCCATAGAGTCATTACCTAAATCATATTTTTCGATCTCATTGGCGAGTTCAACAAATCATCAGTAACTTTGGACTCGATTTGAAAAGAAACTATCTGATCCAAACTATCCATCTGTTGTGCAAAATTCATCTCATAGGTTTGTAGAATACCTACAAGTTTCTCAAGGCCTAAAGTGGTGTTATAGACTTCTTCTACAGATGAAGTTTGATATTATACGTAACTGGAAGAGATCTCATCATCTTGCTGACTAGATTTGCATTAGAGATAAGCTCACCTAAAGCTTGTGCTTCATTGGCAATATGGCACAATTTTGCATTGTATGTGGCAATGTTCTCATATTCCTGCATTCTTAAGTTTTCAAATATATTGGTTAGTAACCTAAGTTTAGTTTTGTCGCACACTAGATGATACCTCATTGTGTCTCTGAAGGGTATCCAAAGCATTTTTGGCAGAAGTATAGTTGATTATGATTTTGAACATATTATGAACCACATTACCAAATATATCATTCAAAGCCTTCGAGTTGTGATTTGCTAAGGCTATTTCATCATTAGTTCAATAAATTTCACCTTTTGCCTAGTAGTCACAATCCGTACCAATGAGTTTTGGAGGTGTCCAACCTGAAAGGATTGCACGCCAAGCCCTTTCATCAATAGATTTGATGTAGCCCCGCATTTTGACATTTCAAATAGAATAGTTGGAGCCATCTAGAATATGGGTTGTGAATATCTATGTTAACAAACATACAGGATCAACACTTAGTGTCGTCAAGTATTGGCTCTAGATAGAACATAGATATTCCAAAAGTTTCGCAGAGTATAGATGTGATTACAGATGTGATCATATTCGCAATCACTGCAGCGGAATAAACTAAAAGATGTAAGCCACAAGATGTAAATATCTACAAGCAAACTAGATTGTAGATGTGCCAATATAGCGAAACTTTCTACTAGTAAAATCGTTTGATTTCGTATACAAAGAATACTAAAATCAACTAGTAGAAAATCAATAAAAACTCCTATTTAGAGTAAATCTGATCTAGGTAATACAACTCATCCAACAATAGATATGTATGGACTTCGTTTATCACAATACCAAATGATAAAGATGAAAATACTCTAAAACACAACGGCAGACTGAATGTTATCGCTGGATGTAGTCACATCCGAGATTGCATCCAGTACAGTGAGGTTCCTTGTGCTTGAATGACTTCAAACTCTATCAACTCTCTTGTCTCTCTGGTATATTTCTTTTGTAATGAATGAACACGTCCTCTTCTCTTTTATATGCGTCCAAGACCTTCCAAAGAGTCCTAATAAATATGGAAAGAAGATATATACAAATATATGACAAGTATATCACTTATGTTAGGAAACAAGATAATATCAAAGAGTCTTAATATATGTATACCATATCTCTATGAAATCTTTCCTAATCTATTTATAATCTAATCTTTATCATAAGTCTAGAAAGACAAAACAAATTAAAATGCTATCTTCTATTTTTGGAAATTATTTGAGGCGTAAAAATACGTCCTAACAGCCCCTCTGATTCTTAAGTGAGCAACTATTGAAGAAAAACTCAAAGCAAGTGAATTTAATTTAGCCTCCTTACAGCTGAATAAGGATGGACCTTTTCCTCTTAATATGATAAAGTGGGCTTAATGGGTTGTAACTGATTAATTGAGCTTCTTGGGCTGATTCATAATATATTTTGCCCAACCATAATTAATAATATTTTGGCAATAGTAAAATATCAATTTTACCTCATCAATGCGGTAAGAGACGAAATATTATCGTGTAAAGAATGTTTTGCATTTTGTTCGTGAACGAAAAAAAGATAAGCACCGAAAATTTTTGTTTTTTTTTTAAATGAAAATTCAATCAATCACAACTGGGTGAACAGGAAGGATAAGGTTTGAACCCTTAACCCCATTTCTAATAGGTGAGACCAAATGAGCACCAAAGATCTTGAAAAGATTAGATTCGACTTATCTATTAATGTCTAACAATTTTATAAGCTTACCGATATTGGAGCATTTTGAACTAAAATGTTTATGAAGATCAAATTAAAGTTAGACACGAATCAAACTCTAACCAGAATATCACAAACACTCGAAAGAAGTAACAGAAATTATGGTTGTCAATTTGGGTTGGATTCATGGGTTCGCAGGTCAGAATTAGCCAATTCGGACTCAATCTATTTAATTATTTGTGTCAGAATCTTTGAACCCAAACCCTACCTATTTATTTCACATGTAACCCGCGGACCTGACCTGTTTAACTCGTCTAATAAAATTATTTTTATGTACATTTAATAGTTTCAACTGAATTATTTTAATTTTATTGTATGTAGTCCTCACAATTCACAACATAAAAAAAAGAAATAACATAATTACATAAATAACTTAACATGCTAATCATATTTTGAGGACTACATACAAAAAAAACATGCAAAATAACAACATACATAATAAATGAGGCTTTATCATTCATGTTTTAAGGACAAATTTTGTTTTTGTTTTTCCTGCAAGTAATTATTTGTTTAGTTATTTAAAATTTACAAATGGTTGGGTTAGACAGATTAAATGGGTTATAGTAGGTTCACCCAAACCCGACCTGTTTAATTAACGGTTACTTGGGTTCGACCCAATTTCAATTCGGTCCATAAAACCTGGACTCATACCCACTAATTTCGTACTAGGTTCCTGTGGGGTTTGCGTGTTGGGTCCGAAATTGCCACTCCTAGAGGAAATCATCCCCCCAACCATAAAAGGGAAAAAAAAAAACTAAAGAATTGAAGATGAGCAAGTTGATGTTTGGAAGACACAAATCCAGGAAAACAATTAGGAATAAAGAGCAAAAGGGAAAACGAATTTGCATAGCATCTAAAAAGAGATTTACATAAAAAAGTGATTCTGCTCACTTTCACAATTGTTCCTTCCCCACTTGTGTATTTCACAAATTTCATCATTTTTTGGCTGCCCCGAAAGGGCTAATACATTTGGCAGCCTATGGAAAAATCTGAAATATACTTTGAGTTGGGTGAAAGTGACTTGAAGCAAAATTGTTGATCATATGAACACTGCTATTAGTGTATCTCAAAAGATTAATTTGGATAGAATTAAGTACAGATTGGGAACATATTTCACTTTTCCCAATTAATTATTTTACACTTTTATTTACTTAGAGTTTATTTAAATTAATTGTACGAATCTTATTAGATAAGTATATTTTGCATTTTCTATATAATTTATATTACGAGAAAGGTGATAAGTTAAAAGGTTAAAGTACGATTATACATTTTATGTCAATGGTTGACTAGAAATAAGCCACTTTATTTCTGTTAGATTATAAAATCGATATTACTTAACTCTCATAAAATCCAGAATTTGGCTTTGCCCGATCATGCTTGTTTCATAAGTAGTATCGATTAATATTTATAAGTTCCAAATCTTTTAAGGTTCGTCAAATGCCCTCATATTAATTATATTGACACAGTATGTCAAATCAAGTTAATGTTAGATCAAAAAAAAAAAAAAATTAAAATAACCATTTTACCCTTTTCTACAAAGTTAATATATTTTAACCGACTTCATTCATTACCAACGAACTAAAATTATAAGATAAATTTTCTTACATGCACACCTCTTAATATAAATTTAAAAATTAAGAAGTTTGTAAAATATTTTTTTGTTTAATTTTGCTGGAGGTATTTGAAGTTGTTTTAGATAGTTTCAAAATTTCAAATTCGGAAACAAATCGATTATTATTATTAGGCTAAACTATATTTTTGCACACTAACTTAGGGGCAGATGCATTTTCATCCACTAATTTCAGGGTATGGCAAATTATGACACTAATTTAAAATTTTTTGCACATTGAGTACATTTGTCGTCGGAAATTGAAATTTCACCGGAAATTTTTCCCCAATTTCAATTTCCGACAACAAGTGTACTCAATATGCAAAAAATTATAAATTAGTGTCCTAATATACAAGACCCTGGAATTGGTGGGCGAAAGTGCAACCTAAGTTGGTGTACCAAAAATGCTATTTAACTTTTTTTTAAAAGAAAAATTACCAATGTAATTAATTTCATCATAATATCCACGAAAAAAGCCTAGGCTAATTATTACTTATTTAATATTTTTAATTTTACCAATGAAAACTAATTTCATCGGCAACCTATTTTTTTAAAAAGATTACCAACGAAAATTGGTGTTGTCGGTAATTACTTATGGATTTTTTCCGTCGGTAATTTCTTTTTTATTTTTATATTTCGTTTTATTTTTACCAATAGAAGATCAATTCGTTGATAAATTTATTTGATATTTTTATTTATTATTTTTATTTTATTCTTTAATATATAATATAATTTCTTAAGTAAAATATAATTTATAATATATATAATATGTGATATAAATTTATGTTACCTTATGTCATTTATATTGTAGTGATGTCAGCAGACCCTAACATAATATTGGTCAGTGCGTGCACATCCCGTGGTTTACCTTGGTGGCAGCGATGAGGGGTCATCCTCAGGCATAGTCAGACATAAGTCTAGAAGATGAGCTATCAAAACACTACAACATAAATGACATTAGGTAACACTCAAAAAATGTTACCTAATGGCCATAAAATGTTACTATAGACTTTGAAGCACTTTTATTAGCTTTTAGTAACACTTTTTCTAAGTGTTACATTAAGTTTTCTATTGGTAACACTTTGAAGCAATATTTCTAAAGTGTTACATATGAATCTTATGTAACATTTTTTTGTAACACTTTTTATATTTGTAACACTTAAAAAAATACTTCTAAAGTGTTACATATGAATCTTATGTAACACTTTTTTTGTAGCACTTCGTATAAATACTATTTTTTGCCACTAAGTAGATTCGAACCCACGACCTATTATGTATGGAAGTGGTAATTTGCCAATAAGCTAAGTTGATTCTTATTACAACTTTTGCTTTGTTTTATATATATATATATATATACACACACACACACACACATACACACACATATATATATATATTATGTATATATAATATATTTTATATAATAAATATTATATTTTATAATATATGTATTAAATTATATTACACACTGTATATATCAAATTTTTTATTGTATAGTATATAGTTTGAAAATCATATTATATTATATATTAAAGGACACAACAAATTAAAAAAAATAAAAAATATATAAAATAAAATTATCGACTGATAAATATTCAATTGGTAAAAACAAAAAATATATAAAAATATAAAATTAATTTACCGACAGATAAAAATATTCTAACAGTAAAAAAATTAAATAACAAAGAAAATAACAAAAATAATTTACCGACGAAAAAAAATCCTAAGTAATTACTGACAACATCAATTTTCATTGGTAATTTTTTTAAAAAAAGTAAAAAAAAAAAAAGATTAACGATGAAATTAATCTCCGTTGGTAAAAATTAAAAAATAAATAAATAATAATAAAATATATACATGTGCATTTTCCGTCGGTATTAAAACGGAATTAATTGCCTTCGTAAAAAATAAAAAAATAAAAGCAAAACTAAAATACTTTGTAAAAAAAAACAAAAATTCAGTTAAAAAAACAGAGTACATGATGTCTACAATTTTTAGGTTTGGTGACATCAATTAATTAAATAAATGTTTGACATGATTTAATGATAGTTATATGATTTTGTGTTAATAAAATATAGGTTAAAAAGTGTTACAATCAATAAAATATAGTGTTGCCAAGAGTGTTTCTTAAATAGTTACATATAAGCGTTACATATTGATAAAAGTGTTACCTATTTGCGTTAAAAAAGTGATACTTAAAAAGTGTTACTTATATAAAAGTGTTACATATAAGTGTTACATATTGATAAAGTGCTACAAAAGTGTTACATAAATATTGTAATATAAAAAGTGTTACAAACATGTGTTACATATGTACCTTATGTAAAAAGTGCTACAAAATTTGTGTTACCTAATGTCATTTATGTTGTAGTGAAAAAAAAAGTATTCAACCTTAATTTGTAATATAGGCAAAGTTTTATTGATGGCTAAATTGCATTTTTGGTACACTAACTTAGGACCAGTTGCACTTTCGTCCACCAATTCCAGGGTCTGGCAAGTTAGGATATCAATTTATAATTTTTGCATATTGAGTACACTTGTTGTCGGAAATAGAAATTGGGGAAAAAATTCCGGTGAAATTTTTAATTTCTGACGACAAGTATACTCAATGTGCAGAAAATTATAAATTAGTGTACTAATTTGCCAGACCCTGGAATTCATGGACGAAAGTGCAACTGGCCCTAATTTAGTACACCAAAAATGCAATTTAGCCTTATTATTGATACAATAAAATTAAATATAAACAATAATTATTAGTATCCTAAATTTGGGCTTCTAATCATAGATAACATATTCTCTGGACTTTTTGAAATAACTCGAATAAAAATACGATGTTAAAATCTCTATATATCTTTTATAAATAATATGACAATTGTTTTGGAAATTTTCTGTTAATAAACCGTTTTATTCTTTAATTTTTCTATTTGATAAAATTATACTATTTGAATTTATTTTTCTAAAAATTTAAAATAATTTTTAAATAATATAGTTCACAAGAATAATTTATTGAGTTCCTACTAAAATGTATTAATTTTTATAGAATAGTTAAATATTTTTTGATATATTCCCAGATTAGTTATACAAACGAATGTTGTTGTATAATCGAGATTTTGTCGAAATATTCTTAAGTTTTCTCGAATAATACCTGAAATGTGAATTTTGAAGCTGAAATCTTTTCGAATCTGAAACTTATTACCATGCTTTTAATTAAATCAGATGTCGGAACCTCTAATAATTCTTCTTTGATACATACTCTCTAATAATGTTTTTTCTATAATCTAGATTTCTCAAGGAAAATAACTAATGCGCACAAGAAATCAAATCCCAATCAAATGGTGTCATGCGTCTGGTGGGATACCAACCCCCACCCTGCATATCCAAACGCTTATCTCGTATTGGTCTCACTTTTGAGCTATACCAGGCAGGGAACCACCTAATGGATGATGTTTCTTGTTCCAATTCTTATTCCACTTGTTGAGGTGAATGTCATGTGTATATATACAGTAGAACCTCTATAATTTAACATGAAAATTTGTGTGAGACCGTCTTACGGATCTAGATCCGTGAGACGGAGCCCAAATACCTAAATCCAACCGCTGGTAACCACCCAAATACCGCTGAAATTTTCTCTCTCTTCTCTTTTCCCTCTCTTTGGTCTTCAGTTTCTTTCCTTTTTTTTCTTACGGTTTTCTTGCGATTTTTCTCATTTTTTTCTTGGGATTTTCTTCTTTTTTTTGTGCATAGTTTGGTTTTCGATTCTTTTTCACTTCTTCAAAACTCGGCGATCAATCTCAGTTGAAAATATCAATATTTTCTTTCAGTTGGAAGTATCGGTTTTTGTTCTTATAGTATCACTTTTTGTTCTAAAATTATCGCACTTCGTTTTAACAGTGTTGTATATGTTGTATTATATGTTATGAATTTTTTGTATTGTGAGGATGAAACATGTGAAAAGTTAATGAAAAATGATTTATCTTTTCATATTAGAAGTATAACCTTTTTTTATTAGATTGGTATTGAATTATTATGTAAATGATGGCCGCTGGAACCAAAATAATCTTTTTCTCTTTATTGTAAAAGTATCATTTTTTGTTTTAAAAGTATAACTTTTTGAATTAAAAGTATCACTATTTTTCAACAAAATACTGCAAATATCACTATTTTTCCGTAATTTTAGAAGTATCATTTTTCGGTTAAAAGTATTGATTTTGAGTATAAAAGTATTACCTTATTATTAAAAAGGACCGCATCACTATTTCCTTCCAGTTAAAGTATCATATTTTGGTTTTAAAGTATCACTTATGTTCTTAAAAGTATCATCTTCTTAATTAAAAAAAATATTATATCAATAATTATCTTTGGCAGAAAAGTATCTTTTTTCAGTCTATATGTATCACTTTTTATTACAAAAGTACCATTTTATTAACAAAATACCACAATTAACATTAAATTTTCTTCAGCTGATAAGTATCACTTTTTGGCCTAAAAGTATGGGCTTTCAAAATAAAAGTATCATTTTTTATTACGAAAGTATTAAAGCAATAACACGGATAGAAATTGAACGATTGTCTTTCTATAAGGAAACAATCACTATAACAAGAGGACCATAATTTTTATACAAAAACGATTACATAATGCAAAAAAATTACTAAAACAACCGAGGATTAAGAGTCTTTAAACTGAACTCATTCGATGGATGCGAGTTTGACATATCACTGCTTCTCTTCTTCTTGGTGTTACCTTCAGCTTCTTGGTTTGTATTGGTAGAAAGCATACAAATTCGCAAATTAAACTAGCTGTGAATAAAGACAAGGGATAATGGAAAAGTTTGTGTTGTGGTAGAGCGCTCCCACTTATAAGATCGACGATGGAGATGGTGTGGCGTGGGGTGTCTACTCCTCCTCCGATGTAGAGAGAAAAAAAAATGACTCTTGACTTTGCTGGTCCTCAATGTATAGAGAGAGAAAAAGTGGCAGCAGGTTTTTTTGGCCTTATGTTTAGGTTTAGGGTTTTTGACTTTTTGGGTTTGTTTTTGCGCTTTTCCAGCAGATTGGATATTTTGTGGCTCCGTCTCACGGATCTAGACGGTCTCACAAGAGACCTACCCATAATTTAATACTCAATTAATAAATAATCTCGTTTAAATAATATTTTTTGTCAGTCACGACTCAAGGATAATATACTAAATTAATAATTCGTCAAATTTATAAGTAATGCATATATGAAAAATAAATCAATATTTTGCAATTGTATAATACGTGCATTACAATGTTGAATTTTTGAAGTTTTGTTTGGTGGAAAGAAAAAAATCAATATTTTGTAATTGTATAATACCCGCATTACAATGTTCAATCTTTTGGTGTTTTGCTTGGTAGAAAGAAAAAAAAATCAATATTTTGCAATTGTATAATACCCGCATTACAATGTTCAATCTTTTGATGTTTTGTTCGGTGGAAAGAAAAATAAATCAATATTTTGCAATTACTCAATAGTGTTTAGACGAACATGATAATTATTCACAAGCAAAAAATTGTACTATTCATCTTTCTATAAATTAATAAATTATTAATTTATCCATTATTTAATATCTCGCCAAATTAATAGATTATGGCGGTCTCAAATTATTAATTTATAGAGGTTTAACTATACATTCAAACAATCAGCAACACATGTTTATCATATCGATGTATGGCATTCATTTAAGCAAGTGAAATAGAAACTGGATTAGAAATTGTGAATAACATATCTTAGATTGTGCCTAGATACCAAAATTTATCATTTTCATTTCGATAGAGATTTTTTTTCCAACTCAAATTGTGATTGTCTATCAAAGTTTTTAATGAATACACTATTCGCTCGTTCTTACTTTTTCTTACACCAGTCAATTATCGACTTCCCAAAAACTAAATCATTATTACACATTTTCCTATAAATTTCACTATTTATCCACTCTCATATTTTTAACTACCAAGCATTATTTTACTATTTCTATTTCACATAATCTATCATCATTATAATTTTATTTCATAAACAAAATTTTCACATTAGTAGAAAGAAAATTTTAAAAATAAAAGTATATTAAATCACAGCCTTAACCACCCTCTAATAATTCTTTTTTTGAGTTCCCTCTCTAATAATTTTTGAATCATTATGAGTTGTAAATATAATTACGACGTCGTTCTTGTGCATAGACATGTCCAACGGGTCCGATCCGTCGATTCCGGTTCGAAACAGCCAGTTCCAAAAACCAAAAATGATGGAACCGAAACCTAACCGTCCTAAATACAGTTTCGGTTCCGGTTTCGAACCGCCGATTTCAGGGACGGATCCAGAAATGTTTTATAATGGGGGCACAAAACAAAGCAAGAACTTGTATAAGACGGTCATACCGTGCGATGAAAAAAACAAAAGTAATACATTTATGTGAAAAACTAATACTTTTCGAGTCAAAAATAATATTTTTATGGGTACAAATTAATACTTTTTTTCTAAACATATTTATTGAGTTGTTCAGACAAAGTATAGATTATTACACTAACTTATAACGTATTGCTTTTTACATTAAAAAATGCTATATTTATTTTCAAAACACGGTGCGACCCTCTTACAAGACACTATTCACAAAACAAATACAATTAAAACTATATCAGATATAAAATAAGGTATAATTATAAACTATGTACATGGAAAAAATTAGGCAAAATTACAAAACTAGTCCTATAACTAAAAGGAGGTTGTAAAAAAGTCCTTCAAAATTTTCAAATGACAAAATAGTCATGTAACTATGTATGGTTTTGCAAATTAATCCTATAAGATGTGTGGATTTTAAAATAGTCCTATCACTCATACTTGAATATTAATTGTGGTCCTAATTTCACCAGAAATTGGAGTTATATGTGCCGCTCACGTGATCGAAATTCAATGAAATTTTAAATTGCCACTAAAATTAGGACTAAAATTGAGACTCAATAATAAGTTACAAGACAATTTTGCAAATTGTACAATTTGCAGGACTATTTTATAAAAGTATACATAATTACATGACTATTTTGTAATTCGAGAATTTTACAGGATCTTTTCGCAACCGCCTTTTAGTTACAGGATTAGCTTTGCAATTTTGCCAAAAACATTAGTGGAACACACTTTATTTTGTTTAACCTAATGAATATCTTTTAAAAATAAACAATGAAAAAATAAAAATAAAAAAAAAATGTTATGGGGGCACGTGCCCCCATAAGAGGGATTTTGCATCCGTCATTGGCTGGTTTATGAACCGGCGATTTTGGTTCTGGTTCTGGTTCTAGTTTTTTTCGGTTTTTTAATTTTTTTTTTTGAATTTTTAATATTGAATAGACACAATCAATGAAAAAAACAAAATTGAGTAAGAAAAAATGACTTTATTGCTTTAAAAGTAAAATTACAACTTACAATTTAAGTTACAAGCTACAAATGAAAAATTCTAAGATATTAAAATTTCAAAGTACAATTTAAAAATAAAAATACAAGTTACTACAAGTTCGTATAAAATTTAAATTACAAAGTACAAACCACAAAGAAGAAGGAAAAAAATGGGTTCGAGTTTTATTTTAATATTATAAGTTAAAAATTTTAAATTTAACTTTGAATTTGTCTATTCTTCCTCATAAAGGAATCAAAACCCTATGTAGTTCTCTTACCTTCTACTTATCATAGGGAAGCTATTAGGTGGCAACGTGATTGTTCAATCATTTTGTGATTCATTGCTTGATCAGATAGCCCGATCGTTACAAAAAAAGACGCCTTTATTTTAAGAAACTGATCCTACCAACAATCATTACAAAATTATATATATCGCGGAAAAAAAGAATTTGTATTCAGGGGCTAGAATTAAGGAATAAAATAGTAGATGACCAATTACCACATAGAATTTGGGAGACCCTTTAATATACGATCAAGACATTGGTAGAGGGTTCATGCAGTAACTAAAATAAATTAATTTTAGCTGAACACGGACTCATGAAATCGGCCAACCTCATTTTAATCCATGTAGTTCCAAGGAATTATAAAAATGTGTCTAACCTTAACAGTAGAAGTCGAAAAAATATTAGGCATGCATTTTGGTTTGACTAATGCCCCAGCCACATTCATAGACCTGATGAATCGAGTCTTTTCAGATTACTTCGATTATTTCGTTATCGTTTTTATTGACAATATCCTTATTTATTCCCGAACGAAAGACGAACATGAACGACACTTACGTCTAGTTTAGCAGAGGCTCCAGGAGAAGAAGTTATTCGCGAAATTTAGTAAGTGTGAGTTCTGGTTGGACAATGTTCTTTTCTTGGGCCATATTGTCGCTCGAGATGGGATTTCTGTGGACCCTAGTAAGGTTGAGGTGGTACAACACTGGCCAACACCGGCAAACGTATAGGAGGTTAGTAGCTTCCATGGGTTAGTTGGATACTACAGAAGATTCATCGAATGTTTCGCAAGGATCTCTGCACCACTAACTCAACTAACGAGAAAGAATGTTAAGTTTCAGTGCGACGATAAGTGTGAAAGGTGTTGGAAATTTGGTTTTGATAAAGTGGGTGTCGTCCCGACTTTGACCAAATTTTTGGTGGCTAAGAATTTAATTCTGGAGGAATTAAATTGTGAATTGTTAATCTACCTTTCGAGTAGATGTTCGTAGTATTTTGTATTTCTCAAAACCAATTTCTGGGTAATGAGTGAGAAATTAATACACGAAGTTGGCCACGCGAATGGGCATAGTTTATCCTAGTATTAATACTAGAAGGTGTTATTGGTTGGATATACTATAACACAAGTATATGATCACAATGGGCCATGGACCGGACCGACCCTTTGGGCTCGGGTCCAGGTTCCGTTAGTTTGTCACTCGAAAATGGGCTTGGCCCAAATTCAAGTGAGTGGTGGGCCTGATGTATCTGGACATTGGAGGTGTCCAGGTTCATGTAAGTCTCTTGGAGTTTGTAACTCCCAAGATAGTGGTCATAATGTGATTTGTAACTCTTGGAAGTTACATTTGGTTAATTGCCCATTTTCTATCATTAAATCTCCTCCATGTGTTGGGAATTGCAGCCTATATATGCTTAGCTTGCATTCAGATTCGTAGAGAGAGGAGATGGAAGGAAATCATGGGAAATAGGGAGAAAGAGAGAGAGTTAGAAAATATTCTGCAGAAAGTTATTCTGCCCAGAGGATGTAATCCCGAATGTCGTCACATCTGTCGTCACATCTCTCGCTGCATCTTCCTTTTCTGCATTTTCTGAGTCAAGCAAGCCAGTTCTCGCTCTTCCTAGTTCGAAAGGTGCCTTTGTGTCAGGGGTGCTACTGCACACAAAGGAGGTAAAGCCGTTTTATCTTTGGGGACATTACGTCAAACCGTGAGCACTAGCCGAGACGTATTTGTCTTGCGGATAGAGTTCTACTCGACTCGGCTTTTGTCTTTCAAGTTTTGTCAGATTCATGCTCATGAAGTTGGAGTTCATTCAAGACGCGTAATAGTTAGATTTTGCTTCAAGTTGTAATTTTTGTTTCTATTTTTTGTAAGGCCATTGTTGAAGGCATTTCCCGTTGTAACAATTGTTGTATTATTTCCAACAATCGCAAGACAAATAGCGTACCTTCACGATGGCGAGGAGAAACAAAACCTTAGCTTGGAGATGAATCTGACAGAAGACCTTCCAGTGGTTGCTGGAATTGTTGTTGTTGCTAAAAACGCGTTGCATTTGAAGCATGGGGCTAGGATGGTGATATCCTATACCGTAACTTTGTCTTTAAAAGACTTAGTTGTGCACTTTACTGTATGTATTGTGTGGTTTGAACTGAGGATGTTTTTCCAACAAGTTCATGGTTTTGAAAAGAAATACGAAATGAGGATGTGATTTCCAAGAGGTTCGTAATTTCTAGATTTTTGGATTGGAAAATGGTTGATTCTAAGAATCCAAAAATGTGTTGAAACTAGTGTAAAAAGTTTCAACTGATCCCGCATGATATTCGTGCTGAAGGGATGTCGTTTAAATGAAAAATTCCAAATGGTTTACATCGTTAAGATGTTGTTACCAGGTTGGAAAATTTTCATGAATTCCTAAATGCATAACTCGGAAGGAATTTGGATTAGTGAAAAATTGTTCGATTGGAAATCGAAGAAAGCAATCGAGGGCCTGGTAAATCCATGAAAGTCTTGCTAGAGACTTGAGAAAAGTGTGTTGGAATACTTTTTAAGAATTCTAACGGATCTAGCAATTGTGGGGGTATGACCACACTTTCTGTCACAATCTTGGCGTTCGAGCTACAGTTGCAGATTTAGATGTGACAGAAAATGTAGTCTGAGATGTGGTAACATCTAAGGCAGACGTTGAACCACAATTGTAGAAGGTTTGCCAAAAATGCTGTTACATCAGAGGCAAACACAATACCAAGTATGGTTTGAGGTGATGCCAAGGGTGGTGTAACACCGGCGCGTTTGAACCAAGTGCGGTCTGAAATGTTGCGAAGATGTGACCACATCTAAGGTCACACTCTCGGTAAAATAGTTTGAACAGAATTGTCGGAACAAGGTTCTGAAATTTGTTTGAACGAGGTTCTAATGATATTATTGGAATGAGGTTCTAATAGTAATAGAACAACGGAAAGCATTCTAATGCTAATGAAAAGACCATGAGCTGTGTAAGTTCTGGCGTAATCCGGTGTTGTATAAAAATACACAGAATATGTGGGGGAAGGCTGTGTTAACGGCGAACCACATATTGAATAAAATCCCACTTAAAGGGAAAGATAAGACTTTTACGAATTGTGGAAAAATCGTAAGACTTCTTATAAATACCTTAAAGTGTGGGGGTATTTGCTAAGGTTGCAATACGAACCAAAGCAAGTGAAAATTGGCCCTAAAACGGTCAATTGTGTTTTTATTGGTTATGCACTTAACAAAATGAGTGCATATTGTTTTATGGTACATAAGTCGAAAAATCCGGAAATGACGAATTGGTACCATAATTGAGTCAAGAAATGCTATATTCTTTGAGAATATTTATCCTTGTAAAGAAAGGATAAATGGAAGTCTAAAGAAAAGAATGTATTCGGATGTTCTTTGGAGATGTGACTTCCGGTGTTATCACATCTGAATAATGCGGATGTTACTGCGAGATGTTCTTTGAAGGTCTTTGCCGGATGTTATAACATCCGAACGACATCTCTTCACATTTGACAGCAGATTAGTTCAACACCGAGTGGTGAAGAACTAAGACGGAGTAAGAGGCCAAAGGTGGTTAAGTCCTTTGGACCTGACTTTCTAACATTGAGGTTAGATGGTGAGCCGAACTCGATTAAGGAGGCTCTAAGTAGTCCGGATGCTCGCTCGGCAAGAAGCAATCAATAGTGAAATCGAGTCCATTCTCGCAAAACCATACGTGGGAGTTGGTTGATCTCCCTGTTGGTCATAAGCCTTTAGGATGTAAGTGGATCCTAAAGAAGAAATATAAAGCAGATGGAACTATTGATAAGTATAAAGCACGGCTTGTAGCCAAAGGCTTTAAACAAAAAGAAGGGTATGACTTCTTTGACACTTATTTTCCTATGAGGATTGCATCTATTCGGTGCTTCTCGCGATTCTTTTTGCACAATCTAGATTCATCGATGGATGTCAAAACGGCGTTTACGAATGGAGAGATAGATCTTTGAAATCTATATGGAACAACCTGAAGGGTTTGTTGCACCCGATCAAGAAAAGAAGGTGTGCAAGTTGATAAGATCCTTGTATGGATGAAACAAGCTCCAAAACAATGGCATCTTAAGTTTGATAACACGATCTTTGTCAAACGGGTATAAAATCAACGAATGTGATAAATGCGTATATGTCAAAGGGACATCGGAAGCATTTATCATAGTTTGTCTATACGTAGACGATTTGTTAATCATGGGCAGTAGTCATGATTCTATCATGGACACGAAAAGAATGTTAAAGAGAAACTTTGACATGAAGGATATGGGAACTGCTGATGTAATCCTGGGGATAAAAATCAGCAGAACTCATGATGGAATGATCTTGTCACAATCCCACTATGTGAATGTGGGGAAGTGCTCAAGAAATTCAATGCTTTTGACAATTAACCGTCAAAGACGCCCAATGATTTAAGTGTAAATCTGGTTGCTAATAAAGCAGAACCAGTGGCTCAAATGGAATACTCACGTATTATAGGCAGTCTGATGTACATTACAAATTGTACACGTCCAGACTTGGCCTACCCTGTAAATATGTTGAGTAGGTTCACGAGCAATCCAAGCCACGAGCATTGGAAAGCGTTAACCAAGGTGTTAAAGTACTTGAAGTATACCTTGGGTATGGGCTATACTACTCGAGATATCCTACATGTACTTGAAGGGTATAGCGATCTTTAGTTGGATTTCGGATTCGAGAGATTCTTATTCCACTAGTGGATACATATTCACCATTGGAGGTGGTGCGGTATCGTGGAAGTCCACGAAACAAACGTGTATAGCTCGGTCCACCATGGAATCGAGTTTATCGCTTTGGATAAAGTGGTGAAGAAGCGAGTGGCTTCAAACTCTTTGGAAGATATTCCATGTTGGAAGGAAGCCCGTGCCTTCGGTGACAATTCAAATGATAGCCAAGCGGCTATAGGAAGGGCACGCAGAGCAATATGTATAACGGTAAGTCTAGACATATTCGTCGGAGACATAATACCGTTAGACAATTGATCTCAAGTGGTGTGATGTCAATTGACTACGTAAAGTCAAAAGATAATTTGGCAGATCCTTTGACGAAAGGATTGAATCGAGATCAATTGTGTAAATTGCTAGAGGGAATGGGCTTAAAGTCCACAAAGTAAAAATAACCATCATAGTGGTAACCCAACCATGATGACTGGAGATCCCAAGAACTTGGTTCAATGGGAAAACTAAGCTATGAAGGTTAAGTTGTAACACTTGGAAACAATGTTTCAACCCATCCCTAGAGAGCAATGCCAAGTGTTGAACACCTGCAAGTTGTGGTGAGGCTAAGTCATTTGACTTTTAATGATTCCTACACCTCGTTGAGGTAGAGTATGGAAGGATACTCGGATAGGAGATCACCTATATAAGTGAGAAGTGAGGGCCGCTTCAAGGTAACACTTATGAAATCCAAAGTGGTGTCCATGGCCAGAAACGGACAAAAACGTGAGAACAGGAGGGGTTGAGACCTTCGTGTTAATGCTATTGTCTTGGTATACACCGTGGAGGAATAGTTCAAGGCATTACGTCCACTAGGCCGCCAGTGTACCCGATAGTATTAACTATGGAAGGTTCAAAGCCACAAGCTACCTATCCTGATGCAGTATTGTCTCTTGAGGACTGGTTTGCGTGTCTGCATTCATGCATGCATTAATTTCCACTCATGTGGGGGATTGTTGGAAATTTGGTTTTGATAAAGTGGGTGTCGTCCCGACTTTGACCAAATTTTTGGTGGCTAAGAATTTAATTCGGAGGAATTAAATTGTGAATTGTTAATCTACCTTTCGAGTAGATGTTCGTAGTATTTTGTATTTCTCAAAACCAATTTACGGGTAATGAGTGAGAAATTAATACACGAAGTTGGCCACGCGAATGGGCATAGTTTATCCTAGTATTAATACTTTTAGAAGGTGTTATTGGTTGGATATACTATAACACAAGTATATGATCACAATGGGCCATGGACCGGACCGACCCTTTGGGCTCGGGTCCAGGTTCCGTTAGTTTGTCACTCGAAAATGGGCTTGCCCAAATTCAAGTGAGTGGTGGGCACGATGTATCCGGACATTGGAGGTGTCCAGGTTCATGTAAGTCTCTTGGAGTTTGTAACTCCCAAGATAGTGGTCATAATGTGATTTGTAACTCTTGGAAGTTACATTTGGTTAATTGCCCATTTTCTATCATTAAATCTCCTCCATGTGTTGGGAATTGCGGCTATATATGCTTAGCTTGCATTGATTCGTAGAGAGAGAGAGATGGAAGGAAATCATGGGAAATAGGGAGAAAGAGAGAGAGTTAGAAAATATTCTCGCAAAGTTATTCGCGCCGCAGGGATGTAATCCCGAATGTCGTCACATCTGTCGTCACATCTCTCGCTGCATCTTCCTTTTCTGCATTTTCTGAGTCAAGCAAGCCAGTTCTCGCTCTTCCTAGTTCGAAAGGTGCCTTTGTGTCAGGGGTGCTACTGCACACAAAGGAGGTAAAGCCGTTTTATCTTTGGGGACATTACGTCAAACCGTGAGCACTAGCCGGGACGTATTTGTCTTGCGGATAGAGTTCTACTCGACTCGGCTTTTGTCTTTCAAGTTTTGTCAGATTCATGCTCATGAAGTTGGAGTTCATTCAAGACGCGTAATAGTTAGATTTTGCTTTAAGTTGTAATTTTGTTTCTATTTTTTGTAAGGCCATTGTTGAAGGCATTTCCCGTTGTAACAATTGTTGTATTATTTCCAACAAAAGGAGCTTCACAGAGTTGAAAGAGAAGTTGACAATGGCTCTTGTCCTTACGATGATACTCACACTCTTAGAACTTGGGACTTTAGCCTGGAGGTCCTGGGTTTAAGTGTGGGGGAAGGCATGGAACCCACTTTCAGGGACGGGAAGTCAATGAGTGGCAACGCGGATGGAAAGCCCAAAAGAAAATAATTAAGGAAAGAGATTTGTTTGGGATAGCCCGGTGGTTAAAAAATAAAGGCGCCTTTGTTTAAGAAACTGATCCTACCAACAATCATTACAAAATTATATAGATCACGACAAAACATGAATTTGTTCAGGGGCTAGAATTAAGGAATACAATAGTCAGATGACCAACTACCACATGGAATTCGGGAGACCCTTTAATATACGATGAAGACATTGGCAGAGGATTCATGCAGTAACTAAAATAAATTAATTCTAGCTGAACACGGGCTCATAAAATCGGCAAACCTCGAGTTTGGAAATTTTATATCCATGTAGTTAAAAGGAATCATAAAAATATTTCTAACATTAACAGTAGAAGTCGTAAAAATATTAGGCACCTTCAGATTTACGTATAATAACTAAAATCCTAAATACGTGTTAGAAGACTATATAGATCAATTTCCTGTTCAACTTAGGGGTAGTAAAATCTTTTTCATGCCTCTTTCGAATCAATGCTAAACATAAGATTGCGTACTAGGGTTAGAAAAAACTAAAAAAATTATCAAATTAAAAGATCAATCATATGAAATTAACAACTCACCTCTCTTTCTTCTCTTTTCTCTTCATCTCTGCCGATTTCTCTCCTCTCTAATTACTGTGATTTCTAGTGTTCTCTAAAGTGGAATTTTACGTGTTTTATATCTGTGTTTAACCTACTCCTAATTGGGCTAGGTTTAGCGTATATGGGCCTATATTTAACTTACTAACAATATAGACCTAATTAACACTCCAATCCAAATAGGGGTCCAAAGTGTTTTATAAAACTCAATAAAATAAATTCATTATAAAATCTAGAATAATTTAATAAAATAATTAAATATTATCAGTAGGCAATTAAATAAATTCGGGTCGCTACATTTATTATCGGAAAAGTTAAAAGGAAGTGACATACCACTAGCAAACCTTTTTCCCTTGTTGGATTGACGAGAAGAACATCCACGGTTCAACATTTTCTAAAATAGCTAATGAAATAAAAATATGAAACTACTAATAATTAATTGAAACTTGAAATTGAAAGATTAGAATGTACAGAGTTGACAGATTAGAATTTAGAGAGTTGGTGTGAGGAAAAAATGTGTGAAATAGATGGGGTATTTATAGGAAAAATTGTGAAAAAAATAGGTAAAACCGTCAGTTTAACCAAAACAGCGGTTTCGGTTAAACCGAGATTTCATCAACTGTCAAACAATATTTATCGTTGATCATCACGAATTAAATAATCTTGACCGTTGATTTTAAAAATTTTGAATTTAAAAAAAAAATCAAAAAATCGCCGGTTCGGTTAAAACTGGTGCCAACGGTCACAGATGTCACCATTGGATTTTAAACTTTAATTTAATTTATATTTAATTAAAAATAAAAAATAATAAACCGCGGTTTGGAAAAATGTCGAACCGTAACCTAATCGAACAATTTCGATTTTCGGTTACGGTTCAAACCGAAACTGTGGTGGAACCGCTGACCCAAACCGAACTATTGGAATGTCTACTTGTGCAGCCATCATTCTCACGTAAAGAATTATAACTGTCCCCGAAATATTCGCGGAGAAAGATAGTCCAACACAACTTGATTCTCTACACCGCCATGGTTCCCCGTACCACCGCAGATTGCGATTATTTACTCGCCACGTCAACAAACCAAACCATAAACCGCTACTTTGTGTTAATTGAATTGAATGGAGACTCACAGAACCTTATCATGTGCATTCCCACACAATAGAAACCTTCTCGGACGTAAAAAATATCTTCTGTGGACAGCACGACTGTTTTTTTTTTTTTTTTCTTTTCCAATTTAAAAGTTTTTTTGTCGATTCCTATAATTTGCTTCTTTCACTCTCCCTTTTCTTGAATTTCAGATCATAAAATCCCAATCTTTTCTTTTTTATTATTATTTTATTGGGTTTGGAAAATGGAAAGCTCAGACCTCAGCAATCATAGTAAAAGAAGCCTCCGAAGAAGCAGCAACAGCCACATATCAATGTCGGATAACGAGTCGACCACCAGTCAGGTCGACTCTTGGCACTCACCTCTTCGATCCGAAAATGATGATTCTGCTGAAAACAATTGCAGGTCCATTGTTGTGGTTGATAAGTACTCCTCTCCCGGAAAATCCAATATTCCGGCTGCCGTAGAAAATTCGGAGAAGCCCACTTCTGAGAATCTCGATTCGCCGGCGAGTCCTCATACGGCGTCTCCGGCGGTTGTGGGACTCAACAAATTTGTGAGGGAGGAGACGCCTTCTGCGGTGAAGAAGGTGGGGCCAGTTAGTGGTGGCGGTGGGGGATTGGAGGAGGGATATGGTGGCGGTAGGACGGAGGATGTGGGCGGAGAGCGGCGATCAAGGGCGTCGATCTTGAAGAGGTCAGATAGGAATGTGGCGGTGAGGAAGGTGGCATTGGGGTTTAGAGTGTTTGAGGTGATTGCTTGTTTGATTTCATTTTCAGTTATGGCTGCTGATAAGACTCAAGGCTGGACTGGTGATTCGTTTCATCGATATATAGAGTATCGGTATTATTTTTTATCAAAAGCTTACATTTTTCAATGTGATTGTCATTTTATCCTTACGATTAATGTTTATATGGGTCGATTACGTAACTACAATTCCTATTTTAATCAATAGTTTGTAATAATGTTATTTGAATCGATAGTATGTAATAATGTTATGGGGAAAATTGGAAAATTCGTCCTTTGCAGTTGGTCTACTTAGACTTTTGGTCCGCTGTTCTAGCACATTTGAAAAATAGTCCTGTAATTTAAATTTTTTCAGATGTGCCAATAATATTTCTGTAATTTAAAATTTTCAACTGTGCCAAAATTGCAGACCAGAAGTCTAAATACGCCACAACTTAGAGAACGATTTTCCCGATTTTCCCTAATGTTACGTGTTGAGGTTGAGTCAGTTTGAAAGGATGATCTCATTGATCACGAGGTCGAGTCAATTGTTGATTACAAGTTAGATGACTGAACCAAACATGTCCTTGGACTAATTCAGCCTCGGATGCTATGTTCCACGACGTGTGGATAAAAACACTAAGGAAACTGGACAAAATTAATGAGTGTAATCTCTGATCTTGTGGCAATGCGTTGATAACTTGGGTTTGGGCAATATGTCCGGATTTGATAATAGCCTTCTTAGTTTCTGCTGCCAATTGTTCATTTTCTTAAAATTAGACATTAAATTAAACAGTATATATTTGGCTTCTTATTTGTTCGAGTATGCCCCTAATGCTAAGTGTTTAATTTCTGGTAGCTGAATATCCATGTTTTGATGTTGACCCTGTCAGTTAAATGAGTCTCTCTTTTTAATTAATCCAATCTTATCGATATGTTTTCCTTTTCCAGATCATAAATTATTAATCATTTCATAGTTGGAAATACAGACCTTTGAATTGGGATATTGAAGAACATATTAGCTAGGCTGATGAAGGCAAAAGTTGTCATTTTGGTCTCTGAAATATAAAACATATTAACGCGACCAGATTTAAATATGCTATTAGTAAACGTCCAAGTTGTTGCATTTTGCTTGTAGTGATGTCTTGAAGAAACCTGATGATTACTGTACATCTATGTTGTTTTCTTACACAGGTATTGCTTAGCTGTAAATGTTATTGGCTTTGTTTATTCTGGTTTTCAAGCCTTTGATCTCGCATACTATTTGGGTACCGGGAAGCATGTCATCGCTCATCATCTACGTTACCATTTTGATTTCATATTGGATCAGGCAAGTGATTTTTACCCATCTCTTACAATTTTCTATATCACTAGATATTAGGTATGTATGGCCATTCGAATAGGTCGTTCCGATCTTTAGGCTCACTTCCGAAACATAAATTGATCCAGTTTCCAGAACTACTAAAAACCGGCTTTGCTTTGGGATCAACATTGTGCTTCAGCGGTAGAAGCTTGTGCTGTTTCAGCGATTGACCCCGGTTGATCCTATATGAGTGCACGTGTTCCCTCCCCAACTATCCTCCACTGTGCTAAAAAGAAAAATGGGCTTTGCTTTTAATCTTATTTGATTTTCTTTTATCAATATGACGTTCTTTTTATGAAGGCAAATTGGAAACAGCTGGTGTCTCAACTAATACAATGAATATAAGCAGCACCAATCATGTCTCTCTGACTTCAGTTTACCAAGTTATCATACCTTTCTTCCATTTTTTTCCCCCCAAATATCATCAAATTTCATCTTTTTTTTTTCTAATTTATTTGAATTCCCAGCCTTTGAGATTATCTGTGAAATGTGGTAAGTGACCTTTTAGATTTTCTAGTACCTTCATTAGTTGGCTTGCATTTTCCAATTATGTTTTAATGATACTAATAATAACATCTGAACATATAGTTCTTATTTTCTCTTAAATACTAAGTTTACGTTGTCCATTTTTCGTGGACGTGCCGTTATCATTTTAACACTAGGTGAACGGGCACAATATGAATGTTGACCTCATGTAACAATGCAGCATGGAGTCCTCGTTAATGTGGATTGTTACCGTATATTGGATACAATCATTAATTATTCTTAAGTTGGGGCCTTCGTCATGAAAGCATATATTGTTCGTTCGTGCTTATATGCTAATTTCAGACATTCTATGTGATTTTGCTTAGAGGCCAGTTGTCTTTTTTATGTGTCTACCAGATTCTTGCATACCTTCTGATGTCAGCATCATCGTCGGCCGCTACCAGGGTGGACGACTGGATTTCTAATTGGGGCGGAGATGAGTTTACGTTGATGGCCAGTGCATCAATTTCTATGTCATTCCTAGCGTTCATGGCCTTTGCCCTCAGTTCCCTCATATCTGGTTATAACCTCTGCAATCGGGACTCAACCTGAAGCCTCTCCAGTTTGTATCAATATTTATATATATATATATTGCGAATTGTTCCCCGGAAATTTTTATTTGCAAACGAAATCGGGAGCTGTACATACGTATATAGTGACAGGTGAAAAGGGAAATTCTTTTTCCTCTATCGAGCCTTGGGAACGGAGAGTTGTAAATGTCATTATCGTTTGGATAAATAAATGATTCCGCTATATTTTTCTTTTTCGCAACACGACTGCACGAACTAATAGGCCAATTTGTATGTAATTTGAGGCCTAACATCATATCAACAAGCGTGGAATCTGTAAAATTGGACAACATTTGACAGTAAAAATATATTGCATCTTACTTGAGTACTGCAATTTCATCTGTAGGAATTAATATTGTTTCATTTTCTTTTCAATAGTATGATTTCTAATTAAGCATATGTTATGATTATATAATGAGAAAAAGGCTTTTTTATATTCAACAATATGGCTAAATTACAATTCTGGTCTCGTCAGATAAGGTAAAATGCAATGTGCAATTTTTGCTAAATATGCAATGATTGTTAGTAAGACCATCTCCAACCCACAACACCAAATTTGGTGTAAAAACTATACCAAATTTGGTATTTTGGTGTAATTTTGTCAAAACCATCTCCAATCCATTACATCAAATCTCACACCAAATGAATATTTTATTCTTTCTTTTTTATTTTATAGTAAGCAAATTTATGTATTTATACAATTATTTCATTTACTTATAGTTTATTACTATTAATGTAATTAACTAAAAACATATATTTAATTAATATTAAATTAATTAATTATATTAAAAAAAATAATACAATTAACATTAGCATCATTTTTAGTTTAAATTATAATTGTTTGTTAATTATTATTATTTATAGAAAATATTAATTAACTATTAGAACCATATTATATAAATTAATTATATATAAAATGAGGATACAATTGTAATTTAAACTTGAAATAGAAGAGAATTGGGGGGCAAATGGGGGATATTGTACTACACCAAATTTGGTGTAATACTATTCTTTTTTTTTTTTTTTTTTTAACAAACGATAGAGTTTATATAAATAACCAAGGGAACCAAAATGACCAACTAGTCTACAAACTTCCCCAATCAATAGATGAATTGGGAAAGAAATCACTTCACACAGGAAGCAGCAAATCAAACAAAACAGAACAAAGAGTCAATGTAAGGGCTCATGAGCCATAGGGTAGCATAATTACAATGATGAATTTAGATTTAAGATCAATGGAATTTAAATCTTCAACATCAAAAATCAGACTGCCGTGCCAAAAGAGATTTCGCCAGAGAATGAGGAGGCTTGACCACTGAACCGAAGTCCCTAGTATCACTCGCAACATCAACCAAACGAAACTAAATATTATTATTACCAAAATCAATCCAATCCGAAACTGCTAGATCAATAGTTTCCTTAGCCGAAGTCTTTTTTCCTTCAAAAATACACAGATTACGGGTTCTCCAAAGCCACCAAAGAATATATGTCGTGAGTTGGAGCCTTTCTTGCCAAAATTCTTTCTTTTTTGAAGAAGAAATAAGGCACCACCACAGTTTGAATAAGACAGCAGGGGAGGGGAAATCATTCCAAGATAACGGGGCCAGTTTCCAAACCATAATTGCTTTGTCACAGTGGAACATCACATGATTTAATGATTCCGGGGCAATACCACAAAGAGAACAAATAGGATCAAGTTGGATACCTTTCTTGATAAGGTTATCTTTAGTGGGAAGGATATTGTGGAAACATCGCCAAAGAAAGTGTTTAATTTTCTTCTCAGTGTTCAGTTTCCAAGTACACTTCCACATATAAGATAAATTCAGGGCATCGTGGCTTCCTTCCGGGTTGTCTTCGTGGAGCTTCGCCTTGAGTCAGAGGGCATGGTACATCGATTGAACCGTGAAGTGGCCTTTAGGGGTCAGCATCCTAGTGAATCTGTCCCTGTCACCAAGACGATCTAATGGAATTTGGAGTATCGCAGCCGCATCAAATGGGGAGAAGATTTTGTGAATAAGATCTTCCTTCCAAGTATTTCCTACAGAATCAATAAGTTCACTGACCCAAAATGCATTATCATCATTAGAAATTGGAGATGGGATGAAAGAATTTGCAACAGGGATCCAAGGGTGTTCCCAAATTTTAATAGATCGACCATCTCCAACTTTGAAAATCAAACCTTGTTTAAGAGCGGGAATAGCTTGAGCCCAACTTTTCCAAAGAAATGAGTCATCAGTTTTTGCAATAACATTTAAAAGGCCCCATTTGGCAAAATATTTAGCTTTCAAGAGTTTACAAACAAGAAGATTAGGTTGGGTTAAAAGCTTCCAAAGCTGTTTAGCAATGAGGGAGTCATTAAAACAAGAGAAATCTTTAAAACCAAGTCCTCCCTCCAGTTTGGATTTTGAAAGATTTGCCAACTTTTCCAATGAATTTTGTGATTGCCTTCAGGGGGGAGCCCCACCAAAATCGACCTGAGATTCCCGCAAGCTCTTTACAAATACCAATGGGAAGTTTGAAACAAGACATGATGTAGACCGGGAGGGCATTAAGAATCGATTTAATCAGAATTTCCCGACCAACAACGCTAAGGAAGGAATTTTTCCAATTGTTAATCTTTTTCCTAGCAGACTCAAGAACGTACGCAAAGACTTCTTTTTTGACCTACCAATAATAAGTGGCAGACCCAGGTGTTTGATTTTAGAATGAAGCTGAACACCACAAAGCGTTTGGCAAATCGAATCTTTGACATTCAGAGGAGTGTTAGGGCTAAAAAAGATGGAGGATTTATCAAGATTAATAGCCTGTCCTGTTGAGAAACAATATCTATCAAGAAGGTCCTTGAGAATTTGAGCTTGAATTTGGGAAGCATCGCAAAAAAAGGAGAGAATCATCAGCAAAGAATAAGTGAGTAACCATTGGAGCATTTCTACAGATTTTAAGACCTTTGAACTGACCATGGATTTTGGACTGGTTAATGATGTTGGAGAATGCCTCAGAAAGGATGAGGAAGAGATAGGGAGAAAGTGGATCACCCTGTCTAATCCCTCGTGAAGGTTTGACATAACCACAAGAATTACCATTAACCAGAAAGGAGAAGGAGGATGAAGTGATACATGATTCAATCCATTTAACAAAGCAAGTAGGGAATCCCATTTTAGAAAGGATTCTGAGTAAGAAACCCCATTCTACTCTGTCAAATGCTTTGGCCATGTCCAATTTAATAGCAAAAAAGCCATGTGAGCCATGCCTAAGATGATTAATAAAATGAAAACACTCATGGGCCATGACAATATTGTCTGAAATATGCCTACCAGAGATAAATGTTGTTTGGTTGTCACTAATGCAATGCTTGAGAGAAGGTTTGAGCCTGTTTGCGAGAATTTTAGAAATGATCTTGTAGACCACATTACACAAGCTTATAGGTCTAAATTGAGAAATGGAAGTTGGATTTTTGACATTAGGAATGAGAGTAACAAGAGTACGGTTCATATCACGAAGCAATTTAGCAGTGGAGAAGAAATTTTTGACCGCTTTACAAATATCATGAGAAATAATAGGCCAATAAAACTGGAAGAAAAAAGGAGTCATACCATTGGGCCCGGGGGCCTTATTCGGATCGAGTGCAAACAGGGCCATTTTGATTTCCCCATCATCCACATGCCTTGTCATTATTCTTGCTTGGTCCGTATCAATGGATATAGGGATACCATGAAGAATGGATGGATCAGTGGGAGTTCGAGACGAGGCAAAGAGATCTTCATAAAAGGAGATAATTTCTTTTTCAATAAGATCAGAAGAATCACAGACATCCCCATTTCTGGTAACAAGCTTCTCAATAGTGTTTCTTTTAATTCTCTGAACAACACTAGCGTGAATTTTTTTTGTGTTCTTATCACCGTTTTGAAGCCATTGGACCCTGGACTTGTTTCTCCAATAATTTTCCTCATCCTTGTAAGCTTTGTGAAGATTGGTGCGATGATTGGACCACTCATTCCAATCCCGAAACTGACCGAGTTTACTCAACTGCTCCAATCTCTGATTAATGATGGTAATCTGCTTCGCGGAATTAGAAGAGGAGGATTTGCGCCAATCAAGAATGTCCATTCGACAATCCCTGATTTTTTCTTTAATTTGGAACATATGAGTTCCAAGATGATTCTTGATCCAAGCCTTCTCAATCACACAATGGAAATTTTGAGAGCCAGTCTATCTAGAATCAAAGCAAAATATTTTCTTACCAGTAGGTCTGTCCGAATTGCAATTAAGCAGAAGCAAATGATGATCAGAAACACCTTTAAAGATATGGGATACAACAACTTTGGGGTTGTCAAGAATCCACTTAGAAGAACCAAAGAAACGATCAAGGCTTTCTTCCACGAAAGCATTATGATCTCTGAGATTAGACCATGTATATGGATGATCGGAAAAGCTGAGATCTTTCATACCCATAGTTCTGGTAAAGTTCAAAAAAAGCTGGCAGCTAGAAGCAGTACGGGCTGTCCCCCCATTTTTCTCAGAAGGTTTCATGATTTCATTCCAATCCCCCAATAATCCAGTTATCTCTCCACTTATGCTTAGCTTGAATAAGAAATTTCCACTGTTCATTTCTGGAAATGGGGTCAACACTAGCATAAACAAAGATGATCCATGCACATTTTCCATTAGGCTCATACTCAATTTCTATACAAAAGGGGTTGGAGAAAATATTCAGAATCTTGAGAGAGAAATCCCAAAGAACCAAAAGACCGCCACTAAGACGAATGGGGTCCACATTGATCCATCTATCAGCAAACTTGAGGCAATTACAAACCGTATTTATGAATTTGTTTTTGTTTCACATAAGAAAAAGAAAAGCGGGTGGTGGGATCGACAAATCTCCTTGATTTGCGGAATTGTAGAGGGTCCTCCCACACCTCTACAATTCCAAGAGCAAATCATTGGGGGTTAAGGGGCCAATTGGGGCTGGCCTCCACCACCATAGGGGAAGAATCGGTATCGACAGAATCAGACTTACTTCTTTTTTTATCCTGCAATTCTGCGCAATTGGGATCATTGTTTTCATCTGTAAGAGCTTACAGCCCACTTCTGAAAAATCAGAATTTTGGTGCTTAATGGATGACTCTCCTGTTTGAATGATTTTCATGGCTCTTGAGCATTTCTTAATCACTGAATTCATCTTTCCTTTACCATTTTTACTAACAACAATGTTTTGGATGTCTTGAAGGGGGCTTCTGGTGTTGAGATGCTTAACATTGATGTCAATCAGGTTAGCAAGGTTAATTGGGGGAGAAATGGGATTATCCGAGAGCTTTCGAGGTGTGGTTACAGGGCGCGTTTCGGGCATGGGAGTTTTGGAGATTTCAGAATGTTTTGGGGTCTCCCTTGGAATATCTAGATTTTCACAAATGGTAAGATGCTTGGAAGGACCAAGGGTAGATAAAATCTGATTCTTGCTCAATTCTGGAGGCTTTTTATTCTGATCCGAGTTAAGATTGCTTGAACTGATTGGGGTGCTAGTAAGGTCCGTTAGAGGTGGCTGAGTCTGAGGATCAGATGGAGGGCTTTTGTTTTTACCTTGGGAGGTAAATGCATCCTCTGCCCATAGCCAATCTCCGTATTGTCCATCCGCCAATTTAGTTTTTGAGATGTCAGATTTCTTAACCTCACAAAGACGATCGGAATGGCCAACATGACCACAATAGAAGCAAAATCCCGCACGTTTCTCGTATTTAAAATCAACCCAACAAGATAACAATCCCAGTTTGATGAAAGTACCTCTCAGAAGAGGTTTGTTAAGGTCGACAGAAGCAAGAATCTTAATATGACGGCCTCGAATGCTTCCAGATTCTGGAATATAAACGTCTAACAACGAGGAGAAGATTTTACCGATGCTAAAGCCTGTTTCCGACGAATCCAGTTGAAAGGTAAGTTCCATATTTGAATCCATATTTCCAAAGATTAAAGGCTTCCTGTTTCATGTTCAAGCCCTCTGCCCACTCTTTGAGGATGATAAATTGGCTGTCAAACGTCCAGGTCTTACGGATAAAAACTCGTTTCTTGTCCTCGATATTTTTGAAGACAAATTGAAAGAGGTTGTCTCCGAGCTCACGGATGATGAAGGCTTCTTTACTCGGCCATATGAGAGTCATGGTATTTTTTAAGCCGGTGAAGTTGGCTCTTTTGTCCCCAAAGACTTTTCCAAAGAGGCTCCGCTTACATTCCTCGGTACTGCGATGGATATCGAGTTCTTCCAGATCTACTCCTCCCACCTCTGGGAGAACCTTTTCAACCCCTCAACTAAATCCCCATCCATTCTGTCAAGGTTCCTTAAATCCGGTACCCACGCAATAGAATGACAAGGAGCAGCTGACAAGGAAGACAAAAAACAACAGTAACAACACAAATGGTTAGAAGGAGACAAAAGAAAAGGATAACTAAGCTAAAAAAGACAAAAAGAACAGGAATAGGGAGACAAAACAAAGAAAACAACAGTTAAATGCAGAGAATATGGATTATTGATAGATAAGACATAATAAATAACATACATTATGTTTGAACAAGATGAAGTTTTATTCACGACAAGTCCCCAAATTTGGTTTTTCTTTGCGAAACCAAATTTAGTGCTCGAGATTTTGAAAATTTCCGTAACTCTTTGGGTTTTTTTGGTGTTTCCGTTTCATCTATTGGTCGATCAGGAGGCTTTTGTTTTTTATGGCACCAAAATATTGATGTTACGCTTCGGGGATACAATGATAGATTCATTGACGTAGATGTCTCTTGGAAAGGCAATTTATTCCGTGTTAGTGGGATTTATGGGCAGCCAGACGTTTCGCTTCGTCGAGAATTTTGGAACAGTTTTAAAAATCTCTACTCAAATTCTAATAAGCCGTGGATTTGTATTGGTGACTTTAATGAAGTTCTCAAACAAAGTGAATTCTCTGGTATCCGCCGCGTGCGCATTGGCAAATTGCGCTTTTTCGGGAAGCTATTGATCATTGCGACCTTAGTGATATGGGTTATTCGGGACCAAGTTTAACTTGGCACCGACTTTCTATCCATCCTTTTACCCAACGCGGGAGGCTTGATCGTTCCTTGTGCAATCCATCTTTCCGCCATACCTTCCCTCGCCAAAATATCACTCACATCCCATGCTTTACCTCTGAGCATCTAGCCATCCTAGCTCATTTCGAACCTCCGCTACCATCCCACCCCCACCCTCCTAAAAGAAAACCCCCGCGTTTTGAATCGTATTGGATTAAAAGTTCGGAGTCTGAAATATTATTCAGGATAATTGGACTCTTCCATTGGGTGATCTTCATTCGAAACTGTCCCACTGTCTTACTGATTTAATTCGGTGGAATCGAAATTCATTTGGCAACCTCACGGAAAAATTCAGAAATTGAAGAAAGAAATAGTTGATTTGGAGGGAGGCTTTATTTCAAAATCTGTGAAACAGAGAATTCGAAATCTCCATGAGCAGTTGAACTTGCTTCTTGAATTAAATGATCTAAAATGGAAGCAACGTGCGAAGCAGCACTGGTATAAAAATGGGGACCGTAATACGTCATTTTTTCATGCGCACGCATCCAAACGGCGAGAGATAAATCATATTGATTCTTTAAAAGATGATTTGGGGCAATCTCACACTGAATTGAAGGACATCGAGCAACTCATCATCCATTATTTTGAGTCTATATTCACCATGGCTTCCCCCATGCAACAAGATATTCGGCAGGCACTTTTAAGAGTTCGATCACGGGTTACTCCGGAAATGGCAGATAGCTTAACAACTCCGTACTCCGCGGCTAAGGTCTCCAAAGCTGTCAAACAAATGCATTCCTATAAATCTCCTGGCCCTGATGGTATGAGTCCGATTTTTTTTCAAAAGTATTGGTCTGTTGTTGGTAATGATGTCTCTGAATCTGTTCTTAATTTTCTAAATCATAAGAAACTCTTTACGGACATGAACCATACTCATATAGTGCTCATTCCTAAAATAAAATAACCATAGCTTGTTTCCCAATTCCGACCCATTAGCTTGTGTAATGTGGTTTATTGTATAGCGTCTAAAGTTATCTCTAATCGTATGCGCCCCTTCTTAATTCCATAATTTCCGAAACCCAATCCTTTTTTCTTCCTAACCGCCTAATTACAGATAATATTCTAGTCGCTTACGAACTACATCACTCGATGAAAACTCGCACTAAAGGCAAATTGGGTTACATGTCCTTAAAGCTCGATATGACCAAGGCGTTTGATAGGGTTGAGTGGCATTTTGTTTTCGCTGTTCTCGATGCTCTTGGATTTCCCCCTCCCTTTGTTGATCTTATTAAACGCTGTATCACCACTACAAATTTTTCCTTTTTGTTGAATGGCAGCCAGGTTGGTTCGGTCATCCCTCAACGCGGAATTCGCCAAGGCGATCCCATTAGTCCCTACATATTCATTATTTGTGTCGAGGTTTTTTCTTGTATTTTGCAGGATTTACAGGCTGCCCGGAAAATTCGTGGTATCCAAATTAATAAACACGCGCCGAGTATTTCACACCTATTTTTGGCCGATGACACTCTTTTATTTGGGCATGGTACAGTGGATGAGGCTATACATCTAAAATTTACTATTGATTTATTCGAGCGGGCATCTGGGCAACGATTAAATCACGATAAGTCGGGTGTTCTCTCCAGTCCAAATACAAATCCGGCGCTTGCATCTCATATTTCCAATATCCTGGGCATCCCGATTGTGGATTCACACGGCAAATATCTCGGACTTCCTTCCGTTATTGGCAAGAACAAAAGAGATATGTTTGCTTGTATTCAAGATCGGGTTTGGAAGCGAGTTTCAGGTTGGAAAGAAAAAACTCTTTCGCAGGCAGGACGGGACATTCTTATCAAAACAGTAATCTAGGCTATCCCGACCTATGCTATGTCCCACTTCCGTGTGACTGATGTGATCCTTGATAAAATTCATGCTATGGCGGCAAATTATTTTTGGAGTGGTTCGGCGGATAGTAAAAAAATTCACTGGCTTGCGTGGAAGAAATTAGCGCAAAAAAAGGACCATGGCGGGCTAGGATTTCGGCATCTTCGAGCCTTCAATCTTGCGCTCCTTGTGAAGCAAGCATGGAGGCTTCTCACTCGGCCTAATTCCTTGCTTACCCGCCTCCTTTGAGCGAAATACTATTCTGGGGGAAATTTTTTCGGAGCTAGCCTCGGTTGTAGACCTTCGTGGAGTTGGAGGAGCATTTTGGAAAGTCATTCGGTCCTTTTGTTGGGCGCGCGCGCCTTATTCGCTCTGTCTCATCCACTCAAATTTGGCACGATCCTTGGATCCCTCGATCCTCTGATTTTTTTGCCCACCCTATTGGGACCCCGGACGATCCTAATGCCACTATTAACTCTCTTATGGATAATGTTAATATTTGTCGGAAGGAAGATATGATTCAGTCCATGTTCGCACCGGAGGACGCTGCTCTAATTCTGTCTATCCCTGTTGCTGCTACCCAGTCTGACGATTTGTGGTGTTGGCACCATAATAAAAATGGCAAATTTTCTGTAAAATCCGCTTATCGCTTGGTGCTAAATTCGGGTCCTTTGTTCAATCACCTTTCTCCTTTTGGAAGCTCTCCTAATCCAGTTTGGAAAAAGATTTGGAAGCTCGAAGTCCCGCCCCGCTTTAAGATGTTCGCCTGGAGATGTGCCTCTGCATCATTAGCAACCGTGGACCTGCTTGCTGCCCATCATATCAATTCTGAAGATTCTTGCCCTGTTTGTGATGTTCCAGAGAATGCCAACCATGTGTTTTTTGAGTGTCCTTTTGCTTCGTCGATCTTGCACGCTGCTGGGATACTTGAAATTGTGCTCACATTTCGACAACCATCCTTTGCTTCATGGTTTCAGGACATTCTTCTTCACTCTCCTCCAGATGTGGGTCATTTATTTGTAGTACTCTCTAGCTTGATTTGGTACCACCGCAATAAAAGAAAATTCGAGGGCCTCTCCGCGGATTATCTTTGTATTGTAATGGCTGCCAACTCAATCTTAAGAGACTTTCATGCGTCCTCCTTGTGCCCCTTAAGAGTTATTTAACGGCCCGTGCAAATCAAATCTATCAAATGTTTGCCCATGTATTTGTTTTGATGGTGCTCTCTCATCTCAACCGGCTTGTTGCGGAATTGGTGTTGTTACTTTTGACTCGCATGGTCAGTTCTTAACCGGTATATCCAAAAACGTTAATGGTATTAATGATCCTGAAATTGCAGAATTCCTTGCGTTGAAAGAAGCTCTGATTCTTGCTGCTCAAATGAATCTCCCTTCTATCCCACTTTTTGGTGATGCAGCCCAAGTTGTGCTTGCTGCAAACGAACAGGCTTGTGGGTCATCGGCCTCTTCGGGGATCTTTTAGGATATTCTATGTCTTAAAGCTCGGATTCATATCAAAGGCATTTTTTGGTTTAGTCGCTCTCTTAATTTTGTTAGTCATTATTTAGCGCAATTTGCGAAACATATGAACTCGGATTTTTTACTCTGGGATCACCTCCCAGAGCCCTTTTGTCAATCGCTGCTAGACGGTATTTAAATGAAGTATTGGTTTCCCTCAAAAAAAAAAAAAAGATGAAGTTTTGAAAACCCTAAACCAAGCCTCCATAAAGGGGATCTGAAAGTCTCTAGAGAGAGAAAAAGTGCACTTCACAAGGAAGAAAAAGTGTGTAATACTATTCACTACACCAAATTTTGTGTAATGTTTAGAGTTGGGTTGTAAATGTATTTTTGCATATTTGGTGTTATAGTGTGGTATTTGAAGTTGGGTTGGAGATGGCCTTAGAGCATCTCCAACCCATGACACCAAATTTGGTGTTTTGGTGTAATTTTTCAAGAACCATCTCCAACCCACTACACTAAATCTTACACCAAATAAGTTTTTTAATATTTTATTTTCATTTTGGAATAGCAAATATATTTGTTTATGCAATTATTTCTTTTGCTTATATTTTATTACTATTAATGTAACTAAATAAAAACTTATATATAACTAATATTACATTAATTAATTATATTGCAAAATAAATATTACAACCAATATCACAATAAATAAAAATACTAAATTGCATACTAGACAATAAAAACGACAAACCTTAAACAAATATTTAAAGACAAAAGAAGATTAATACATTACTAATTCTCGAAATTAGTATATTTATCCCACAACTTTTAAGATGAATATTTGCTTGCTATTTTGTATTTTATGATAGATTTTGATGCTTTTTTTTAATTAAATTGTAATTTTGTTTATTAATTATTCTAGTTTATAGAAAGTTTTAAGTTTAGTTTATAATAATTTATTAGTAAATATTAACTATTGTTAGTTATTATAATTGTTTATCCAAAATAATAACTATATACAAAATTTAAATAACTAAAACCATGTTACAAATGAATTATATATCAAATATAGGATACAATAGGAATTAAAAGTTTGAAGTAGAAGAAATTGGAGGGCAAAGAGGGAATATTTTTATTAAACCAAATTTGGTTAAAGGAATAGTGTTACACCAAATTTGGTGTAAGACTATTTATTACACCAAATTTGGTGTAATATTTAGAGTTGGGTTGGAGGGAGTTTTTTACATATTTAGTGTTTTGGTGTGGGATTTGAAGTTGGGTTGGAGTTGGTCTTAGGCTTGGGGTACATTGCAATTTGAGTCTCGTAACTATAGGATTGTGGCAAAATTGGTGTCTTTTAAGTCCACCTGTAAAAGCACCCTGCATCTTTAAAAAACTCCCGAATTTCTACATGCCTAATTTTCTGGAAAGATTAAGATTAGGGGCTTCTTGAATTGGCTTCTTGTTTTAATTTGAAGATAAGGACATGCTAAAGCTCACAGCTTCATATTATGTATCCAACTTGTAAGAATTGAGAATACAAAACTAAGCAAGCAGTGAATCTATTGCAATATCCTATACTAATATTCAACCAAGCATCATCACCTGATCAACTCAATAGAAACACGAGACAATACAACTAACGATCATTTATGACTCAAAAACTATAGGCAAACAGTACAAAGAACATGTTCCGCCACACTAAGTTGAGTTGTAGTCTACAAAGAAAACGTAAAGTTTGCCGCTCCTAAAGACAGGCTTAATTGCTAAAAATACCCTGTAACTTTGGGTTGATTGCATTTGAGGACTTTTGTTATTGAGTTTGCAAAATATGCCCTGTAAGTTTAAAAATTCTGCAAAATTGGTCCTATAAGTTTTATACCTAAGCAATTTCAGTCCTATAAGTTCCGAGTTGCTGCAAAATTTGTCCAGCGGAATAATTGCATATTTATATAATACCAATTATACCTTTATTCATACATATGGCTGATTGGCCTAAGTGTTTTGCCTAAAATGGTATCAGAGTCCAGGTTTATTAAGAACTTTTAGTTATATTTATTATATTTATGTAATTAACCATTGGTGAGGAGAATTTTCTCCGAGAATATGGATCTGGACAATTGTCCAAGATGTACACCTTACAGGACTTATCATCAAATTTTGACGATGTATGCACAAGATCACCCGGATAAGATAGCATATTGGAACAACCAATATGTTGAAAAGGAACTTGCATGAGCCGATACGGAAACCTTGAGACACTGCGAGAGACAAACGACATATTATATGCGTTTCTTCACAGTAAACCAGATATTATATGTCGATCTGATGAATCGTCAGGAAGCAGTTCATGAAAATGCCCATCAAAATCATGATTCCTGATGGTGTACCAGAATGGAACGAGATACTTCCAGATACATCTAAAATCTCAAAAGATCTTAAAGAAATCCAGAAGACGATGCAGAATTATGGCAACCGCCATATTCATCTACCAACACAAGTTCATCAGATCCAAAACCAGATGGAGACGATGGTGAAATATCAGAAGGAAACTCTTGAAATCCTTCATGATATTCAGAAACAAGCCAAGAATCTGGAGGACAGACCAAGCTCATCCGGAGGAAAGAAACGTATTGATTTCAGAACAATACCCTATTTACACCAAAAAGGGAAACCAACCGAAGTTATACAAAAAATGACAAATGATGAAAAACTTATCGCTATCATCAAGGGAAAATCCGTCAGAAATTAAAAAGTGATGGATATGGAGAAGATAAATCTTAAAGATCTATATAACCTTGCAGAATCCTTTGCAGGATTAGGAATTGTAGATTTAAAGATGAACGCAGGAGATGGATCAGCTTTTGTTACACTTGACCAACATGGAAGACCACCTCCACCACCACCAATAAATGCCAACGTTAATTGAAGAAAGTTCAGGCTCAAATCCTGAATACCCGGAGGAAAGAATGCCTCACGTCGGATATTTTACTACGAGGAGAGATCTTATTATAGGAACTCGACAATCCAAAAGGCCAAATTTATATAATACACCTTATGAAAAATCGCAGCTCGATCCCATACATATGGATTGATGCTAAATCTGGATATCCTATATTTTAAAAATCGAGAAGTCCTTATTGATGAATGGGCAGCAGCCATGAGGATTGCAGCAGGTACCCTCGATCTTGCGAAAGAAGGATTCATCTTACTCCTTGAGATGAGTCTTGAAGAATCTGCAAAGATTGTATGGGATATGACCGAAGCAAATATGAAAAGCATGGTCACAGCTGGAGAATCAATAAAAGGAATTGTCGATAATATGGCCAAATTATTCAAAATTCATTTTATTGGCATAGGCTATTTTGAGGGATTAGAAGAAAAAAAAAAGAAAAAGATACAAACAAGCCCTCTATTGCCTAGAGTTACAGGATATTTGTCATATTGACGAATATATCAAGTTGTTCACCGAGTACCGGTGGAAGTCTAAGGTAGGAGACAACAAAGCTTCACAACTATTCTTTGTGAAGATTTTGAGTCTTTGGAGAGAAATGCTTATAAGAGAATGTTCGCCTTATTTTTAGCTTCACCGCAAGTGTACGGTGTAGTTTATAGAATATGGTAAGCAAGGTCGTATCCACGGAGACTAATAAATTAATGCGCCAAGTATTGAACTAAAATAGCCTTATTTTGATTTAGACGATTAAAATTGGATGATTGTTTTGAGATTAAGACAAACTAAATTATAAAAACATAAGGTAAAGATAATAATAATAATGAAAGTATCAAGAGAATAAAATGGATTCCCGGGTTATGGTTTCGAATTTCGATTAATATCTCTCTTGTTGTCCGATGTAATCCAAGCCAAAGTTATTATCAATATTCCTATAAGATGATCACAACGGTATTTTATCCCCCCTCTCGAGATGTATATAAAGTGTAGATTGAAATATCTATGCTAGCATCTCTACTCAACAATAGATACACAACTCCCAAAAGCACAAAAGATCAAATGTCCTCACAAATGGTCACAAACCTCTCGATTATGCAAATATTCATGTTAAGTACTCAAGATCTAATATTGAAACTCATCACTCGAATTATGAATCAATATATCAAACATGTTAAATCATTGGCCAAGAGATGAAACAAGAATAAGCATAAAGTACTCAAATATGCTTCAAGACAATAACTTCAACTAAGATTAAAACATCCAACAAGAGTTCAATTAATCTACTTCCAAAACCCAGAAATCACAAGAAGATTAGCTACATATGATGTTCAAACAACTTATAGACAAATTGTTCAATGTCATACTAAGCTCAAATGAAAGATTAAGATACAAGAGAAGCAAGAAAAACTTAGGATAGTCGATAATCTCGCGATATATCTTCGATCCTCAAGCTCCGATGCGACCCGATTCTTTCCTTGATGCCTCCTAGAAAGAGTATTCTTTTGTCTTGTGTTCTAAGTCCAAGAATGTCAGAATATCCCCTGGTGTGTGCCCCTAAAAGTCATTTTATACATTTTTTAAAAGTCGAGGGAAAAGTGCTATCATTTTGTGACATTCCAGCATAGACGCACGGGTCATGCGCCTCAGCCGTGCGTCATCCCGTAGGCATTTTCTGCTTTTCACCAATCCACGCATGGGTCGTGCGTCCACGCACGGGTTACCCGTGCGCTAGTCTGTAGGGTACGCACGGGTCGTGTCCTTGCGCGCGCCCTGCTCGTGCGTGCCCTATTTTTGCCTAATTTTTTGACTTCTTCTTTTTTTGGCTTCTACTCCCGTAGGTTCACTCGATTCTTGGTGTTTCTACTTTGTTGTGCTCGTATTTGTCACCAAATTGCTTCAAATATCATTAAATTCCTACAAAACGAGTAAAACGTAATATCTTTCCCACAAAGAGTGAATATAAACCATTTAATATGAGTTATTGCATGTCTAAACACCATTTTAGTTATAATTATGCCCTAAAATACATGTAAAACTCACTCCTATCAAAACCCCCAAACTTAAACTGTTGGTCGTCCCGGTTAACGCTTTTGAAAACGAGATAAAACACAACTGGGAGTAATGAAAGGTAGCACGCACAACAACTCCATAAAATCTGTATTGTTCATCACAGGTGTCAAGCAACAAATCAACCAAACCTTAAATATCTAACATAGAGCACACATCAAATGAATCATGGTAATTGCTTTGAATCACTTCTCTCAAAGATTAAGTGTATACTCTCATCTAGAATGAATTAAGGGACGTGTTTACACTCAAATCAGTTCCATGTCGCAAAATTACCATAGACTTGCAAATCGTCTCACATCTCCACCACTAGAATATATGCAATTTGTGAATCAAAAAGGACTTTCTCATTTGGTTGTAATGAAGGCTCTTTGGTTAGGGTAGGAAATTTTGGATAAAGTGACTCAAACTCGAGCATATAGACCGGTGAGCATATCAATCATCTACATTAAACTCCCATATACTACTCCAATCATCCCGTATTTTCATCCACTTTACTTATCTCCATCCCTTTTCTTTCTTTTGAGAATCACCTCAAATTACAATCCTTAGCCCCCAAGTTCATTTATATAAAACTCATTTATAAAGCCTATTTTTTTTGACTTTTGTATGAGTTTTCAACAATACATTTCTCTTCCCTTTTCTTCCTCTCATGTTCCCATCAACCAACTCTAACACCACCTTCTAAAATTTTGATTTCACCCATTCACCCTTATTCAATCCCTTTACTCAATGCGATATGCTCAAGTATTGGGTAAGATATATATCAAGTTAAGGTTTGAATTGTGACTATCAAACATTAGGCAATAGGCTCAAGTTGGCTAAACTAGGGATTTCAATATCATCATTGGGTAAGCAAAAGGCTTGAAGGGCTAACAAAAATGGCATTTGATCATTTCCACAATTTGCATACAACATGTGACCTTGACAGAGATACCAAAGCAAGTTCTAGAATTCAACAACATGAATGATACACTCAAGCCAACAACAAGACTGCATAATGGAAGCAATAAAGGCTCAAAAGCGCACAGGCTTGTACATATGTAATTCAAAGCATCAAACCCAGTTTTCCATATCAACATGCTCAATGTTATCTATTCATGGCTCAATCAAACTCATGTTCAACACCCAATCCAAACAATACAGATTTTTCAACAAAATACAACCATCAAGTCGCATCACACCTGGTCAACTCACTCCCTAAAATCTATGAAAACAGTAAACATGCTAAAACTGTAAATGTGCTACTAATGCAAATGCAACCTAAAATGCTCTACATGCAACTAAATGAAACACACAAAATGCAATTTTGTTTTCTTATCCACACTTTTCATATCAAAATATTACCTCTCCCCCAAACTTGAATGAAATTATATTGCACGGAAAGGACGGATAGAATTTTAATAGTGAAAAGTGGGGATATACCTGAGTTACTGTGGAGGTGGCGGCGGGAAGTGGCCCTGAGATATGTGCCACTCGCGTATCTGATGCATCATCTGCATCATCTCTAGGTGCCTTTGCTCCTACTCCAAGGTCATCTGATCGTATTCCGCCCTGAATGCACGGAAATCATCCCTATGCTGCCGTAACTCTTTCCCGAAGGCATATAGCATGTCATGAAAATCATGCCCTCATTGTGACTCGCAACCATATGAGGTTCCTGGATGATCTCTGCTATGTGAGGGTCCGGGCTGATATCCGCCATGTGAGGGTCCAGGGATGTCATACTGTATTTGAGGAGGGTGAGGCTCAAATACCCTTTCTTGCCTGTTGAACTCCTCTTCTTCGACCGCAACATCCTCTTCATCAGGGAACCCTTCAACTCTTCGCCTCTTTCTTGCGTTTATTGCCTCAATAACTCTGATATGTGCTTCAGAGTTAAGAAGGAAATTAGTCGTGTCATCAAGAGTATCCACGGTGGTGTATCTAGGGTTCGACAATGGAAATGCATCTCCTCGCATTTGTTGGAGAAAGAACATTCCGTCTTCATCTGTAATAACCCTCATGTGGCGCAACGATGCCATGTTAACTCTTGTGCTGCCTGGTAGTGGCTCCAAACCTCTAAAAGTAATATTAAAATGTCGGGCAATAGGGGTGATCAGTCCCCCTATAGAGATAGCACCACCGCCCTGCTTGGCTATATGTTCAACCTGTTCAGCAAAGTAGGCAGCTGTATTTTAAGGTGTACTCGTCAACATACACCACATCAAATATAACTCCCTAGCGGTCATCCCTCCATTATTTTCTCTTGCAAAAAGGAGGATGAAGTCACTCTCTGTATATACCGGAAGACTAGATTCCGGACCCAAAAATATTTGTCCCGTTTCCGGTGTTTGCACGAGCATTTGTCAGAAGTCATACTGGCTATATTGATTCGACGGTCTGAAGGGCGCATTGGTGGGAACCCCAAAGATTGTGTTCAGTTGAATAATAGATAACTGTCTCTGCTCATTTCCCAACTGGAATTCCATCCCGATTAGTTCATTACTTATATCTCTGAACACCTTCACCGTACTGAGAAACTCGAGTGTGTACTTTTTATATGTCGGCCACCTTCTCATCATAAAATTAGTCCACCACACTCTTTCAAATAAACGCCACACATCATCATGTATCCTAAGACTTTGGGTACATTCATCGTCGGCGTAGCGTGATGGTTGTATCGGGCGGTTGACTAATCTATTCCACCGCTTTAAGTCATCATTTCAAGTTAATACAACTCCGTAGGCCGCGGGGCTATCGGGTTGTACCTCTTGCAGTGGTTCCTCCCTGGGACGTCGTCTCCTACCTTGAGGGTTTCTTCTGTCCGCCATTAATTGTGAATTTGTACCTGGAATAACATATATTAGTAACCCAAACAAGACCAATTACAAGCACAAAATGATGAATTTAAGCCAAACTAGATAAATAGGGTATAATGACTCTCCGTTATCAATTTAAGCAACAATCTAGCTCCAAGCTATCAAACATTCACATAATTGTAAAGGATCATAGTCTTAATACCCTAACCATAATAGCACATGCGAAATTCATCATCAATTCAACTCAATATTGCTCCAATTCAACATGCTCACCATATGTTCGATAAATTGCTTCAAAGAAAAATTCAACTTAAAGCACGACAAACTATCACAACATGCACCCAATATGATCCTTCAATCATACATTACAATAAATTCTAACGAAAACATGAAATTCTTACCGAAAATCCCAAAATTGAGCAAATGATGCAAACTGGAACCATAGGTGCAATTTCAACAAATTCTTCAATCCAAACTCCAAATTAATGCAAAGTATAAATGCAAGATGATAAGAGAATGAATTATATGAGAGAGATTTGATGAAAATTCAGAAATTTGAGCAATGTGTGGAGAGAGGGGTGATTTTCGTGTGTTTGTGAAGAACAGGGTCTGGGGAGCTGTTATAACATCCCTGCAGAATAGCGCACGGGTCGTGCGCTGGCGCACGGGTAACCCGTGCGTACTTTGCCGTAGGGTGTTCAAATTTTTTTCTTCAGGCACGTACGGGTCGTGCGCTGGAGCACGGGTCACCCGTGCGTGATGCCGTAGCAACATCATTCCCCCTCCAGGCACGCACGGGCGTGCGCCTAGCGCACGGGTTACCCGCGCGTACCTGTACAACAACACTCAGGTTTTTGTCTTTTTTTTAATAAATATAAAAATAAAAGAAACACACACAAAATGAATATTCACACCAGAAACCGTTGGGTTGCCTCCCAACAAGTGCTTTATTTAACGTCTTTAGCTCGACGCCTGTTTTCATTCCGTCACGGGTCTCGCAAGGTGAGGGATGTCACCTCCTCTTGGTTACCTCTATGGAAATAGTGTTTAATCCTCTGGCCATTTACTATGAATGTCTCACCATCTTGGATTAACAATTCCACGACTCCTGGAGGATTCAATATCTTCTTTATCACAAATGGCCCCGACCACCTAGATTTGAGTTTTCTAGGGAAAAGTTTAAGACGTGAGTTGTATACGAGAACTGGTTTCCCTGGTAAAAACTCTCGTTTCTTGATCATTCTGTCGTGCCATCTTTTGGTGCGTTCTTGGTAGATGCGGGAATTTTCATAAGCTTCATCCCAAAATTCTTCCATCTCATTTAAATGGAGCAACCTCTCTTCACCTGCCTTTTTGAACTCCACATTCAGTTTCTTTACCGCCCAAAACGCCTTATGCTCTAATTCCACCGGCAAGTGACACGATTTTCCGAAGACGAGCTGATACAGGGATGTGCTTAATGATGTCTTATATGCTGTCCGGTATGCCCATAGAGGATCATCCAATTTCAATGCCCAATCCTTTCGATTTATGTTCACCGTCTTTTCGAGAATCTGTTTGATCTCGCGGTTGGCTACTTCGTCTTATCCATTGGCTTGTGGATGATATGCCAATGCAACTTTATGTTTAACCCCATATTTTGCCAATATGTTGCTCATCAGTTTATTTACAAAATACGACCCTCCATCGCTACTTAAAGCTCTTGGAGTTCCAAATCGAGTAAATATATTTTTCTTGAGGAACCGCATCACTACCTAGCGTCATTTGTTTATGAAGGAATCGCTTCTACCCAATGGGATACATACTCTACAGCAAGTAGAATATATTGATAGCCCGAAGAATATGGAAATGGGCCCATAAAGTCAATCCCCCACACATCAAACAATTCAACTTCAATTACATTGGTCATCGGCATCTCATGTCGCCTAGAAATGTTTCCCATCCGCTGACACCTGTCACATTGTTGCACATACAAATAACAATCATTAAATAAAGTAGGCCAATATAACCCACTTTGTAATACCTTTGCCGCCGTGCGAGTCGGACCAAAATGTCCCCCAGAAGGTGAGGAGTGACATTGTTGTAGAAATCCCTCCCACTCTTCTTGAGGCACACATCGTCTGATGATTTGATCTGAACACCTCTTAAAGAGTAGGGGGTCGTCCCACATATAGAATTTGACATCGTGGAAGAACTTCTTTTTCTGATATGATGATAAATTTGGAGGCAAAACTCCTACGGCCAAATAGTTAACAATATCTGCATACCCAGGAACTTTGCTTCTTCCATTAGTAACCGTTCATCTGGAAATTCCTCTTTGATCACTTTTGTACCTCTTTTCTCCTCCTCTTGATGTTTAATTCTAGATAAGTGGCCTGCCACCACATTCTCACATCCCTTTCGGTCTCTGATTTACACATCGAATTCTTGCAATAGAAGAATCCACCTAATCAGTCTTGGTTTCGCATCTTTCTTATCAAAAAGATATTTGATAGCCGCATGGTCAGTGTGGAATATCGTTTTCGTTCCAATCAAGTAGGATCAAAACTTATCAAATGCGAAAATAATTGCCAACATCTCTTTCTCGGTGGTGGTATAATTCTGTTGAGTACTATCCAATGTTCTACTTACGTAGTAGATGGATCTAAATAACTTTTCCCTTTTTTGACCGAGAACAGCCCCTACCGCAAAATCACTGGCATCACACATCAATTCGAACGACTGACTCCAATCTGGGGCTACAAGAATAGCTGCGGTCACCAACGCCTTCTTCAAGATTTCAAATGTCTGCAACAATCATCGGAAAAATTGAAAGCAATATCTTTTTCTAACAATTGACTCAAAGGTTTAGTGATTTTTGAAAAGTCACGAATAAACCTTCTATAAAATCAGGCATGCCCCAAGAAACTTCTGATGGCTTTTTCATTTGTAGGAGGTGGTAGTTTCTCAATGGCCACAATCTTTGCTCTATCCACTTCTAAACCTGCGGAAGAAACTCGGTGACCAAGTACAATACCATCACGTACCATAAAATGGCACTTTTCCCAATTTAAGACAAGATTGGTCTCTTCGCATCTCTGTAATACTAAAGAAAGATTGTGAAGGCAATGATCAAAAGAATCACCAAATATAGAGAAATCATCCATAAACATCTCCATAACTTTCTCAATAAGAACATGGAAAATAGCCATCATACATCGTTGAAAAGTTGCGGGCGCATTACATAGTCCAAATGGCATTCGGCGAAATGCAAATGTGCCGTAAGGACATGTAAATGTCGTTTTTTCTTGGTCTTCCGGTGCAATCATGATTTGGTTGTACTCGGGATAACCATCCAGAAAGCAATAATAATCATAACCCGCTAAATGATCTAGCATCATATCAATGAAGGGGAGGGAAAAATGATCTTTTCGAGTGGCATCATTAAGCTTTCTATAATCAATACAAATACGCCACCAATAACAATCCTAGTAGCAATCAATTCTTCATTCTCATTTTTCACAACCGTTACCCCGCATTTCTTAGGCACAACTTGTACCGGACTTACCCAAGAACTATCTGATATAACATATATGATCCCAGCATCTAACCATTTGAAAACTTCTTTCCTAACAACTTCTTGCGTAATAGGGTTTAATCACCTTTGATTTTACACTAAGGGTTTATAAACATCTTCCATCCGAATTTTATGCATGACAATGGATGGACTTATGCCTTTTAAATCAGTTATGGACCATCCTAGTGCAGACTTATGTTTTCTCAACACCCTAAGCAATTTATCAAGTTGAGTTGAAGTTAGAAGAGATGATACGATTACCATATTTGCGTTATTCGCCCCAAGGAATGCGTATTTGAGGTGCTTGGGTAGTGGCTTGAGTTCTGGAGTTGAATTTTCTATCTCAGTATCATGCACGGGCTGGCCGTGCTAAGGCGCATAGGCCGTGCCTGCTCCCCTGTCCTCAGAGACCTCTTCGGCACCACACACGGGTTGCCCGTGCTCTGGCGCATGGGTCGTGCGTTCTTCAGGGTTTTTGGCATTTTCTTCGGCACCACGCATGGGTCGCCCGTGCGCTGGCGCACAGGTCGTGCGTGGCTGCAGACTTGGTTCCCTGAAATCCGTCTTCGCGTTTTTGCCTCTCGCGCTTTTTGCTAGTTCCTGCATATTATCTAAAGCACAAACATAGTCGTACAGGTCTTGGTTATCGAAATCAAGTATTACACTCGACGTTGAACATGAATGGGTTAAACCAAACTCTAAATCATCCCTCGACAATGTATGATCAACATAATCCTCAATGCATGAACTAACTATGTCTAAGAAATTACAATTCTCCACAGTATCATGAAATTGCATAGCCTTATATATAGAAAATAAAACATGCTCATCATTAACCCGTAATGTGAGCTCTCCTTTTTGTACGTCTATTAAGGCTTTCCCGGTAGCAAGGAATGGACGTCCAAGTATCAGTGGGACATCTTCTATTAAGGCTTTCCCAGTAGCAAGGAATGGACGATCTTCTTCCATGTCTAGAACCAAGAAATCCACAGGGAATAAGAATTTGTCAACTTTTACAAGCACATCTTCTATAATTCCCTTAGGATATATGAGTGACCGATCTGCAAGTTATAACATCACCGTGATTGGCTTCGCTTCTCCTAGTCCACGTTTCCTGAAAATGGACAAGGGCATCAAGTTAATACTTGCTCCTAGATCACACAATGCTTTATTAAAAAAATTACCACCAATTGCACAAGGGATAGTGAAACTCCCCAGATCTTTTAGTTTTTGTGGTAGTTTCCCTTTGGATTATCGCGCTACATTCTTCCATTAAATTCACTGTTTCAAAGCTTGTCATCTTCCTCTTTTTTGACATAACATCCTTAAGAAATTTCACATAATTTGGCATTTGCTCTAGTGCATCTGCAAAAGGAATGTTAATGTGCAATTTCTTAAATATATCAAGGGATTTTGCAAATTGATCATCAAGATTTTTCTTTTGAAATCTTTGAGGGAAAGGAAGAGAGATAGGCAATTTAGACACATTAGAGTTAGAAGAAGATTTAAGCTTCTCAGCCCTGGTTTGTTCATCTTTTTATCTCTCGGTTTCCCCCTCGACCTCAACATCATCATTCATCACCGATTCAACATCTCCCATCTTAGATGCTCCACTTTCGGGACCATGCACGACCGGACCGTGCTCGGATGCGCATGTTGTGCGTTCATCCGAATTTTCCAGATTTTTCTTTTCTTTCGGTCCCTCATATTCCGTACCACTCCTTAGACGAATGGCTTTACAATGCTCTTTCGGATTAACTTCAGTGTTACTCGGAAATTGACCCTTTTGATGTTGCCCACCAACAATTGTAGCTAATTGGCCCATTTGAGTCTCAAGGTTTTTCATTGTAATGGCCAACTGTGTCACTAGTAGCTCCATCTTGTCCATCCTTGAGTCGTGCCTTGTGAAGCGGCTCCTCGTTTCACTCATTAATGAACTTGATTGATTTATGAACGAGGTGAGGGCATCTTTCAAAGATGATTTGCCTTCCACATTAGTACCCCCATTCGATGCATTAAATCCCGGTGGTGGTTGCATCACATTCTTGGTATTAGCATAGGAAAAATTTTCATGGTTTCTCAAGCCCGGGTGGTAGTGTGTTGGAGTTGAATTGTTTCGGAAATTGTTGAAATTCCTGTTATTCACATAACTAACCTCCTCCATAGGATATCGAGGAACTTCACTACTCGTTTTTGCGCTTACTTCTGCCCCTTTCGTAAGAACACTCAAATGATTTGTCAATGCCACCATTTGCGCCGTCAACACCTTAATTGGGTCGGAATCCGAAATTTCAACCACTCGTTGTACATTGGACCTATCGGATGGCCATTGATAAATGTTCATGGACATTTCTTCAAGAAGATTTAGGGCGTCTTGCGAAAACCTCGCCAATAACGCTCCTCCCGCTGCGGCATCAACAAAAGACCTCGTTTGCCCCATCAAACCATTGTAAAAGAAACACAATTGTTGATCCTCCGGGAAACCGCGTTGTGGACATCTTCTTAGCAAATCCCGGAATCGTTCCCAAGCCTCATACAAAGGCTCAAAGTCAAATTGTCTGAATTGAGTGATTTCACTTTTGAGCTGCAAAGTTTTGCTCGGTGGAAAGAATTTTTACACAAAAACTTTTGGCTTAAATCGTCCCATGTGCTTACACTTCCTTGCGTCAAAGTACCCAACCAACTCCTTGACTTATCCCTCAAAGAGAAAGGGAATAGGTGCAATCTTATGGCGTCATCTGAGACTCTGTTCATTTTTATTGTGTTGCAAATTTGGATAAAGTGTGCAAGGTGAGAATTGGGATCCTCGGTTGCGAAACCCCCAAACTGATCTTGTTGCACCATGTTTATTAATGCCGGCTTAAGCTCGAAGTTGTTGGCATTTATCGGTATATGAGCAGTACCTTCGTAATTACGATTCATTTGTGGTCGAAAGTAATCACAGATGGCTTGTTGTTGGACCGGTATTGGTAACTCGTTGATCCCATTGATCCCATTGTTACCCCTGTTTTCTTCTTCCAAATCCCCCATAATCTGATTTTGTTGTCTTTCAGCCCGTCTAGTAGTTGCACTAATTCTCCTTGCGAAAGCCTCAACTTCTAGTATGAGCGGTATTAATTCTCCTCGCCTAGAGCGAGTGTTCATGCACTACCTGGACCAAACTAAAAGAAACAAGTCAAATAATGTAGGATTCAAATCAAACAAAATATAAAGAAAGAAACAAAAAATGTCTAAATTAAAAATAATTCTATCTATCGCAATATTAGCACCAAAAATTGTATTAGTCCCTGGCAACGGCGCCAAAAACTTGTTCGCCTTATTTTTAGCTTCACCGCAAGTGTGCGGTGTAGTTTATAGAATATGGTAAACAAGGTCGTATCCATGGAGACTAATAAATTAATGCGCTAAGTATTGAACTAAAATAACCTTATTTTTATTTAAACGATTAAAATTGGATGATTGTTTTGAGATTAAGACAAACTAGATTACAAAAACACAATGTAAAGATAATAATAATAATGAAAGTATCAAGAGAATAAAATGGATTCCCGGGTTATGGTTTCTATTAATATCTCTCTTGTTGTCCGATTTAATCCAAGCCAAAGTTATTATCAATATTCCTATAAGACGATCACAACGGTATTTTATACCCCTTCTCGAGATGTATATAAAGTGTAGATTGAAATATCTATGCTAGCATCTCTACTCAACAATAGATACACAACTCCCAAAAGCACAAAAGATCAAATGTCCTCACAAATAGTCACAAACCTCTCGATTATGCAAATATTCATGTCAAGTACTCAATATCTAATATTGAAGCTCATCTCTCGAATTATGAATCAATATATCAAACATGTTAAATCATTGGCCAAGTGATGAAACAAGAATAAGCATAAAATACTCAAATAGGCTTCAAGACAATAACTTCAACTAATATTAAAACATCCAACAAGAGTTCAATTAATCTACTTCCAAAACCCATAAATCACAAGAAGATTAGCTGCACAAGATGTTCAAACAACTTATAGACAAATTGTTCAATGTCATACTAAGCTCAAATGAAATATTAAGATACAAGAGAAGCAAGAAAAACTTAGGATAGTCGATAATCTCACGATATATCTTCGATCTTCAAGCTCCAATGCGACCCGATTCTTCCCTTTATGCCTCCTTGAAAGAGTAGTCTTTTGTCTTGTGTTCTAAGTACAAGAATGTCATAATATGCCTTGGTGTGCGCCCCCAAAAGTCCTTTTATACCTTTTTTTAAAAGTCTAGGGCAAAGTGTTGTCATTTTGTGACATTCCAGCACAGGCGACGGGTCGTGCACCTCACGCATAGGCTACCCATGCGTCATCCCGTAGGCATTTCCTACTTTACTGTTCCTGCGTCCACGCACGGGTTACCCGTCCGCTAGTCCGTAGGCTCAGTTTGCCTAACCAGGTATGCACGGGTCGTGTCCTTGCGCACGCCCTGCTCGTGCGTGCCCTGTTTTTTCCCAATTTGTCCGACTTTTTCTTATTTTGGCTTCTACTCCCGTATGTTCACTCAATTCTTGGTGTTTCTACTTCGCTGTGCTCGTATTTGTCACCAAATTGCTTCTAATATCATTAAATTCCTACAAAACGAGCAAAATGTAATATCTTTCCCACAAAGAGTGAATATAAACCATTTAATATGAGTTATTGCATGTCTAAAAACCAATTTAGTCATAATTATGCCCCAAAATACATGCAAAACTCACTCCTATCAGGGAATACAAGAATGCAGCGAATTTGGATACGGTGGCTAGAAGAATGTCATTCTTGAAGGCCAAATTATCTGAATGGTGCTATCAGGCAGCACTTTACAGGAATTATAAGAGATTAAGAGGAATTAACAAAACAGTTCCTCTATGTTGCATAGACGATGACATCCCAACAGTTGTGGGAGGTCAACCACAGTGGCATAAGAAGAAGAATGAGAGAAGCCGTCCATACAGCCATGGAAGTAGCAACAAAAGAAGTAGGTCCTCATGGAGACCTAGAAGGTTTTGGTCAAAACAAAAGGCCCGAAGTTACAAATCAGGGCAAAGGCCAACACCAAGCAGGAATAGAGCCTCTTCATCAGGTTGAAATCAAGGAAGTACCAGCAGGACCCCTGGTAGAAGAACAACTTTCAAAAGAGCTCACACCAGGGCTAATGAAAGTTTCAAATATTGTAATTGCTGGACATGCGGAGCAAGAGAGCATATTTCAATAGATTGCCCAGAGAACCAGAAAGGAGGAGTCAGACAGTTCGAAGCCACACCAGAGTTCAAAGAAGCTATCTATTATCAAGATTTGATCCAGGTGTATCGATTCGAGGATCTACCCTCAGATGAAAGCATCGATGAAGAAGAGATCTATTCTGACGATGGAAGTGAATCCAGTTCAGAATCGGAGTGAAGAATTTTTTTTTCAGCAAACGGTTAGAGAGGATATGTCAGGATTCCTCTCTCACACTACGGTTTCTCATAAGACTCTTATGAGAATTATGAAGGAAGATCTAAAGCTTCAGATATACGGTGGTTTTACAATCGGTGCTATGGAAAAGGTTTTGGATAAGATTGGGTTTCGTAATAGAAAACACCAAATTATCCATAGGGTAACTACCGGAGAATTTGCCATCCCGATGAGTTCACTGGTAACTCGATCGAGATGCAATTGGTCCCTTACAGAGAAATCTAGGAGATCAAAAGCACAGTTAAAAGAGACATTGCCAACACACTTTCATGGATAAATATCGGAGCCATAAGAGTTATTATTAAGGCGACATTCAAGGAAGGAATATATTCGCCACTAAATCTTGCTATCTTTGACAAGTGAATCCAAATCTCAAGGATTCAATGCCTTGGAGCGGTTACAAGAAATTTGTATGTAGGAAAATTGGCATTTAATATCTATCCTAGAATTGCATACAATCTGGGAGATCGAGATTTCAACAGAGTCTTAACCTTCATCAAGATTTCAAAAGAGTCAATTTGATGAAATAAGGGAATAAACCGTACTCGATTACATACAAGATTTCCTATGCTCTCTCAAATACACATCATTCAGAAATATTTTTGAGAAAGGAATTTATTGAAGTCCCAAGAATCTTTGAGGACTTTGCCAGAGTGGTTCTACCAGAAATCATAGAATCTCCAACTATAAAGGAGATTGATATGACAATTCAAGATCAACCAGTCTTCAAAAAAAGTCGAAGTCTCAAAATTGAGCCAAAGAGGATGTCTTTCCAACAAGACAGAATGATAAGCAGTAGCCGTTGGGAAGCAAAGAGATCGAGTACAGTTCAGCGTATCCTAGATGTTTTCAAAACACAATGAGAACTGAAATACCCAGAAGGATGGAGAGAAGTTGAAGTAATATTCGACATCACTCAAAAGGATAATATTTTTCCTTGTGATGTTCTATATTATCTCTAACAACCTATAGTCGGAAGGTATCAAGGAAGCCTGAAGATAGGTGAAATTGAGCTGACTATCACAACAGCAACAGGGAAAATCCCAGAACAATTAATGCTGGGAATTGAATTTCTTGAGGATCATAAACCTTGGGAAAGATTACAAGATGGAATGGAGTTCACAGTGGCTAATAAAAAATACAAAATCAGATAACCACTAGCCCATTCTCCATATACATTTCTATCGGAATGTTATATGTGAATACAAAGCCGAGTATTTTGCTGCCTATATTGATTCAGGTGCCGGAATATGTACTGCAAAGCCGGATGTTATTTTTAAAGAGATTGGAGAGGATTTACCAGCTATTGCAGGAAGAGATTTCTCTAAAAGAATTCTTATTCTTAACAGAGGAATTAAACAAGCAGAAATTATGATCGGAGGCGCAGGCGGTACCCCATGGTACAAAGTAAAGACGCCACTAATCTATTTCCATGATACAGGAGCAGATGTTTTGCTAGGAAACAATTTTCTACAAACATTTAAGAGATTTACATAGGAGAATGAGACGAGAAGACTAATTTTCACAACCTTATGTGATCATAAGATTATTGTCCAACGTCTGCGGGAAGCATTTTATCAAAAAATGCCCATTAATTTTCGCAGAAAGCATGGTGATGAAGCCAAACTTCAAAATCCAAAAATGGCGGATCGAAGGAAATTTGGTGAATCATTATTATCCTTTAGACAATTTGGTTCGAACCATAAGGATAAGAAACTATGGGATAATAACTTGTATTCATTTAGGGCTCGTTTGGTTGCAGGATGGTAATGGGTGTGATACATTCCAAAGTTATTTTCCAACTTTATAAGGTGGATATAATATATCCTAATCTTATGTTTGTTTGAGGGATTAGTCTTATGGATATACCTTCTTTTATTAATAATGTATTTAGTTCAAGATGGATAAGAACAATCAACCCAACTAATCTTACCTTTTTGCCCCCAACTTATAATTCATTTTCCCTTTTCACCCCACCTAATATTACCTATTTGCCATTCACCACTTCCTTATTTCATCAGTTCATTTTCCTTCCACCCACGCAAAAAATTCCCAGACCCTTACAATGAACCATTTATGTTTTCAATGAACCTCTGTTAGTATGGATTTTTAATCACATAAGTTTTTTGTTTCATACAAAAATACCCAACAATTTTGGAAATTTGGATTAACTAACCAACTATATAACTTTTGAGGCAAATATAAGATTTCTAAAAGGTCAGGCCATATATATAAATATTTCACATGTTGGCGAACTTTTTGTTTCATACAAAAATACCTTAAATTTTGAAAATTTGGATTAACTAACCAACTATATAACTTTTGAGGCAAATATAACATTTCTAAAAGGTCAGGCCATATATATAAATATTTCACATGTTGGCCAGAACTTTTTGTTTCATACAAAAATACCTAGAATTTTGCAAATTTGGATTAACTAACCAACTATATAACTTTTGAGGCAAATATAACATACAACTAAAAGAAACAGAACTTTGATGTTTGATGTTAAACACCCAAAACTTTTAATTAAAACTTGAATTTTTCTAAACTTACAAAAGAACCCATAAATTTCATGGGGCAAAAACATAAAAATCCAGAACTTTGGTGTTTGAAAAACTTAAACAACTAAAAGTTTGATAAATTTACAAAAGTACCCAAAACTTACAAAATAACCCACAAATTAAATAAGCCTCAAGTTTTCCAAACTTACAAAAGAACCCACAAATTTTATGGGGCAAAAACACCAAAACCCAGAACTTTGGTGTTTGAAAAACTTAAAACACCCAAAAGTTTGGTACTGTTTCGAAGTTACCCAGAACTTAACAAGAATAGTTTAACAGATCAGTTTTAGTAGTTAACAAAGACTTAACAATGACTATGAGCAATGAAAGATCACTAGAATACATAACTAAAGGACATCATCTGATTACTTGCATCCCACATTTTTGCATTTTATAAGTCATTTCAAATTAGGTAAGCAATGATCTTAAATGGCCAAGAAGTAGATATGGTTATTCTCAGTTAAAACGCACCATCTGTTTTGGTTGGAGCTACCGTTCGATAATGCTTGTAAAAGAAAACAATGTAACAATGAGGGAGGAAAAAATGAATGTCAGGTTGTGAGAGAAACAACAAGAATGGGGAGGGAAATGGGGGTATTGCTGGCATTTCACTCCTTATCAGAGAGTGAGTGAAATTGTATCCCACCCCCTTGGTGGGATATGGTATACTCATTTTGGGTGGATAGTGGACCGGGCCCTTGCTTTTTCATGGGCTTTGAAGGTTTGAACCAAACTAATTAATGGGAGTGAAATATTAAAAATGTGTGTGATATCCCTCCCATTAACCACAACCAAACGAGCCCTTAGAGTATAAGGAGATGAAGGGAAAAATGCAATATTAGTCCCGTATCTATAGGGGCGTTGCAATATTAGTCCTGTAACTTTTGAAATTGCGATTTTAGTCCTGTATGTTTTGCCTTTTCTGCAATTTTGGTCCCACAAGTTTTAGATTTGTGTAACTATGGTCCTATAAGTTTTAAGTTGATGCAAATTTAGTCCTAAGGTCTATTTCAATATTTTAATTATTCCCGAAATTCCCTTGATAACCAAAATTTAATATACCTAAGATCAAGTTTAAAATAGCATTAGAACCTATATTTTATTTAATTGAGTAGAATTTATTTATCGCTATAGATTGCCTAATGATGGAAGAATTTTAGATTTATGAATCCATATCAAAATCTGATATATGATTTCTACATGTATTATTTCATAATTATGAAAATACAAAAATACGTAAAAATATGCCAAAATTGATCGACCGAAATTACCACAACTAAAAAATAAAAGAATAAAATTGCCAAATTCCAAAACTTACATAATTAAATTGTTATTTTTGCTAAGGGGCAAAATTGTCATAGGACTAAAATTGCAACTTTAAAAGTTACAGGACTAATTTTGCAGCACCCCTATAGATACAGGACCAATTTTGCAATTTTCCCGGAGATGAACGAATATCTCCGGAGGCTATTACAGAATTAATGATGAGCCTAATGGAGAATCTACAGAGTGATGTTACAATAAAAGAACAAATATCACTCGAGGATATCAAGAAGAAGATCCAAAGGAATTACAATAAAATTCCTTTGGCATGGTGGGATAAGAACGAGCTCAAATCTTCATTGAAAGTTAAACCAAGAAAGGAGTACGAGTTCGTGAGATTCAAACCAATCTTTATGAACTAGGAGGATCATGAGGATATGCAGAAAATACTTAAGGAACATCTGGACCTTAAGTTGATTTCACCAGGAGTTTCTCCATACATCAGTCTAGGATTCTTAGTCAGAAACCATGGAGAGCTTAAAAGAGGAAAGCCAAGACTTGTTATTAATTACAAATGGATTAATAACATTTTGGAGTTCGACGAATACTATATCCCAAGCAGAGAACACTTGGTGAACTGCATCAAAGGTGCCAAGATATTCTCGAAGTTCGATTGCAAGTCTGGATTTTACCAAATTAAGATGGAGGAAGAAAGTAAGAAGTTCACAGCTTTTTCCACACTACAAGAACATTATATTTGGAACGTGATGCCTATGGGATTGGCTAACGCACCCAGATATATCAAAGGAAGCTGGATAATCTCTTCAAGGATTATTTCAGTTTCATGTTCGTATATATTGATGACATTCTTATCGCGTCAAAGAACATGAAGGAGCATCTCAAACATTTGAAAATATTTTCAGATATTTGTCACAAGGAAGGATTAGTACTTTCCGAAAAGAAAGCAGTGATTGCTACAAGATAGATTGAATTCCTCGGAATTGAAATCGATGAATCTGGGATCATCTTACAAAGTCATATTGTAGAAACGATACAGGGATTCCCAGATATACTGAAAAACAAGAAGCAGCTTCAGAGTTTTCTTGGAGTTGTCAATTTTGCTGGAATGTTCATAAACAATCTAGCACACTATTGAAAGGTGTTTAGCCCATTGCTCAAAAAGATGCTACATTCAAATGGGAAGATGAACATTAGGAAGGAAAGCAACTTAAAGAAGTTTGTAAAAAGCTTCCAAAACTTGCAATTCCACAAGATGAAGATGAACCGGTTCTATATACAGATGCCAGTGACTATTGGTGGGCAGCAGTTCTTACAAAAGCTACACCAAATGGCGAAGTGCCATGCAGATATTGCAGCGATCTTTTTACAGATAGTGAAGCAAATCGATGGCATATAAACGAGAAATAATTCTTTGCAGTCAGAAAGGCTTTCAAAAAATGGCCTCTATTTTTACTGGCTAAAAAGTTTACTTTAGAAATTGATAATTCAAGTGTCAAGGCTTTTCTGAAAAACAAAATTGAATCAAAACCAGAAAAGGCTAGATTACTTAGATGGCAAGCTGAATGTCAATATTATGATTATGATATTGTCATTATAAAATCTCATGAAAATGTTTTTACAGATTTTTTGACACGAGATGGAAGGACGCATTGCTGACGAGATCCTTAAACAAGTAAGACATCCCAGGGAAAACCTAGAGAGTCTAGAACGAGATTTTGGGACGTTATGTATCAATGCAGACGTTGTTGGACGACTTCAACAGGCTGACCAGAAATCCATTTCTAGTCAAATATGAGCATGCCAGTTCGCTCAAGGACAATTGTTCTTAGCGCTTCAAGGGCCTCTCCTCCAGGCCGCTTCTCCTACGATGCAAAAAGGGTCGAATAGAGAACGGGGCTCTAACCCGGATATTATGGATTCAAATACCATAATCACAAGTGTTGCAGGTGATGCATCCCCTGAGGGTGTACAAACTTTAATGAATGTTGAAGCTCCGGTTTCACAACCCGAGTCTTCAAGTCAACCTAGCACCTCTGGGGTAAAAGAGAGAGGTTGAATCTTAGGCCACAGACAGACAAATCTAAGGTTCAAACTGACGAGATTAAGATTCCTCCAATGCAGGTATATCAACGACAATGGGAGAAATTGGTTACAAGAAGAGGTATTAACCCAGAAAAAAATAATGGTTGATATCTCAGGCAAGTATCCTAGAGTTTGGATGAAACCAAGAAGTCATCCAAATGAAGTACAAGAATGATATACTTTTGGAGCTTTAGCTTCAATATATACTGTGTCACCCGGATTCCCAAAAATTTCAAAATTACCGAAATGGATTGGGGAAGCAGTTTACGAGACTTGGGCTAACAATCCACACTTGGCTAAATGGTATATTTTGGAACTGTATTTTATTAGTGCAGCTCCCGAACCAGCGAAGAAAGGTTTTAATGAAGCTTTTCATTTCATCAAGCTAAGAAGACCGGATGGAAATGCTTTAAATATATTAAGGCAGCTTCCCCGGAAGAAGTACCATTGTTAGTAGTAGCGATTTTCGAAGACAAAACTTCTACAAGACGAGCATGGGGTCGTTGGGTTTGTTTAACAGAAATGGAAAAAGTCAAATATCCATTCAAGTTCTTCCAGAATTCAGCAAATGGATCTTTCCTTCTGAATTCAATGACAGGATCAACAACAGGATTTGCTGAGGAACTTTTCGTGACAAAGAGAAGAATTCTCTGGGAAAACAAGATTCCAGCTAGCAAAGAAACTTACCAGAAATTCTGTAACATGGCGCATGTTGGCTGCTGGATCGACCGGATCTGTCAAGCATGCCCCGAACAAAAAAGAGCCTGAGTTTGGGAAAGGATTCCGACCCAAACCCGACCGACAAGGCCATGCAGCTGGAAAGGACAAGGGCCCAGCTCACAAAACACGTTATCCTTGGAGACCACGTAAACGAAATTTTTAAAAGATTCCCCGACAAACATCACATGGGCTGAGTCACACGGAAGAAAAAGAAAAACAACTGGTGAGACAATAATTCAGGATATGATGTAAGCAGTGACGTCATATATATCAACAAGATTTGGAGTCCTCCTTTCAAAGTCCGGATTCAAGTCTATAAAAGGCGAGAGTTGAAGGAAGCTGAGGACATCGAACATTTTCCTTTGTTTTCTTATAATAAATTCCAAAGTAAAATATGGATAACTTGTAGACCATCTTCCCTGCTGGTTCAAATTGAACAGTGAGGAGTTGTTTGTCAAACAATCTAGGGGAAGTAATTTTCCGATAGGTGGTGTTGAGAGCCATCTCACACGGTACTGTTGCGGTCAAAGAAAGTTTGAATTTTAAGGAATTTATTAATTTTACGGAAACATGTTGGGCCTGATATGGTCGTGATGGACTATATCTGTTTTATCAAAACCTTAGTCTGAAATCAAATCTATTTAGAATTATGAAGCATTTACAGAAGTATGTCCTATTGAGTTTATAGGATGGAAACCTGACATGATCCACTTAAAACCTCTGAATGGAGACTGGATCTAAGTAGGTGTAATAATGCCACCTATGAAATTGGGGTATATTGAAAATAGCTATGGTAGGAAAGGATTGAAATTGCTAATTCTCGAAAGTTATAGGGCTATAATGCTACCTTTGGAAAGATAAAGGACCAAAACTGCTATTTAGCCGTAAGGGCAAAATTGTCCAGGACATAAATTGCAACTTTAAATAGTTAAAGAGAAAAAATGCAAAAAGGCTTAAGTTACGGGGCATATTTTGCTATTAATCCCCTAAAGACATCACAAATTCTGCGTTTGTAAACAACATAGTATGAGTAAATTGAGACCTTATTAACATCAAATGAGCAAGAGTAGTAGAACCCTTGAAAACAAAATGGAGAATATATGATAGTGAAAAATATAGCATCTATCTTACTTAAGGTCATGCCGGTGGACTTTTATTCAAATCGAAAGGCCTTTAAGGCTGATAATTGGAAGAAGAAGAAGAAGAAGAAGAAGAAGAAAAACACTTGCCAATATTTGATCGAAAAAACTCTTAACATCCAGACTTTCCTCTTCTTTAGTTGCATAATTTTAACTGAACAAAATACAAAATCAGTGCAGTCATCTTTGATACAATTCTTGAATTTATTAGCAACATTGTATTCTTTCAAGATCCATTTCTCATCCTGATCATTAGATGGGATCCTATATTTGAATGTATTCAAGGAACCGATCTCTCTTTTTCTGCTGTAAAAAATCACATTAAAACTGTTGACGTTTTTCTTGGATCAACAAGCAAAGTACTTAAATAAAATGATGCGGAAATAAAACAAACACTTGGAAATATGTGAAAAGTGGCGACTCGCTTTCTATATCGAAGACCGAGTAGAGCGTGTCGGTTTCGTCACCATTTGAATTTTACAAGCTATATAGTAGTATTTTCCCTCCATTTATTTATTTATACTAATACAATTAGTGGGCTAATCATCATTACATCTAGCATAATAGTGGGATAATTGTGGGACACGTGTCTTCTCCCTGGTGTGCATGAGGTGCATGCTGGCCATGTGTTGAGAGAAACTTGTTGACTTGTCACTTTGACTCGTTGACGGTGGCACCTTGGTCGCACAATGAGTGTTGAATCTACTTAGTGGGAGATTTGTTGAGTGGAGCACTTTCTTGATTTTATTTGGGTATATTAGACCAGGCTCGGCTCGTGCCACGACATCAGCTCGGTTAATTACGCCATCTTGGTCGGTCCATGTCATCTTGGACGGCTTTCGTCATCATCAGCTGAATGGCCATGTTGACATATTTTTGCCCAACTCAGCTCGGGTATCATTAATGGCCCCCAAGTTTAATTCTGAGGAGAAGATTCTTCGAAATGGATTTAAACTTTAATTGGAAAGAGAAAATTGAGATCAAATGGTTTGTTGACAGCTGTCACCTGTCTATCAATGTCTGAAACGACTCATTAATTGAGTCCCATGATTACAGACACGTGGCATCTTTCTGTTGGACCATCATTGTGCGGTGTTAGGAAATTTATTGTTTAGATTTTGATGAATGCCATGTAAAACTTAGTATAGGAAGTTGGCACCCCATTCTTGTTGTAAAATGCATTGTAATAAATAGAAATTTGGTCAAGGTGAGTTAAGTCGACTATGCCCAAACATGCAAGAAGACAACCGGAGACTAGAAGGAAGACTCCCTGCGAGACAACCGAGTATGGCAAAGAAGAGTAGACGGGAACTCTATCAAGGAGCAAATGAGATACAAATGAGTGGAGTATCGATCAAGTCAACTCAAGAAAAGCTAAGTCTCAAATTGAAGTGACAAAGAGTCATCCAATGATTGGAAGGCGACTCTAAGTCACCTAGGGAAAGCGAGGAAATGCGGTCAAGTCGAGATAATCAAAAAGATCCGTTGCACGAGAAATCAAGAGAATTACTTAAACAAGTAATATCTCCATGCTGCCTTTCTCGAAGTGCTCAGTCCCAGAAGCGTGCAAAAGGAATAAACCAATGGGAAGCACTACACCATGTCAGAACTCTGAAAAGGTGAAGAACAATTCATACGAGGAAATGGCAATTCCAAGGACTGCAACAAGACAAGCCAACGACTGCAAATGACTTTAAAAAATAAGCCTATCTCTTCAACGGGCAAATTTTTGAAAGATCACTATAAAAGGCTGAGAAATGACTTTGAGAAATATAATAGACCAGAACCAAAAACGTTCTAACAATTATTAGAACTGTAAACCTGAAATATTCTCAATCCTCAAGCCTACACTACGAAGAACATCAATCCAACACTCACCTATGAAGGAAAGATAACTTCAATCAGTTGAAGAGGAAAATACTGAAAAATCAAGGGGTCTACACTCCTCGAAGGATTGTAGGAAGGTTCAAGGTCGAACCAAGTCTTGAGCTTTTGGAGGGCTTCGTGATCAAATCCAAAGAGCTTGAGCAAGTGGGATGTAGTAGCAAAGGCAACGCCTGTGAAGAAGAAAGGCCGAGTCGTCGAGAAGCCACCGAGTGATCAAGGCGTCTCCGATCGAGTCCCAGTCCCAAAGGATCAAGTCACCGTGTGATCAAGACTTGTATCTGGACTGTTACCACTTTGTATATCTTGATCAATACCTAGTGGATTCCTCCAGGAGTTGGAGAAGAGAGGAGTAGAAGAATTACCCCATTTTCGAACCTCTATAAAAATTTTATTATGTTATTTACATTTCAAAGACTTTAATTCCTGCATCTTATTTGTTTAAATCTGCTGATAAATTTTCTATCCATTAGATAATCTCTAAGTACTAAATCAAGCTCTAAATCTTTACTTAACCAACTTAAGCGTGTTAAGTCTTCCTTTCCAAAAAACAAACCACGGTGAGTTGATTTAGACTTAACAAATGAGTTATTCCAAAGAATGGCTCGATTGAGTCATTGTGAGACTAACTCTCTGATTAGCTAAATTGGTCACATCCACCAAGGACACAAATGTGTAGTATCAACTCGAATTTTTAAAAGGACTAAATCAAAAATTTGGTAAGGTTTATTCAACCCCCTTCTAAACCTTACACTTACACCCCTTGGACCTACAAGTGGTATCGGAGCGGTTGGTTCATTAAACTGCCGACCGGTTAGTTCTTGAACTAGATCTCCAAACTTTTCAAAGTCTGCTTTAGTACTTAAACTTTCAAAACTCTTTTTATCATTAAAATTTATTATCATGGAAGCAAATTTGACACGCATCCCTATGTTCACAATTGAAGAATTTGATGATTGGAAAATTCGTATGCGAGGCTCATCTATCAAAGATTACATGATGAGATGTGGATAGTGATAGAAGATGGGCCACCTGCAAATCTTAAAGGTGAACACAACAGTAAGAAGAGCTGCGCAAGAAGGAGAAGAGGATGTTGCTCCCGGACCATGGGTTGAAAAACCAAGAACTGAATGGACAAATGATGACAGAAAAAAAGATACAACCTGGACAATGTAGCCAAGGACATCCTTTACAAAACCTTGGACAAAGCCATGTTCAATAAAGTCAAATCATGCAAAACGGCTAAAGAAATGGGAGAAGCTAACTTTGATTTGTGAAGGCTCGAGCAAATCAAAGAAAACAAATTATCGAAAATGGGTCTGAGAAAATTTGAGAACTTCAAAATGATCTCGGGAGAGAACCTAGATCAACCGGATGCTCGGTTCACGAAATCACCAACGAGCTATCTCGCACTTGGAAAGGAATATACACGAAGAAAAATGTGTATGAAGATCCTAAAAAGTCTTCCAAAATGAATGGGAAATGAAAGTCATGGCACTAAGACATTCCATGGACCTATCAAAAACATCCAACCATGAATTATTCTCGGACCTCAAAGCCTACGAGTTTGAGTGAGAAGAAAAAAGACCAGAAAGAGACAATGTACCCAAAACAACTCGCTCTAATTGTTAAAGATGGGAAGAGAGCCGAGGTCAAAGAAGTCATTGATCCGGAAAAATAGCCCGATGGTTAAAAGGTTCAACAAGTTCTTCAATAAGAACTACAAGAGAGGAAAGGGCGAATCTTCCGAGAAGACACTCGGCTCCCTCCAAATCAAGGGAAGATAGGCCAACCAAGAGAACGATCATGAAAAAGCTGAATATCAAAGGGTGACAATCCAAGAATGGAAAGAGGCTGATCAAAAGGCTGAATATCTATGTTGAATCTGTAAACAACCAGGTCACTATGCCATTGATCGCCCATATCCTGTAGTCAACAAATACGGGAATGAAGAAGAAAGAAAGGTCTTGAGAGAAAGAAGACAAGAAAAGAAAAAAAAGGCAATGATGGGCTGCGAAAACCGCCCCGAGACAAAATGCCCAAGTCAAGAGAAAAAAATTGATTTAGAGAGCGGTGAGGCCGACTACTCAAGTTACTCGGAAGAAGAAGCCCGATCCGTTTTGATGGCCAAGGAACAAGATCAACGACCAAGAAGATGAGGTACACTCTAACTCATCAAACTCGGACTCTAGTGATAGTGATCATGACACACACACTTCATCACCCACTAATCTTTATGATTCATTAGGCAAAATGATGAAAGATTTTGAACACATTAAATCCTCACACACACTACTAAATGAGGAAAACGCCTACTCAAGAGCCAAAACTCACGGTGACTAAGGAGCCGAGTACTCTAAGTCAAATAGGCGATGAGAATGAAAGTTTAAAAATTTGAAAAAGCCAAGCTAATAGCGAGAAATTGGTACCATAAGAAAGAGGAGAATGACCTCAAAAATGTTATTGCCTCATTCACTAAGGCATCTAAATCATTAGATGATCTTATTATGAGTCAAAGAGAATGTGGAGACAAGACAGGCTTAGGATTTAACTCCTCCGTGATATGTCAAACTTCAAGAGTAATTTTGGAAAAAGGATCTTCAAGCAATGAAGAGTCAAAAATCCAAAACTCTAAATGTTGCGCACACATTCACTCCAAAGCACAATTACAAGCAAACCGGCCTTGGTTATAAAGGAAAAGGAAAACAACCATTGAGTGCACTTTGAAAGGATAGGCCGAGAAGAGATTCAAATGAGTTCCTCAAAAACTCCAAACAGAAAAATACTCAGTAAAGAAGAAGCGAGCTACCAAAAACCCCGAAAAATCTATAAAAGAAATACATATGATGGGAATGGTAGAAAATATCCAAGCCAAGCTGATTGGAATAATGTGAACTATCGGATAGACTTATGGAATATAAGCCCAAATGGCAAAGGCCTAGAACTCAGCAAAGGCCATTCCAAAAGTATAAGAGCTTTCATCAGCACACATATGCACCTAGGCACTACATTGAAAAACACTACAATTACCCAAAGAAGGCGATTGCCAAAACACATATGCAGGCAGACAAAAGAGACAGATGTATGAACCTAGAATCCCCAAGCAATTTGCCAAGATTAATTATGATTATGGCACTGATAGATGGCAACCCCTTAGAGTCAAATCATTTGGCTATAAGTTGGTTGGATCATCTTACAATTCTAACCCCTCAGGACCCAGACAAGTATGGGTACCTAAAACTTAATTTCCTTGATTGAAGGTTCAAAGAACAGCTGAGTGCCAAGGAACCTGGTATATGGATAGTGGCTGTTCCAGACATATGACATGAAATAAGAAAAATCTGTCAAAATTCAAGGAAGTAAAAGGAGCAAAAGTCATATTTGGAGGAAATGAAGCTCCGGTGAAATAAGAGGCATTGGATCCATCAAGAGGAATGTATTAGAAATTACAGATGTTGCATATGTTGAAGGACTCAACTTCAACTTGCTAAGCATCGATCCAACTCTGTGACAAGGGCTATAATGTTGGATTCAACATGGGTATATGCCAAATCAAGGATCTTGAATCGAATGAAGTTGTGTTGCAAGGATGCGGACAAAAGAACATGTATGTAGTAGATTGATCAACCGCTACACCCATCACCTGTCTACTAGCAAAAAGCACAAATTGAATCAAGTTGGTTTGGCACAAAAAAGCCGAGTCACCTGAATTTCAAAACGATTAACAAGCTTGCAAGAAGTAATCTTGTGAAAGGACTTCCGCACTCGATATAGAAGAAGGAGAGTATATGTGATGCATGTCGAAAGGAAAACAAATCAAATCTTCATTCAAAGAAAAGACATGTCCATCTTCAACAAGAATATTGCATCTGCTACATATGGATCTATTTGGCCCATGGAACCAAACAAGATAAGTGGAAATAAATACACCTTGGTGGTAGTAGATGACTACTCAAGATATACATGGACAATATTCATGTGTAAGAAGAAAGAAACTCTACGGAAACTACCACAAAATTGATGAAGAGGATTCAAAACGAGAAGAGCCAAACCATTATCAAAATAAGATCGGACAGAGAACCGAGTTTGTCAATGGAATAATAACTCGATATTGTATTGAAAATGGTATTGGTCATGAACTATCGGCCAGCAAGGACTCCACAAAGAATGGAGTTGCGAGAAAGAAGGAAACAGAACTCTCAAAAAGAAGCGGCAAGGACCATGTTAGGTGAAGCGGGTTACCAAAAAGATTTTGGGCTGAAGCAATCAACACGACTTGCTACACTCAAAACAGATGTATGATAAACAGACGGTGACAAAATCTCCTATGAGATTTGGGTGGAAGAAAACCAAATGTTGCATATTTTAGAATATTTGGATATAAATGCTTCATCCACAACAATGGCAAAGACAATCTAAAGGCCTTCGATGCTAAAGTAGATGAAGGTATCTTCTTGGGATACTCACAAAGCAAAGCCTACAGAGTACTCAACAAAAGGACTATGGTTGCGGAAGAATCCATTCATGTGGTATTCGATGAGCCAAATGTAAATGGAGAAGACATTGAAGAGTCAATCGATAAGTCAATCATCCAACCATACGAGAAGATTCCTATCTTTGTCAAGTTTGAAGCCGGAATTATAAACTCGAGAAGAAGATGAGATAGTGAATCTCAAAAACAACCGGAAAATTTGCGGCTAAGTGACTACGAGAGAGCGATCAAAGCAACACAAACAAGCTAGACGATTGAATCCACCAACTTACTTCAACTTTGATGTAAGATGGTGAGAGACCATCCACCAAAACTTGTCATTGGAGATATAAGAGAAGGTGTCAAAACAAGATCCGAACTCAACAAGAAGCTATGTTCACATGCTTCATCTCGCAAATAGAGCCCAAAGATGTGTTACAAGCATTGGACGACACACATTGGATTCAAGCTATGCAAGAAGAGTCAATCGGTTTGAAAGAAATAACGTATGGGAATTAGTGCAAAGACCCATCCATCAAAACGTTATTGGTACCAAATGGGTGTTCGAAATAAGATGAACGAGGAAGGTTACGTGGTAAGAAACAAAGCAAGATTAGTAGCCAAAGGATACTTGCCAAGAAGAAGGATAGATTTTGATGAAACATTTGCCCCTGTAGCAAGATTGGAAGCTATAAGGATGTTTCTTGCCTATGCGACTCACAAGAATTTCATTGTATATCAGATGGATGTAAAAAGTGCATTCCTAAATGGTTTATTGGAAGAAGAAGTGTATGTTGAACAACCTCCAGTATTTGAACAGAAGACTCTTGGATATAAGGTATACAAACTCAAGAAAGCTTTGTATGGATTGAAACAGGCACCCAGAGCATGGTATGATACCTTGTCACAATTCCTAACTAAAAATGGATTCACAAAAGGAAAAGTAGATAGAACACTTTTCAGAATTCAAGACAAAAAAAGTATACTGCTTGTTCAAATATATGTTGATGACATCATTTTTGGATCCACAAACAAAGAGCTATGTGAAAAATTTTCGAACCTCATGCAAAGCAAATTTGAAATGAGCATGATGGGAGAGCTGACATTTTTCCTTGGACTCCAAGTGAAACAACTGAATGATGGAACCTTCATAAGTCAAACAAAATACACCGAGATTTAATGAAGAAATTTGGTATGGAGGAGAAGTCTTACGTAAAAAGTACCAATGAATACATCATCAAAATGGACATGGATGCGGATGGCAAGCACCTAGACCGGACAAGATATCTGAGGGACTTATTGGATCATTGCTCTATCTCACAAAGAAGCGGGCCGGACATCACCTTTGTTGTAGGTGTATGTGCAAGATTTCAATCTGCTCCAAAAGAGAGCCATATGACAAAGAAGAGAGAATATTGAGATACTTGAAAGGAAGCCAAGAAGTTGGCTTATGGTATCCAAAGGAAGGTGGATTCAAGCTAATTGGCTATTGATTAGACTATCTTTGATCATGCGATGCGAGTGTTACAGAAGAGCACCTCGAGGCACATGTCAAATCTTTGGGAAACAGTGATTTCTGGTTTAGCAAGAAGCAAAACTCAATAGCAACCCTACAAAAGCGAGAATACATAGTACATAGGCAAAACCAGTTGTGCCCAAGTCATATGGATGAGACAAAGAAATGAGAGACTATGAAGTTGAGGAAAAAGAAATTCCAATCATGTGTGATAACACAAGTGCAATTGCAATTACTCAAAATCCTGTGTTGCACTCAAGAACAAAGCATATCGATGTCAGATATCACTTCATAAGAGATCATGTTGAAAAGAAGGACATCATTTTGGAGTATATCTCAACTGATAAACAATTGGCTGACATCTTCACAAAACCATTATGTGAGTCAAGATTTGAAGAACTCAAGCATGAGTTGGGGTTTTTTTTTTTATCAAAATAACACCCCGGGGGTGGGGATTGAGGCGTGATCCCCTACTTGTATATCAAATAATCAAAATGTCATACAATGTCCAAGCATGAGTTGGGGTTAATTGAGCTGAGTTAACATTCAGAATGGAACACAAAAAGGGAAAAGATCTTAACTCACAAATCAGCTATGTAAATTAGCTGTATTGGAAAGACAGCTATACCGAGTCAGCTGTTAGCTGAGTCAAAAAGAGGAATGTGAAAAGAAAAGCTAAATCAGCTGAGGGCAAAAGCTGAATCATTTATGAGCTAAGTGACAAAAACGCAGTCGTTTTGACTAAGCGGGAATGTTTTTAAGGATTACGTCGATAATTATGACGTGTACAGCAAAAGCCGCACACCAAGCTTATGATTGGATATAAATGCTGCCGCATTAAATACGAGACATTAAATGCTAAATCGGCGTGCAAAATCTAAGCCGTTGATTTCGATCACATTTCAAAAACCACCCGCACGTCCTTTCATAAACCATACTTAAACCATTTTCGTCCGTTTCTCTCACACACTACCAAAACTGTTCATTTCTCTCTCTCTCAGGAGCAAAGGCAAAAATTCTCTCAAAACCCTATCTATCTTCAAATCAATCTCTAAGTTTTCTTCGGTAAAACTCTGAAGGATGGCACCAACCTATGATTTTGTCAAGTTAGGAAAACAAATCCACACCGGGTCTACTGTGGATTTCGACGGCATGGTGAAACAGGGGTCCGATGACACCCTAGTGAAGAAAATTCTTGAGAAATTGGAAACGCCTGGGCCGAAATCGTTTCGATCTTTGGAATATCCGATGACCTATGTGGAGGAGGTCACACGCTTCTTCTTCGTGAATGCCGAGATTCACGATGAAGGGATAAAGTCATCTGTTCACGGAAAGAAGCTCACCATCTCTCGCCAAGGATTTGGTGAACACCGCTCACTACCAACGGAAGGAGCATCGAAATTAACGGCTGATGTAAACCTGGCTGCTGCTTGGAAGGAAATAGCCAAACCCGACTATACTTGATAAAATAGTTTACACATCAAACAAGAGATGGCCAAGGAGGATTATCACAAGTTTGTTGGACATAGTTGCCAAATGTATTGACATCAAATTTGGCGGCTTTGACCAATCAAAAGCAAAGTTGATCGTGATGGCGGCGATCATTGAAGAAAGGAAAATAAACTGGGCTGAGTTTGTCTACAACGACTATGCCGAAATGTAGGAACAAATCCCTCAAGGAAGATGGCACGATTGGGGATCCCTAGGATATGGCCTGGTGATTGGCCGTGATGGAGGTGAAAGAGTCCCTCTTAGACATGGAAAGGCGTTCCATGTTAATAAGAGGATGTTCGATCAAACCTCTCTCGCGCACGAGAAGAGAGCCTACGCCAGAGAGGCGACACGAGTGAGGGGGAATCAATCGACCACAAGATACGATTGTTTCCTCTCCACCAAAGAAGAAAAGCTGCCCTGCGGTACTAAGCTAAGAAGATCACTGCTCCCGCAGAAAAAGAAAGTCAAACTGCTCCTCCCCGCAGCAGAGTCACTGCCCTGCAGCAGAGTCACTCTTTGAAGCGAAGAGAGTCCCCAGATGTAATTGATGAAATAGCTAAGTCTCTGCTGAAGGCAATCAGCAGAGGCAAATCGAGAAATAGTTGTAGTCCGCGCAATGAGACACAAGAAAAGAAGGCGATAGAGCGATAGTGATGTGATGATCCTATCCCAACTTACCCGGACATCGAAAATCGTCTGCGTGAGTGGAGTGGAAGTGGAAATTGAGTCGATCCAGGAAACAGTTCCAACGGCCCGAGTTTATCGAAGAAGAAGAGAACTGTTGAACTTCCTCGATCGACCTCTGTGATCCCAAAGATCGATGAAGACAATCGCACACGATATCCTGCAGATCTTCAAGGACAAGGAGAAGGAAAGACAGACGGAAGGCGAGGCACGTGACAAGGCCAAAGATATGCCCTATCTCGGCACCACGAACACACACATCCTCTCCTTGATGTCTTATCCGACGGTGATGAGGATCCGGACTCTCTGCGCCACGAAAGAGTTGCAAATGCAAACAAGCCATGCATGAATCCGAAATTCTTCATGAGAAGAGCATGATGGAGGGACCAGGAGAGTCCTCCGAACACAAATGAAATTGATCCAATGGGAGTGGTTCAACAAATCGCCACCGTTGTTCTTGCCACCACTTCCTAGCTCACTCGGAAGAAGGAATTAAAGAATCGGCGATGAAACGGGTTAGTGGGGACCCCGGTTGAGCCAACCCCTAACGAAGGTGTCTTACCACCTGCCCCAACTACCGAACACTCGGAAAAACAGTAGGGAGTTTGGAGACGAGTGACCCCATTCCAAGTCACTCACCGGTGCGCGCGCCGGTGGGGAAACTCCCTCCACCGCAGCAAGGTCGGAGAATGCTTTGCAAATGACTCCACAACGAATCTAGGAGGCGAAGTGGAGAAAGTACAAACGCAAAACGAATGACAAGTTGCCATCAACGAAGCTCGAGATAGTTGAAACTGTCTCGGTGAGGTGCCAACCGCTCTGAAGAAGGCTAATGACGCCTGGCGATGCGGTCGAGGCACGAGGAAGGAACATCCCCGGGAGTTAACACTGCGGGCGATGAAAGTGCAATCCATGGGGTTGAGACTCCAATGGATGCCACTCTGAAGACCCTAAGACAAATGACACTCGTGTTGAAAGGGAGGTCCAAGGCCGAGACTGCTGCGGGGGGTAATGAAGGCCCAAGGAGGTTGAGACTTCCCTGGGTAAAGAAGTCAAGTAGAGAACATCCTCTCCTGCTATCATTGATTCATCCGAAAAGGAGATAAGCGCTTCATGATTCCCAGGATAATCCCGATGTAACCTTTCCGGGATCGGAAAGCGACGAAGAAGTGAGTCATCCCCATGACAGATCCAAAAGACTCGGCGCGGATGTTCCAAGCACAAGCAAGTCGATCTCAAGACTACTCGTCAAACTTTCAATTTTGATGATGAGCCACCAATGGAAATCTCATCATCGTCCGATGATGCTTCGATAAGGCCGAGGACCATCCACTCAATTGGAGAAACCAAATGAGACCAACGGCTGTTGAGACAATGAGGCTCGGCAAGCGGGTCCACTTCACAATAGACCCCGAGACAGAGTCCACTGCGCAGCTCCCAAGCTACAAGCGAGTTCGACTCCAAAAGGAACTTCACGTGCACCGCTCATCATTGAACAAATCCCGTTGGCGGTGATGAATCCTTTATAGAATCTTTTCCTTTCTCCCTGGAGGTACCCGACCTCCCGAAGAGTCGACAACGAACGCCAAGACGCTTTCCATAGACCAGCTCTGTTATTCCATCGGTACCATTGTTCGGTGATTATGACTTTGACGCCGCATGGCCATCATCTCGCAACGGAAGAATCAGCTGAAGTTCGCGAGGTGTTCAAGGCATTATTTGCTGAGATTGAACGGATGGAGAGGCACCAGGCCTCTATGGACATGCGACTAGACAACCGAGATGCCAATCTAATCACGCGACTTGAGAGGCATAACAATCGAGATCGAGGGAATGGTGGCAACAAAGAAGAACAATGCGTGTGGAACAAGTTAGATACTTCAGGACATTGTTCAACAAGTCTGGTATGGAGAGTCGAGAATGCTTTGATGCAAAAACGAAATTGAGAGAACACATTGAGCACATGCATGAAGCTCACACTTTGCCGAGATAAAGTTGTTGCGTGAGCAAAATAAAAGTGATCTCCAAATGGGAAGCAAATATGGACAGAAAAATTCAGCCTTCTAATGGCTGAAATGAAGCTAATTTCAAGAGAGTCCAACGCTACTCGCTCTCAGAATTTCGTGCCAGCATACTCCGCAGCAGACTCAAGACAGAACTCGACTATCGGTAGGCTCGACTTCCTGCTTGCAAGTATGTTTCCAGCGTTCCTCTCTCCTTTGATGATGCCAAAAAGGGGAAGAGGAATACCTTAAAGCACTGAAGAGATCCGAAGTCTGAAAAAGAGGATCGCAACATGCGAAGGAAAAAGACAGTGAGGAAGTGTTGAAACAAAAGAAAGGAAAATCCGTTGAGGGGGGAGGATCGAAAGATGTGACCTTGATGATCGCACAAACCCCCCAAAAAGGTCTTGTCACAGCTGACATTATCAGTAGCAAACTCCCTGTGACTCTGCCACTCTAACACTCTGCTATATCTATGGATGAAAAGAGAAAGACAATTGAAGCAGGGATGGAGGAAGTGGAAGGAAGAATGCATGCCCGAGTCATGAACATTTTGAAACAACATGGAGGCATTCCAAAGAGACGAGAGACACTTATGCCATCTCGGATGTCGGGACAGAGCCACGATCAGTTGATGAATTTAAAACGCCGCATCTGAAGGATACTTTGCAAATATGTCTATGGCTCAAGCTTGGGACTTGTATCTTGGGAAAAGGGTCTCACGTTATGTGAAGAAGGCCGACAGACTACCGACAAACTACAAGCGTCACTCTGCTGGTCACTCACCAATGAAAGAAGAAGACCCCAAGACAATACACGCCCGAGGTAGGGGAAGAAGCGTGGTGGAGGAAGAGGTTTCGACCTAGGCCTCTGCCCAAAAATTGAATACGTAGATCCGGCAAGAAAGGAGGGATCTCTTCAATGGTCTCTTGACCAAATAGCAAATTTGCAAGTGGCTAAAAGTAATGCTGAGTATGCAAAAAGAATAGAAGAAGAAAACAAGAGACAAACTCAGCTATGGGAGGAAAGACAAGAAAGATTAAGAAGAGATGAAGCTGCCAGGAAGGCATATGAAAAGAAGAAGAAGGCAGCTGACGATGAGAAAAAGAGAAGAAGAGCAGAAGATGCTGAACAAGATGAAAGAAGGAGACATCGAAGGAGATGAAGTGTTGTTGTCCACCCCTTCATGTATTTTATTATGTAAATACATACTATGTAAGTCTTCTGAAATAAAGCTATAAATTCTTCATTTTTTTGTATAGACAAATGTTTGCTCTGATACACCTTGTAAACAGTTGTGTAAAAGAACAAGAATGTTATGATCAATAAAAGGATTGATTCTACGCATACATTCTATGTGAATGCACTATCTGTATGTATCTTTGCTATTTGCATTTTTGAATGGTTTAAGTTTTGGCATCATCAAAAAGGGGGAAATTGTTAGGAAATTTATTGTTTAGATTTTGATGAATGCCATGTAAAACTTAGTATAGGAAATTGGCACCCCATTCTAGTTGTAAAATGCATTGTAATAAATAGGGCTGGTCAAGCTGAGTTAAGTCAGCTATGCCCAAACATGCAAGAAGACAACTGGAGACTAGAAGGAAGACTCCATTGCGAGACATCCGAGTATGGCAAAGAAGAGTAGACGGAACTCTATCAAGGAGCAAACAGATACAAATGAGTGGAGTATCGATCAAGTCAACTCAAGAAAAGCCAAGTCTCAAATTGAAGTGACAGAAGAGTCATCCATGATTGGAAGGCGACTCTAAGTCACCTGGGAAAGCGAGGAAATGCAATCAAGTCGAGATAATCAAAAAGATCCGTTGCCGAAATCAGAGAATTACTTAAACAAGTAATATCTCCATGCTGCCTTTCTCGAAGTGCTCGATCCCGAGAAGCGTGCAAAAGGAATAAACCAATGGGAAGCACTACACCGTGTCGAACTCGAAAAGGTGAAGAACAATTCATACGAGGAAATGGCAATTCCAAGGATCGCAACAAGACAAGCCAACGATCGCAAATGACTTTCAAAAATAAGCCTATCTCTTCAACGGGCAAAATTTTGAAAGATCACTATAAAAGGCTGAGAAATGACTTTGAGAAATATAATAGACCAGAACCAAAAACGTTCAACCAATTATTAGAACTTTATTCTCAATCCTCAAGCCTACACTACGAAGAACATCAATCCAACACTCACTGTGAAGGAAAGATAACTTCAATCGGTTGAAGAGGAAAATACTTTGAAAAATCAAGGGGTCTACACTCCTCGAAGGATTGTAGGAAGGTTCAAGGTCGAACCAAGTCTTGAGCTTTTGGAGGGCTTCGTGATCAAATCCAAAGAGCTTGAGCAAGTGGGCAGTAGTAGCAAGCGCAAAATGCCTATGAAGAAGCCGAGTCGCACGAGAAGCCGAGTGATCAAGGCGTCTCAGATCGAGTCCTAAAGGATCAAGTCACCATGTGTGATCAAGACTTGTATCCGGACTGTTACCACTTTGTATATCTTGATCAATACCTAGTGGATTCCTCCAGGGAGTTGGAGAAGAGAGGAGTAGAAGAATTACCCCATCTTCGAACCTCTATAAAAAATTTATTGTGTCATTTACATTTCAGCACTTTAATTCCTGCATCTTATTTGTTTAAATCTGCTGATAAATTTGCTATCCATTAGATAATCTCTAAGTACTAAATCAAGCTCTAAATCTTTACTTAACCAACTTATGGGTGTTAAGTCTTCCAATAAAAACAAACCACACCGAGTTGATTTAGATTTAACTTAACTTGAGTTATTCCATTAACAGCTCAGTTGAGTCTGTTGTGAGACTAACTCTACTGATTAGCTAAATTGGTTGTCCACCAGGGACACAGCTGTGTAGTATCAACTCTGAATTTTTAAAAGGACTAAATCAAAAATTTGGTAAGGTTTATTCAACCCCCCCTTCTAAACCTTACACTTACACCCCTTGGGACCTACATGCGGGAAGCGTGGGGACGTGACAATTACCCAGTCTTTTTTGAATTTGAAAAGATGCACCCTCTCCAATTGGTGCGAAGCTTACGAGGGAAGTTAACCTATAAATATGGCCTTCCTCTTTCATTCCTCACTTTTGCATTCACTTCATACAGATAAGCATTTGCAGAGACCGAGCAGGCGATTTTAGGTCGGCTTTTGAGTATAAGAGCTCAAGAACATTTAAGTAACATTCCAAATTTTCCTTTCCTTCTTCTTTTTCTTTCTTTTTCCAAAAGACATGTCCGGTTCCACTGACGATAGCCAAAATCGAGATTTTAGTGTTGAAGTTGAGATTGAAGACTCCATTAGACGACTCCAGTTCAAGCTATACTCTTGAACCGGAGCTTCCATTAGACGAGCGATACATGATTTTCGATTTTACCCCCATAACAGTGTTCCGTGAGGGTCAAGTGTACAAGTCATACTTGCCTCCGGAGGAGCCAAGTGAGGAAGCAGAGGGTTCAACCCAACAAGCAAGTAACTACGACAATTCATAGATCTGAGCATGGACGCCAGACGTGATGACCGCGAGGAGGTCAGGGTGCCAGATGGCACGAGCGCGGTGTTAGATAAATGTTTTTATCATGATTTTGATGATTGTGTTTAAAATGTGTTTATACACCAAAACAATGTATCCAAGTGTGATTCAAATACTCCTAAACGTTTCAAATTATTTTTCGGAGTATTATCTTGAGGTTTATTTCTCGATTATTCAAAACAATTCATTTCGGGTGATATTAAAAGTGATTCTCATGATTTAAAATATTTTTAACATTTACCGAATACCATCAAGGTAAAACGGTGCCCAAAAATGAAGTCGAATTTTTCAAGGATCAAAACTCCTTGAATTGGCTCACCGGTCGACCCCTAGGTCAACCGATGCCTAAGAGATTGAGATTACATGTTTTCAGCAATCTTTGTATAGGGATGGGTTGACCCCACCCAAGGATCCGTGCCTCCCTGTCTCTCTCTGTCCTCCGTCTGTTTGATTTTGTGAAAGATGCAGGTACAAGTCAACCTCTTGGTCGACCGGTCAACCCCCCGGTCGACCTGTGTGGGGCTCCAGCTCAATGGACTGATTTTTGAATATTTGTATTGGTCGACCGGTCGACCGCATGGGTTGACCAGTGTAAAATCAGACGATTTTTTAGTTTTTGGGAGACAACTTTCCTAATTTTGAGGAGTTGATTTGTAACAGCTATATTGATGATTTAACTTGTATTTCTTTTCAGATTTCACTCTCCAAGATGAGCCTATCAATGTTCAATACCTCTCCTATAAATAGAGGAAGTTTTGGATCAACAAGATAACCAAGATACACAACACAACAAGAGATACACTCAAGCAAACATTTGTTCTTATATTTCAATACTCTTATTGTAATAGTCTAAGGTCTTACACTTTCACATCTTGAGGTCTAGGCTTAATTATTGATTACACTTACACTCAAAGTTTTGTATAATTCATTATCGAGTTGTGATATTGAATTTGGGTTCATCATTCAACACAAGATATCCTTGTGAGTGTTCTTGGGTAAGAACATACTTGGGTGATCTTAGGTGTTAGGTGTTAGAAGATTGTGGTAATCTTCTTATTGAAGAGTTTGGTGCTCTTTGAGGTGTTGAAGAATTTGGTGTTCTTCAGGTCGGAAGATTGTGGTGATCTTCACAAGGTGCCGTTGAAGGAAGATTTTGGTAATCTTCAAGGGAGATTGTGATAATCTCCAAAGAGGTGTTGTAAGGTGATGTTATATTAATTGTGATAATTAATAAAATCATTTTTTCTTTTTGAAATCCATCCCGGAGATACTGAGGTAGTAGAGGATTAGACCCTATGTGGGTTGAACCTTTATAAATCGACATGTGTTGTTAACTTTCCGCACTTCCATTCTTGTCTTGGCTTATTACATTAGAAAAAGAGGGCATAATCGAAAAAATAGGCATAATCTATTCACCCTCCCTCTAGATTATGATAGCCACTTGGACTTACACGCGGTAGCCATAGAGGTTCCCAGAGCAGGTGGTGAAATCAAGGCGGTCCGGGGATGGCCAGACACATAGATGGGGATGCAAGGCCGGGTGGTGGGCCTTTGTTGCATGTGGTGGAAGGGTGGACTCGGACAGACCAGAACAGGCAGATAAGCATGATGATGCAGCAAGAATTGGATACCCTTCATGAGAGGCATCTGATCCCTTCGACGGTACATCTCTGGTTGCCTGATCATCCGCCGGTGCATATGATGACCCGTGGTCGGATAATTGGACTGCTCATCCTCTTCTCTCGTGAGAACTACCCGCATCTACATTTTGAAGATTTGAACAATTTGTTTGTGTAGAAGGCAACCCCTGGTCGGGGGCGACCATCGGGGTGGTACTACGTGTAGACTCGGCCTGGCTATCCGGACTGGTTGGTTTTGGGCTTTCCACAGTCTTTGGAAGAGTGGATGGATAAGTGGTTTTGGGTCGGTGGTGATTGGTAGACCCGTCAAGGGGAGGAGGGCTCGGTTCTTTCCCCTCTGCCCGATTTCCGATATGATTTTCATAAGCACCTTCCATTCTTTAAATTTTTCAGAAGTTTTTTCTAATCATTAATTCTTTATCCTTTTTATGCAGGGAACCGACCTTTCCCGAGCCACCTTTCCATATTTTGGCCACAGAGGCAGAGCTGTCTCGGGCCAGCATGCATAGGCGATTTCCTGACGAGCTGGCGGCCGAACAAGAGGTGGCCTGGGAAGAGCAAGACGGGAAGAGTCTGCCGCAGGCAGAGCAAGGCGGGACGCCAGAGACCGAACAGGTCGGATCGCCTCCGACAAGACCTGATCCCCTTAGGCAGGGGCCCTCAATGACTGGGCAGACCGAGCGGACTGAGCGGCCGCGACAGACTGAAATCGAAGGTAAGTACATTTTTTATAAGTTTCTTCGCATTTCAACATTTTCTTTACTCTGATATTCTGCGTGTTTGTGGTAAGTCCGCGGGGGTGGATGTTTTTGCTTGCCTTAACCACATAAGGCGTACTGCTGCCCGGGGCGTTAGGAAAAATGTTGGCCAGACCACCGAGACCGAGGAAGAGAGGCGGGCCAAAATACAACATGGCAAGCGTAAGGCCACATATGATAAAGAGGAGGAGGAGCAGCTTCTCAGGCGGACGAGGGAGAGAGGAAATAAATGAGCGTGGCCAGGGTGAGAGAACCGGGCCGACTCCATGGGTGTCCCTGATCAACATTCCTTTGGGGGAGACTTTTAATGAGGCCCTGGTGGGTGTTCTCGGATGTCCTGGGGTAGGAGACCCACTTCATTCCTCCGAATCTCGATCGGGAGGATGCTTGTGAGAGGATGGTTGGTTTGAGGCCCCGGTGGTTCATAGAGTTTGCCAAATGAACGACACCAACATAGGAGCAGGTGACAGCATTGCCCGAGACTGGACGACCGGTATAGAGCAATTTTGCATGGAGACTGGATGGGTGGAGAAGGCTCAATACCCATGGGGTTATCTGGCAGAACTATTGGTACCCTGTGGCATATGATTAGGCAGTCGCGCGATCTGGAAAGGCGTCATGGTAATCTATAGGAGGCCCATGCCACTTTGTGCGGGATCAAGGAGTCCTTGGAGAGTCAGACCAAAGTGGTTGTAGTGGCGACCAATACCGAGAGAAGATCCGCCGAGGAGGCTAGGGCTGATTGGAATCAGGCGCGAAAGGCCGAGGAAGAGCTCCATGCAGAGGTTGTGGAGCTGAGAAGGGTGGTGGCCACGTACTCGGGGGAGCTAGAGAGGCGAGAAGCCGAGATCCGGAGGAAGATGGAGGAGGCCTTCCAGAAGCAATTGGAAGAAGCTCGGGCAGAGGCCTTTTGGGCTTACAAGCGGTCAGGGGAGTATGCCTATATGTTGACTTGTGGGCATGCGATTAGCATCGAAGAGATCCTTGGGGATCTTAAGAAAGGTAAGACCATGGCCACTCTGGAAAAAGAGCTTGATGACTTGAATGCGGACCTGGCCGACTTTGTCCTCAGTTCCCGGGTGCCATCTTCGAGCAAGATGCCCCTCTGGCCAATGAAGATGGGGAGGAAGTAACTTTCAGTGGTCCGACCCAGACTCCTGCTCCTGGTGGGAGAGGCCACCATCGTGCGCCGCTTTTCTCCAACTGCCATCCGTCACCGGAGTAGTGGTACGAGGTGTGATGCGGCTGTGAAGTGGGTTTGTTAAAAAAAAAAGAGAGAGATTGGAAGGGCAGGGGGTTACGAGATTCAACGATTTTGAGGGAGTCTGGAAGAATTGTGAGAGAAATCAGAAGAGATTTTGAGAAGAATAAGAGATAAGGACAAAAGTAAAAAAAGAAAAAAAAAAAGAAAGAGAGAGTTGTAGAGAGTGAGAAGAAATTTGAAAGCTACGGGGAAGAAGAAGAACAAATTGGGCTTTGGGTATATTGGGCTTTTGGTATTTTAGGAATATAAGTTCTATTTTCCAGAAATTTCATTTAACTCCTCGAGATTTCCAATTGGTTTCAAAATAGTCCATGAGCTCTATTTCTTTAAAATTTACCCCTCCAGTTTTTAGTTGTTTACATATTAAGCCTTTATTTTATTTTATTTTATTTTATTTTATTAGCCAACTCAATTACCTTATTTAATTCCTTTCTTCAAATTATTTTTATGATTACCCTATATTGCTATATTATTTAATACTTATATTATTATTATTTTTATGGTAGGAACCGAGAATAACAAGGAGTAGGATTTTCTGTATCTGTTAACATTCATTGCACCAGATATCTGCAATTATTTTAAGGTGATGATTTTCTATTCAATTATTGTTTGTCATTATTAACTGCTTCATATATGTATTTTCGTTTATGTGCAATGTGGAACAGAGTAAATCATGTTAGTCAGGGGCCGTAAGAGAAGGTCCGGGATCAAATGTATCCTCGGGATGTACCCATAGTGCTATAGAGTAACTGGCCAGTCAGATTAAAATTACGGAGTAAATTACATGTTGAATATTTATGATTATGCCTATGGTTGTATTTAGTTCTAACAAACGTGTACCCACGGAGCGAGTTGAAAGCTCACCCCATATTTATTAACACTTTTCAGATTGGGAGCCCGAGTGAGGATTGGAGGCGGTGGATGCAAAGTCAATATTTTTTATTTAATTTGAACATTTAGGAAAATCTTATTTTATTAATGAATTTAAGTTACTGTTAATAGTTAATATTTTATTTTTTGGGAGGACAAATATTTTAGTTTGAATACTTTGTTTATTTGGACGCAAAATTTTATAATTAGACTATATTTTATGAAATCAGAGTGGCGCAGTGAAAGAGTGAGAGACTGATTGGATTTATTAATAAAATGGTTCCGCTTATTTTTGAGATGTGTCTTATTCATACGCTTTTAAATACGTTTTCTTATTAAATTAAGTCACTATTTATTTTCAAAATCACGTTACAAGTGGTATCAGAGCAGGTCTACGGTTCTGTAGACTTGTTAAAAAAATGTGTATTTTTGAATATTTAAAAAATAAATTAGTATAGTGACATCCACCTTCGCCATATCTCGCCGGATTCCTCAAGGTATGAAAATTATTATGTTATTATGTTATATTAGTATATGCCATGTCACAATATTATGCTATGCATATTATTAATGTCATTATATCTTATTGCTTTTATTTCATACTCCTTATTGCATGTGTACTTTCTATATTAGAAGAACGAACTCTAGGCTCCTAAAAAAAGGGGGACTCATAACGAATCATATATTTTTAAATGATGACTTCTTTATATTACGACTACTATGCGTTGATAACTTAAGATATGTACTAAGAACGTATTGCGTATGATTATAGAAAGATGCCTCTACAAAATCCTCCACGAGTGCCTCGATGCCCCCGAATCTTGAACTAGAATAACCTTAGAAACCAAGGCAACGAGGGAAATCCGGTTAACACTGGTAACCAAGTCACTGCCAGGGACCTATTGAGATTCTCAATGTTGTACAGAACCCCCATGGAAACAACCACAACAATAGTACACGAGTGGTGGAGCAATTTTGTCATTATTGTCCACCCACATTTAATGGACGTGATGGCCCCGCTGCAATTGAAGAATGGTTACGAGCACTAGAATAGATTTTCAGACTTATTGAAAGTACAGACGCACAACGAGTCGCATGTGCTACCTTTCAACGAGTTGAAGATTCAGATAACTGGTGGGAAGGCTATTGGAGAACTATAACTGAAGAAGAACGCAATGCATTAACCTGGGATGATTTCAAGGAGATTGTGATGGAGAAGTAATTTCTCAGATATTACCGTAACAAGAAGGAAACAGAATTTTTAAACTTCAAGCAAAGGAACTTGACTGTGACCAAGTACGAGAGGGAATTCAACCAATTATGTCGGTTTGCTCCACATCTAATTGATACTGACTTGAAGAAAGCTCTAAAGTTTCACAGGGGACTGAGATCACAATTGTTAGGGATATTATCAGCACGGGGAAACTTGGAGTACTCTGTTATGGTAAGAAGAGCACATGAGGTGGAAGATGGTTTGGCTAGCGACGAGGATGATCAGAAAATGATCCACATATCCGAAAAGAGGAAATGGGAAGGAGCAGAGCAGAGCAGAGCAAGAGTGGAAATTCACATAAATAGGGAAAGGCTGATGGGGATGCTCGTCCGAGTGGACAAACTAACAAGCCACTTTTCCTAGAATGCAAGAAGAATCATTATGGAGAATGCTTAGTTGTACATTAAGGTACTAATTGCCCACAACTGAAGAATGAACATGAGAGGAAAGGACACATAACCGGAGGCAGAGCTCGAATGTTTGCAATGCAAGGAGTAGCTAATCAGGAACCGAGTTTAAGGGAATAATGGACGACTAGACCATGAATTAATAAAGAGACGCAAGATAAATAAGATTTCATTTGTGTTAAGTTTTTTTTTGCATTGTTATTTTATTTTCCTTTGTTATTTAAAATATTATTATTAAGAAGAGCTTTCAATAGAAGTTAAATGTTTTGAACTTTAGCGAGTCTACGAATTTCGAGGACGAAATTTTGTTAAGGGGGATGATATGTAATATCCTAATTTTTCCATGAAATTGTGATAATTATATATAAATAATAATTATTTTTATTGTGATAATTATTAAGTGTTATAGTAGTTATCCTTTTTATAGTCCAAATTTTTTTAAAAATCTAATTAGCGATAGATTTCATCTCAATATCTGATTTTATCTAATCTCCACTTCTTTTCAAACTCCCGAATATTTACCCTATAAATACACAACTTATGCCCTACAGATTTATCCCCATCTCGGAAGCTAAATTTCATGCCAAGGAAAAGTTTATAATTTTTCTAACTTTTCTGCCGTCCACTTTCTTCCACCGGAGAAACGCCGGTCAATACCCGAATACACCCAACATCAGTCGCCATTACCAATCTAAGAACCCCAGGTTTTCAAAAAAGAAAAGAAAAGAAAAGAAACAGAGAAGAGAGAAGGAAAGGAGAGAGAGGCCACCGTTGTGCACCGCTTTTATCCGTCTGCCATCCGTCACCGGAGTAGTGGTACGAGGTGTGGTGCGGCTGTGAAGTGGGTTTGTTAAAAAAACAGAGAGAGATTGGAGGGGCAGGAGGGTTACAAGATTCAACGATTTTGAGGGAGTCTGGAAGGGTTTTGAGAGAAATCAGATGAGATTTTGAGAAGAATAAGAGATAAGGAAAAAAGAAAAAAAAAAAGAAAAAGAAACGCTACGGGGAAGAAGAAGAACAAATTGGGCTTTGGGTATATTGGGCTTTTGGTATTTTAGGAATACAAGTTCTATTTTCTAGAAATTTCATTTAACCCCTCCAGATTTCCAATTTGTTTCAAAACAGTCAATGATCTCTATTCCTTTAAAATTTACCCCTCCAGTTTTTAATTGTTTACGTATTAACCCTTTATTTTATTTTATTTTATTTTCTTAGCCAACTCAATTACCTTATTTAATTCCTTTCTTCAAATTATTTTATGATTACCCTATATTGCTATATTATTTAATACTTATATTATTATTATTTTTATGGTAGGAAACGAGAAAAACAAGGAGTAGGATTTTCTGTATTTGTTAACATTCGTTGCATCAGATATCTGCAATTATTTTAAGGTGGGGATTTTCTATTCACTTATTGTTTGTCATTATTAACTGCTTCATATATTTATTTTTGTTTATGTGCAATGTGGAACAGAGTAAATCATGTTAGTTAGGGGCCATAAGAAGGTCCGAGATCAAATGTATCCTCGGGGTGTACCCAGATACTATAGAAATAGTAATCGCTAGTCATAGTAAAATTACGGAGTAAATTACATGTTGAATATTTATGATTATGCCTATGATTGTATTTAATTTTGACAAACGTGTCCCCACGGAGCGAGTTCAAAGCTCACCCAATATTTATTAACACTTTTCAAGTTGGGAGCTCGAGCGAGGATTAGAGGCGGTTGACGCAAAGTCAATAATTTTTATTTAATTTGAACATCTTGGAAAATCTTATTTTATTAATGAATGTAAGTTACTGTAAATAGTTAATATTTTATTTTTGGGAGGATAAATATTTTAGTTTGAATACTCTGTATATCTGGACGCAAAATTTTATAATTAGATTATATTTTATGAAATCAGAGTGGCGCAACGAAAGAGTGAGGGACTGCTTGGGTTTATTAATAAAATGGTTCTACTTATTTTTGTGATGTGTCTTATTCATACGCTTTAAATACGTTTTCCTATTAAATTAAGTCACTATTTATTTTAGAAAACTGGGATGTTACACCTACCTCGAATTCCATTACCCTCCCCTTTTCTCATTCACCACACAGTACAACACACCCCCATGATTTCAGGCCAGTATGAGGATAAGGTTTTTGACCTCGAGTCAGGTGATTAGGACGATCGGTGGTGGGCTCGTGTCGGCGCAGGGATGTGCTAGCTCGACTTTGCTTGTTCTATTCTCCTCTAATTATTATTATTTTTTAATAAAACTTTTTTTATTTTTGTAATGAAATGTTAGTGAAATGTGGTGGTTTTGGTGGTGTTATCATGGCTTGTGGTATTGACAGTGTCACCGAAATGCCAAATGAAGGAGGCAGAGATAGATTGTGGAATGTGGATGTGAGAATGGAAACGAAGAAAGAAAATTCATTTACCTCATTGCTTGAAAATGCAATTGTGAAGAAAATGCAAATTTCAGTCTATTTAGTTAATGTGATGTGCTTAATTTATATCTGTACTTATCATAAAAGTGTGAATGTTGAAACTTTTGATACGACAAAAGTATCATTATAACATAGTTAATTTTAAGCACAAATAAGTATTTTGATAATTATTTAACTTTTATTTGTTCAATTATAAGACAAATGAACTTTTATATTCAATACTTCAAAAGTATATATTCTTTGTTTTGTAACTCTTAAAGTATTTTGGATTTTCAAATAATATTATTTTCATATTAAACTAGATTTCGAGAGATTTCTAAACATATATATGTCATAAGCATATATAAGTATTTTGCATGAGAAAATTGTAACCATTTAAAGTTCGACATTATGTAAAATTAAGTATTTATGATCATTCTTTATAATTTTCAATAATTATATATGTAGCCATCCAAGGATTGACGTCTGAATCTGTGGTTTTTTAGATTCTTTGGAAATGTTACTTGCTTTCTGATGGTTCCATTCATCGTACATTTTTACCATCTTCTATTTGGGCTGGGATTAGGCCTCGCATTGAGGACAGATTGGCGGAGTCACGATGGATCCTTGGGATTACTTTGGAGGTCTTATTTTGGATTGATAACTGGTTGGGATACTCCACCGCCGATAGAATAGGAATCCCTCATGAGTATAGATATCTCTTTGGGCAACATATTTCTGAAAACTTCTATGACGGTTCCTGGCATTTCACAGTTTATTTCATTGAGGTTTATTTGGATCTTGTCCGGTATATAATCTATTTTCCTATCGCACCATCCTCAAAGGATAAACGGGTTTAGATGCCCTCTGCTGATGGGGAGATTTCTTCGAAAGTTGCATACTCCAATCTTCGACCATCATCTCCTATGGTCAGTTGGGGTTCATGGATTTGGTCCCCTTACATACCGACAATGCGTTCGATTGTGGCTTGGCATGCTATTCACAATCGTTTGGCGGTCCTGGAATTTTTACGAAATCGGGGTTTTATTGGCCCCTCTGTCTCTGGACTCTGATGTGCTCATGCTGAATCCACTATTCATTTGTTTGTCTCTTGTGTCTTTGCAGGGGCTCTTTAGCGTTTGATATTTAGCACCTTTGATGTTCACTTTCATCTTGCTCATAGTTTCAATGAATTCTTGGTGCATTTGATGTCTTTTCTCTTTAGTGAGCAGATTTCTTTTTTTTGTGGCGAGAAGCGGCATTATCTTGCATCTGGCTTATTTGGAATATCCGGAATGATTTGGTTTTCAATGTTAAGACTTGGTTGCTGTGATTGTCCAACTTCGGGTTCTCATTGTTGAATCTTTTTCTTTAGATCAGGGATGCATGGATAATGATCAACGTGATCTTTTCATCCTTCGAAGACTTCACGTTCCTGGATATTCTAGGAGAGCTCCGAACATTGTGCAGGTTGATTATCAAAAACCCCTTCCCAGATGGATCATGGTGAATACGGATGGCAGTGCTTCGGGAGCGCCAGGATGTCATAAGGCGTCTGGGGTCTTTCTGAATTCCAGAGGCTTCTTTCAGGGTGGTTTTGTGGATCGTTGTGGTGTTGGTTATGCGTGAGGCGAAGTTGATGGCGGCTATGTTGGCAATTCACTACACGTTTGTTAAGGGTTGGACCCATCTTTGACTTAAGTCGGATTCTACTTATGTGGTGGATCTTTTTCATAAACGATCTTCTCATTGTTCCATGGCGACACTTGAGTAAATGGTGGTATACTCTTCATTTGATTTCTCAAATGTATTTGGTGGTTTCGCATATTTATCGTGAAGACAATTGAGTTGCAGACTTTCTGAGTAAGAAACTGCAATCTGAGACTTGGTGGGGCGCCCTCCCTGAGGACATTGTGTCCCTTCTCATGGAAGATTATGTTGGTCAGCCGACTTACAGATTTGTTAGATAATACGTCCTTGTGTTTCTTGTTTTATCTTTATGGGCATTTTTTATGGGGAGTACTCTTTTTCCTGCCAAGGGTTTTCCCACAAGGATGGGTTTTACCTTGGGAGGTTTTAACGAGGCCACAATCATTTCGCTATCATAACGTATAGATATCTCTTTGGGCAACATATTTCTGACTACTTCTATGACGGTTCCTAGCATTTCACAATTTATTTCATTGAGGTTTATTTGGATCTTGTCCGGTATATAATCCATTTTCCTATCGCACCGTCCTCAAAGGATCAACGGGTTTGGATGCCCTCTGCTGATGGGGAGATTTCTTCGAAAGTTGCATACTCCAATCTTCGACCATCATCTCCTATGGTCAGTTGGGGTTCATGGATTTGGTTCCCTTACATACCGACAATGCGTTCGATTGTGGCTTGGCGTGCTATTCACAATCATTTGGCGGTCCTGGATTTTTTACGAAATCGGGGTTTTATTGGCCCCTCTGTCTCTGGACTATGATGTGCTCATGCTGAATCCACTATTCATTTGTTTGTCTCTTGTGTCTTTGCAGGGGCTCTTTAGCGTTGGATATTTAGCACCTTTGATGTTCACTTTCATCTTGCTCATAGTTTCAATGAATTCTTGGTGCATTTGATGTCGTTTCTCTTTAGTGAGTAGATTTCTTTTTTTTGTGGCGAGCAGCGGCATTATCTTGCATCTGGCTTATTTGGAATATCCGGAATGATTTGGTTTTCAATGTTAAGACCTGGACGGTGGATGTTGCGATTGTCCAACTTCGGGTTCTCATTGTTGAATCTTTTTCTTTAGATCAGGGATGCATGGATAATGATCAACGTGATCTTTTCATCCTTCGAAGACTTCACGTTCCTGGACATTATAGGAGAGCTCCGAACATTGTGCAGGTTGATTATCAAAAACCCCTTCCCAGATGGATCATGGTGAATACGGATGGCAGTGCTTCGGGAGCTCCAGGATGTCATAAGGCGTCTGGGGTCTTTCTGAATTCCAGAGGCTTCTTTCAGGGTAGTTTTGTGGATCGTTGTGGTGCTGGTTATGCGTGAGGCGAAGTTGATGGCGGCTATGTTGGCAATTCACTACACATTTGTTAAGGGTTGGACCCATCTTTGACTTAAGTCGGATTCTACTTATGTGGTGGATATTTTTCATAAACGATCTTCTGTTGTTCCATGGCGACACTTGAGTAAATGGTGGTATACTCTTCATTTGTTTTCTCAAATGTATTTGGTGGTTTCGCATATTTATCGTGAAGACAATTGAGTTGCAGACTTTCTGAGTAAGAAATTGCAATCTGAGACTTGGTGGGGCGCCCTCCCTGAGGACATTGTGTCCCTTCTCATGGAAGATTATGTTGGTCAGCCGACTTACAGATTTGTTAGATAATACGTCCTTGTGTTTCTTGTTTTATCTTTATGGGCGTTTTTTATGGGGAGTACTCTTTTTCCTGCCAAGGGTTTTCCCACAAGGATGGGTTTTACCTTGGGAGGTTTTAACGAGGCCACAACCATTTCGCTACTTAGTCGGCTTGTGATCAGTACGTTTTTCTTTTTGGTTTCCATTTCGACTCTTTCCTATCGCTACCTGGTTGGATAGTGATCATGACTTCTTTTTTATTTTTTAATATATTTTCGATTAATTTAAAGAAAATAATTAACCATATTGAGGGGGAAAGAAAGAAATATCGATATAATGTAAATGTATAAAGAGAAGAAAAGGATTTTAATGCTAATAAAATGCATGGAAAAATACATAATTCACTTTATTTAGTTATGGTTTCAAATATCTCCTTGAACTAACAAAGTACATGTAGTATGAATGCATGTTGTGATGGAGCTCCCACTCAATTTTGTCATGTCAAGCTCTAGACATCATATATTAAGTCGAGTCGCTCCCCAAACGCCTGACCTACGTACTACCAAAAGTCACTTCCAAAATTCCTTTTAGCACTTTGCATGTTCAGCTACAAACTAGCTTATGAAGTTTAGACACACTTCATAATCGATCATCTAGGATCTCATCTTAGCCACTAGCTAAGGTGACTGTTAATTATACTTTGTAACCTTCCTCACTACTCTGGCACGAAGGCGATTATTCGCAAACCTCCTTGTGTAACATAATCTTTTAAATCTCATCCTACTCACTCTTTTAGCGCCAAAGCGATTGCCCGTTTAAGAGGACAATTCAAAGTCTGTTGACAACTCACAAATTTAGTATCAAACACATAATGAGAATCTGATATATCTCATTAATCATAATATGTTCTCACATGCCATATAAGCAATTCTACTTAATCCATATTGGCTCACATGCCTTTGGAGCATATTTCAAATCCAAGGCTCATAAAAAGGATCAGTGCCTCACCGCTCTTAGAAATAGTCGAAAAACAATATAATTATGTGCAAAACTCTTAATTGAAGTAATACCTCGAGTAAGTATGTTTAGTCTACCAACAATGTTCAGCGCCCAAACCACACACCAAAGTGGCTTTACTATCATTAAAGCAATAAATTATCTCATTATTTCATGATACCAAATTTTCCTCTAGAAAATCATAGACCAGTCTATTAAGATATTTAAGTATCCACATGTCGGTATCACTATAGCGTATGGATCACTTCGATATCACTCACCAATCTCACTGCTAAGTACTTAACTTGTTGGGAGTAGCGCACATTAACATTTGACAGTGCTTACATAAACCAGCTATCATTTCTTTTCTTTTTCCTAAGACATCGTTTATTGACTAAGAACATGATCTTTGAACATGGAGTATAAAAACAACCACTACTGAGTAGAAATAACTCCATGTTCTTTCCATTCATTACATGTTGCCATATGCATTGAGATACAACTGATGACATATGTTCAATGACTTAATTGACCATCGTAGGCCTACCAAAATGATAGCTCGATGAAACCAATGATGGTTCAAGTTACAGTTATAGCTTATTGATCAGCAATCAATGCGCTCTTACTCCACTTCTTGAATTCATCGGGTGATCCATAAAGATCTCCTGATTCAATTTTCACTGAAGTATGTCAACATCAATCATCCAGGACAAACCTAGACGAAAGTGATAATAATACATAACATATCAGTCGAATTGAGGCAATCTCACCACTTAGAGATAACATCACAAACACTCTTCTAACAAATGTAAATATTTCGCCCTTGGTCAAGCTACACACATGTCAATCAATCCATCTATAGTGTGACTTACCAAAACCACATGTTTCAAATGGTCTTGCATCTAGATAGAAGATCAACAAGCTCTTAAATTTTATTCTTAGTTATTCGACTCATGTTTTTGTTCACAACAACAATCTACTTATGGAATCAAGTGAAGTCACATGTTCTACATGTTCTATCGACTCATCAACAGCCACAATAGTAAATGTGAAGGATACTCACTCAATCTCATATAGATGATGAGGAACATTTCATATTCACTCCTTTTTACTCGTGGAATTTGAGAATCCCTTTTCGTGTGAGTCACAAGCTCCCACTTACTTAGTGTCGTTCCCACTTTAAAATACAACATCCTCGCTAGAGAAACGAGCGCCTCCTAAGAATCTTGCAACTTGCATAGTTTCAAGATCTTTTTTGACCTCACATATGCTCGAAAAATCCCCTTAATGGGAAACCTATATCATGCGACTAGATTCTCCACTTAAGAACACATATTCTCGAACTTTTATAGGCATTGACCCACTAATTTGGGCTTGTTGCCAAATATAGGCTTGTACAAGGTTGAAGAATCGCTTGGAGATACATATTTTATGATGTAGGCAATAGTTAAGACTGTATCTTTACAAATAAAACACAAACAATTTGTGCCATCATAATCCAAGCATTTTGAAATGATTTTCCATTTCTCGTAAGCTCAGATAGCTGTAAAGTGTTTAGAAACATCATTCAGCTTGCAACTTTATTTCCCTGAACTGTGTTTCCAAACTAATTAGACAGATTAATCCCACTCCCTATTAGCACATCTCCATTTGTTAAGAAATGGTCAAAGTAATTTGGCGCTTCTAACTAGTGACAGTGGGGATGTACTAACTTACAACGTAGATAGTAATGAAGGAAAATTTAATGCGTTAATTTTATGCCTCACACTCATTAGTCAGCACTCAATTTAGTGGACCTAGGTTCAAAGGGAAAGTAGTCATTGTAGGTCCCAAAGGGTGTGGGTGTAAGGTTTAGAAAGGGGGTTGAATAAACCTTACCAACTTTTCGATTTAGTCCTTTTAAAACGTTCAGAGTTAATACTTCACATCTGAGTCCTTGGTGGACAACTAAGTTAGTTAATCGAGTTAGTCACTAAACGACTGACCGAGCCGCTGATAGAATAACTCACTTGTTTGGACTAAAGAAATAACTCGACTGTGATATGTTTTCAGCGGAAGACTTAACACCCTTGAATTTTGGTTAAATATGTTTTAATGTTTGGTTTTAGCACTTTGTTGATTATCAATTGGATAGCAAATTTATTAGCAAGATATTAAAGTAATGTGCGAAATTAAAGTCTTGGAAATATAAATGACACAATAAGTTTTTATAGAGGTTCGAAGATGGGGTAATTCTTCTACTCCTCTCTTCTCCAACTCCTGGAGGAATTCACTAATTATTGATCAATATACAAAGTGGTTAACAGCCCAGATGCAAGTCTTGATCACACAGCTGACTTGATCCTTTGGGACTCAGTCTGGAGATGCCTTGATCACACAATTGCTTCTCGTGCGACTCGGCTTCTTCACAGGCGTGCCTTTGCTACTACAAATCCACTTGCTCAAGCTTCTTGGATTTGATCACGAAGCCCTCCAAAAAGTTGAGACTAGTTCGTCTTTGAACCTTTCTACAATCCTCCGTGGAGTGTAGACCCCTTGATTCATCAAATGTTTCCTCTTCAACTGATTGAGGTCGTCTTTCCTTCACATGTGAGTGTTGGATTGATTTCCTTCGTAGTGTAGGCTTGAGGATTGAACTTGAATGATTTGAGAATATTTTTGGTTACAGATATTGCTTTTCTTGTTCGTGTTTGTTTTCTATTTGTCAAGGTAACCATCTTCTCTCAAATAGATTCCTCAGCCTTTTATAGTGTTCTTTTGAAAAATTTGCCCGTTGAAGAGATAGGCTGATTTTCAAAAGACACTTGTGGTCGTTGGATGTCTTGTTGCAGTCTTTGAAATTGACATTTCCTCGTATGAATGAGTATTCAACTTTTCAGAGTTCTGACACAGGTGTAGTGCTTCCTATTGGTTTATTCCTTTTGCACGCTTCTGGGACTGAGCACTTCAAGAAAGGCAGTATGGAAGTATTATTTGTTTAAGAAATTCTCTTGACTTCTATGCAACGGATCTCTTTCAGTTATCTCGACTTGACTGCATTTCCTTGACTTCCCCAGGTGACTTCAAGTCAGCTTCCAATCATTGGATGACTCATCTGTCACTTCAACTTGAGACTTGGTTGTCTTGACTTGACTTGACTGACACTTCACTCAGTTGCATCTCAGCTGCACCTTCAGTCGAGTTCCTGTCTTCTCTTCTTTGCCACACTCAGCTGCCTCACAGCGGAGTATTCCTTCTAGTCTCCAGTTGATTTCTTGCATATCTTGGCATAGCTGACTTAACTCAGCTCGACCAACCCTATCTATTACAATGCAATTTACAACAAAAATGGGGTGCCAACTTTCTATTCTAAGTTTTACATGGCATTCATCAAAATCTAAAAATGATTTCCCAACAATTTCCCCCTTTTTGATGATGCCAAAACATAAAACATTCATTCAATAATTGAAAAGAAAAGATACGTACAGACAATGTAGAATCACAGAATGTATGCGTAGAATCAATCTTTTATTGATCATAACATTCTTGTTCTTTACACAAATTGTTTACAGTGTATCGCTAAACAGAACTTAAGGTAACCATGTTGTTCTATATCTACGCAAGTATAGAAATTATACAATTTTATTCGATGTACAGAAGACTTACATAAAGATGTATTTACATAGTAAAATACATGAAGGGGTGAACAACAACACTTCATCTCCTTCGTTGCCTCATTCTTTCCTCTTCTTCAGCTCTGTCATCTTCTGACCTTTTTCTGTTCTTCTCATCTTCAGCCTCCTTCTTTTTCTCATAAGCCTTTCTCGGCTTCATCTCTTCTTTTTCTTTCTTGTCTTTCCTCCCACAAAATTGAGTTTGTCTTCTATTTTCTTCTTCAATCCTTTTCACATACTCAGCATTGTTTTTAGCCACTTGCAGGTTGGCTACTTCGTCAAATCCGGCCCAATAGATCTCTCATTTCTTGCCTGGATCTATGTACTCAATGTTTTTGGGCAGAGGTCTAGGTCTGAAACCTCTTCCTCCACCATCGCTTCTTCCTCTTCCTCTCTGTATTGTATTGGGGCCTTCTTTTTCCCAAATTGAGTGACTAGCAGAGTGACGTGTATTGTCTGCGCTGTCGCCTTCTTCACATAACTTGAGGCCTTTTTCCAATACAACTCCCAAGCTTGGGCCATAGACATATTTACTGAAGTAACCCTGATGCGAGCGTCTTGAATTCATCAACAGATCTTGCCTCGGTTCCCGACGCCTGAAATGGCATAGGTGTCTCTGTCTTGGAATGCCTCCATGTTGTTTCGAGAATATCCATAACTCGGGCATCCATCTTTCCTTCCACTTCATTTATCCCCGCTTCAACTATATTTCTCTTTTCAATAGATGTTGGAGCGGAAGAGTCAATTTGCATATCAATCAGTTTGTGACAAGACCTTGTTGGGGGTTTTAGCAATCATCAAGGTTATATCTTTGCGAACCTTCCCCTCAATAGATTTTCCTTTCTTCTCTCTTCTTTGTTCCTCGCCTTGTCTTTCCCTTCACAATCAATTGCGTCCTCCTTTTTCGACTTCGTAACCTTTCAACGCCTCTCTGGTATTCCTCTTCCCCTTTTTGGCATCATCAAAGGAGAGAGGAACGCCGAAACAAGCTAGCAATCATGAAGTCTCAGCGGCTGATAGCTGAGTTATGCTTTGAATCTGCTGCGGAGTATGCTGCACGGAATTCGGAGCGGGTGGTGTTGGATTCAGCTGTCACTAGCTTCATTTCAGCCATGAGGAGGCTGAACTTCCTATCCATGTTCTCCTCTACGCGCAGAAGCTTTTTCTTATTATATTCACGCAGCAGCTGCATCTCTGTGCTGTGAGATTCATGCATTCGATCGATGTTCTCTTGCATTCTTGTCTTCGACGCAGCCTCACCGCCAGGACTAGCAATTTATTGAACAATGTCCTGAAATATCGAGCTTGTTCTACGCGCATTGTTTGTTGTTATTGCCACCATTCCCGAATCCTCACAATTATTCCTCGCATCTCTGTTGTCCAGCCTCATGTCCAGTGAGGCCTGGTGCCTCTCCATCTTTTCTATCTCAGCAAATATAGCCTTGAAAACTTCTCGAACCTCAGCTGCCACTTCTGTCTCAGCTGGCGGCCAAGCAGCGTCAAAGTGAAAGTCTGCTTGGATGATGGTGTCTGTTGGAATAACAGGATCAGGTTTATGGAAACGTTCTTGATCTCGAGCTAATTCTTCAGGAAGGTCAGGTACTTCCAGAGAGAAGGGAAATGATTCTTCAAACGAATCATCACGGGCAACGGGAATCAGCTGAATGACAACTTGTGCTTGTGAAGTTCCCGGTGGAGTCGATCCTGCTGCAGCTTGGAGAGCCTGCGCAATTGACTCTGTTTCAGCTGTGGCCTGTTGTGAAGTTGATCCAGCCGACTGCCGAGCCTCACTGTCTTAACAACTTCATCGGTCTCACCGTGGTTTTCCACATTAGTTATCGGTCATCGGCCATATCCGAAGCGTCATCGGACGATGATGAGATTTCCAAGGGTGGCTCATCATCAAAATTAAAGGTTTGGCGAGTAGCCTTAAGGTCGGACTTAATCATGCTTGGGAAAACATCCTCAGCTGAGTCTTTTGGATTGGCAATAGAGGATGACTCAGCCATCTTCACCTTCGGATCCCGGAAAGGTTACATCGATTTTCTTGGGAATCGTGAAGAGCACTTATCTCCTTTTCGATGGATCAATGATAGTAGGAGGGATGTTTTGTGCTTCCGTCTCTTTACCCCGGAAGTCTCAACCTTCCGTTGGCCTTCACTACCTCCCCGCAGCCTCAATCGCAGCGAGGCTCGGACGATCGCTTCGACAAAGGTGTCACCTATCTTGGGGTCTTCTCGAGGTGGCATCCACTAGAGTCTCAACTCCATGGATTGCACTTTCATTGCCCAGTGTTAACTCCCGGGCGCTTCCTTCCTCGTGCCTCGACCGCACCAGCCAGCGCATCATTGGCAGGCGCTTGGCACTTTAGCCGAGACAGTCTTAATTGTCCGAGCCTCGTCGCTGACAACTTGCTTTGTGTATCCATTTGTTGTTCCTTCTCCACTTCGCCTCCAAGATTCGTTGTGGAGTCGGGCCATGAACACTTTGCCGCAGCCGGAGGGAGTTTCCCCACCGGCATACCAACCGAGTGACTTGGAATGGGGTCACTCGTCTCCGCACTCCCTTGTTCCCTTTGAGTAGTCGAGTCATTGGGGCGGTGGTAAGACACCTTCATTAGGGGTAGGCTCGATCGGGTCCCCACAATCCCGCCATCGCCAGCCCTTAACACCTTCTTTTTCCGAGTGAGCCGGAGAAGTGGTGGCAAAGAACAATCGTGGCAATATGCCGCACCACTCCCATCGGATCGATCTCCACCGTGATGTGGAAGACTCCCTTTTCCAATAACCGCTGCTCATGCAGTTCCCGGATTCCCGCATGGCTTGCTGCATCCGCAATTCTTCAGAGCGAGCCGGGATCCAAATCCTCCTCACTCCCGCAGAGGATGTCAAGATGAGGATGTGTATGATCGGTGGTTCCAGAAAAAGGACAAATATCGGCCTTTTCACGAGCCTCGCCTTCCTCTCGCGCTCTTCGCTTCTTCTTGTCTTTGAAGATCTGCAAGATATCTCGTGCGCTTTTTTCTTCATCCATGCTTGGACCACATTGGTCAATCCGAGAAAGTTCAACAGTTCGTCTTCTTCTTCAATAAATTCCAGTCTTTGGAACTGTTCCCTGGATCGACTCAGCTTCCACTTCCTCCATTCTCGCAGACGATTTTGGATGTCTGGGTATGGTGGGGATAGGATCATCACATCATCATCATCTTTGTCATATTCTCCCTATTGTCCCTCGTTCTCAGGGATTGAAGGTAGCAAACTTTGGTGCTCCGCACCCTCAGTAGCGTCTGTTGCAGGAGGGGAAACAACCCTGTCAACAGGAGAGTTTGCTCTCTCAGCTGCTATTAGTGTTCGGTCGACAGTTGTGTCTTCAATGTGCCTCTACTGATCGGCTTCAGCAGACTTGGCTATTTCATCAATGATTTCTGGAGACTCTACTTCTCCGGCATCTCTGATATCTGTTTCACCGAGTGGTGACTCGGCCCGGTTTCTCAAGCTCGAACGCTTGAAGATTTTTCTTCTTTTAGTCCTTACCGAGGGATTTCTCGGCTTGATATGGTTTCTTCCGAGTCCTGGGTGGGCGGGGGCGATCTTTGTCTTTTTCTGAGGAGTTGGCTGTCTCGGCTTATCAGTCCTCCTTTTCTTGACAACCGGAGAAGGTATTTGAGGTTCCTTCTCCACAAGGTCGCAGGAGCATGAGACATGGCTGCGGGGGTAGGGGCATCTTTTGTTTTCTACTTCTTTGCTCGCAGGGCAATCTTCTTTGCACCGCAGGGGGCAAATTTTCTTCTCGGGAGATGAGGAGACAAATGTTTCTTTGGGACCAGTGATTCCCCTCACTTGTGTCGCCTCTCTTGGCATAAGCTCTCCTCTCGTGCTCCGGAGAGATTAGACCGAACATCTTCTTGTTTACATGGAACGCCTTTCCATGTCGAAGAGGGACTCATTTTACTTCCATCATCCGCCAATCACCAGGCCGCACCGAGATCCTCCAAACGTACCATCCGTTAGTCCAAGTGGCTACGATAATCTAGAGGGGGTGAATAGATTATGCCGATTTTTCGCAAATCACCCTTTTTTTTCGAAACAACGAGTAAATAACAAGAATGTAAATGCGGAAAATAAACAACACTCGTTGATTTAAAGAGGTTCAACCCACCTAGGGCCTAATCCTCTACCACCCCAGTATCTCCGGGATGGATTTCAAAAAAAAAGATTTTATTAATTTACCAAAAATTAATACAACACCTTGAGGATTACCACAACCCTCTTTCACCACCTTGAGGATTACCACAACCCTCTTACAACACCTTTGAAGATTACCACAACCTTCAAACACCTATCACCTAGATCACCCAAGTGTATTCTTACCACAAGAATACTCACAAGGATGTCTTGTGTTGAATGATGACCAAAATCAAGATTACAACTCAATAAAGATTGAAACAATATGAGTACAAGTGTAATCAAGAATTGAAAGCCTAGACCTCAAATTTGTGCAAGTGAAAGTGCTTAGGCTAATACAACAAGATATAGAAGTGTTTGCTTTGTTTGCTCTTTTTGCTTGTATTTAGTGTTGTATCTTGTTGCTTGAATGAAGCCTCTATTTATAGGAGAGGACTTGGCTTTCATTTCCAGACATTGGATCCTCCTTGGGGAGTGAGTTGCTGCAAAAGAAACCATTTAAAATGATCAATATAGCTGTTAGAAATCAATCCCACAAAATAGGGAAAAGTCATGCAAAACGCAACGGATAGTTTCTTTGATAAACATGGGGTTCGACCGTCGCGCAAAGATAAGATTGAAATTGAATTCTCGCGAATTTTTACACAGGGCCGGTCGAAGGGGGTGCGACGCCGCCCTTAGTCGCCCTGGACCGGTTGCCTTGAAGAATTTACGAAACAGAGAAGTCCGAACAAAATCTAACTTCCGTGCACAGTCGCTCACCGGTAGACCGGTCGACCGCACCGGTCGCCCACCTGGTCGACCGGTCACCCTGCCCTATTTTTCTTATTCCCCATTTTCTGTTTCTCAGCTCAACTCAGGTACGGGTTGCCCTATAGGGCGACCGGTCGAGCCTGAAACAAATGTGTTGTCCAATTTTTTATTGAAAATAAACTCCAAGAAATACTCTGAAAAATAGTAAAAACATTTTAAGTTGATCGGAAGTATTTAGACAATATTTAGGGACATAGTTTTGGTTTAAAAACTTTTTGAGCAAAATCGAACATAATCATCAAAATCATGATAAAAACATTTATCTAACAAACTCCCCCTTTTTGATGATTACAAACCAAAACAATTTTCTTGAGGACAATTATTACGAGTTTTACAGTTTTACGAGTAAACTATCCGTTAGAAGTATTTCATACAAAGCTCCCCCTATTTATGAACATATCAACAAACGATTATTATAAGTAAGAAGCACAAGCTATAACAAGCTTATATAGAATGCATCATGAGCTAAGAAGCTCCCCCTGTCACAATACTTATAATCTATTGCAATTGAGTCCATAATCCAAGCCATGGACTAGGTATACTTGGCTTTAGAAAGCCATCGCTTATAGCTTTTATTGTGAGCTTTTAATAGCTTCTTTTGGCTAACAAGCCAATGTCCTGTTTCTCCCCCTTTGGAATCATCAAAAAGAGTATTAGGAAGATAAAAACATCATACAATCATATCAAAGTGCGCAAAAGAGACGGTTTATCAACCATTGAGCAATATGTGCTAAAAATCCAAGGAAAATGGGAGAAATGTAACATGAAGAGTTCATACGCTCGTTTTGTTTGCCAAAACATGATCTCAATAATAATAGAAGACTTTTGAAAGCAAGAGAATCATGTAGAAGTTGAAATTATCATTGCGACATTTTATCGAACACTTTGTGTGCGTGAAAAATAAAAGAGGTTGTATATAACCTTTGTAAATGGTTCAAGCCAAAAATTTTCAACATAAATTCAAGTCAATCATCATACATAACAACATAACAACCAAGCTCATCATGATCATACGAAAATTACATCAAAAATTTTCAAGTAATTCGAAAACTCAAGGGTTCAACCCAATTGAACAAAAGACGAGAAATTCTTACCATTTGATCGGAAAGAATGAGCCATAATGATGATGATCATGCTATATAATGTCCATGTTGTGTAAAATATGCATGAAAACCATTTTTGAATGAAATTAGAGTGAATTTGGCAAAGGGGACGAAAAATGGCCAAAGAATGTTAAAGTGAAAAATGCTGAGGACAGAACGTTTAAAAGCCAAAATATAGCTTAGGGCGACCGGTCGAGGTTGAGGGCGACCGGTTTCCCTCAACTCCTTCAGCTCACTGTCTTGTCAGTTTTACCAAAATCCGAATTTTCAACCAAAATTCGATTTTTCGCCCCTAAGTTTTAAAAATGTGCACAATGCAAATGTAAACCTTATTCAATATGCATTATGCCTAACCGAGCTCGTATCGAAGTAAAAATCTCGGAAGATAGCGGTTTTGTGAAAATATCCGCTAATTGATCTTGAGATGGAACAAAAGAAATCTCAATTTTACGTTTAGAAACACAATCCCTTAGAACAATGATGTCGAATTTCAATATGTTTGGTACGGTTATGATGAACTGGGTTTTGAGCAATGTTGATAGCGGATATATTATCACAAAAGATAGGAACGTTTTCAAAAGAGCATTTGTAATCCGCTAAGGTTTGTTTCATCCAAAGAAGTTGAGTACAACAAAAAGCGGCGGAAATATATTCGGCTTCGGCCGTTGAAAGAGAAACTTAATTTTGCTTCTTTGAAAACCAAGAGACTAGGCAATCGCCTAAAATTGACATGATCCGGAAGTACTTTTCCGATCATCAATATTTCCCGCATAATCCGAATCACTATAACCTTTAAGAGAAAAATTTTCATTCTTTGGATAAAATAAACCATATGGAATGGTGCCTTTCAAATATCGAAAAATCCTTTTAACGGTACTCATGTGAGATTCTTTTGGATTGCTTTAAAAACGAGCACATAGGCATACGACATGAAGAATGTCCGGTCTACTAGCGGTTAAATAAAGTAAACTACCAATCATACCTCGATACTTTGATTCATCCACGGACTTGCCTTTCTCATCTTTGTCAATTTTGACATTTGTTGCCATAGGAGTAGAGACGGTTCTTCCTTCTTCAATGCCGAACTTTTTCAAAAGTTCTTTTGTATACTTTGATTGCGAAATATAAATACTTTCTTGATATTGCTTAATTTGAAGTCCAAGAAAGAAGTTAAGCTCCCCCATCATACTCATCTCGAATTCTCCTTGCATTAACTTAGAAAATTTCTTGCACAAAGAATCATTAGTAGCACCAAAGATAATATCATCAACATATATTTGCACGAGTAAACAATCTTGCCCTTTTTCAAAAACAAAGAGAGATGTATCAACTTTACCTCTTATAAAACCATTTTGTAAAAGAAAAGAGCTAAGTCTATCATACCATGCACGGGGTGCTTGTTTTAAACCATACAAGGCCTTTTTAAGTTTATAAACATCATTAGGCCTAGAAAAATTTTCAAACCCCGGAGGTTGTTTTACATAGACTTCTTCTTGAATAATACCATTTAAGAAGGCGGATTTAACATCCATTTGGTAAAGTTTGAAATTTTTAAAACAAGAATAGGCAAGTAAAATACGAATAACTTCTAAACGTGCTACGGGTGCAAAAGTTTCATCATAGTCAATACCTTCTTCTTGACAATACCCTTGAGCTACTAACCTTGCCTTGTTTCGAACAATATTGCCTTGATCATCAAGTTTGTTCCTAATACCCATTTTGTACCAATAATGGTTTGAGAAGGAGGACAAGGTACCAATTCCCATACATCATTTCTTTCAAATTGATTCAACTCCTCTTGCATCTCTAGGAACCAATCCTCATCCTCAATAGCCTCTTTAGCATTTTTAGGCTCCTTTTGAGAAATAAGAGCTTTCTCGGCAAATTTTCTCCGAGTCATCACTTTGTCAAGGGGATCACCAATAATAAGATCTTTTGGGTGATCTCCTTTAAATTTCAATGCAACGGGAAGATCCGAGATATCACCTCTATCTTCTTGAGGACCATTTGAAGTGGACGGTTGATTATTTGATGTAGACGGTTGATCATCAATTTGAACAATTTGTTCAATAATATCCTCTTCATCACTTTCATCATTAGGAATTCTTTCAACTCCCGAAGCTTCATTGAATTTAACATGGATGGATTCTTCGACAACTTCACTAATTTTATTGTAAACCCGATATGCTTTGTTTTTTGTTGAATATCCCATAAATATCCCTTCATCGGCCTTAGGATCAAGTTTGTCCAATTGATCCTTGGTATTCAAAATAAAGCATTAACAACCAAATATCTTGAAATAACTAATATTTGGAGTTCTACCTTTCCAAAGCTCATATGGAGTTTTATTCATTTTAGGTCGAATATAAACTCGATTAATGACATAGCAAGCGGTACTTACGGCTTCGGCCCAAAAATATTTTAGAAGTGAAAATTCATTGAGCATGGACCGACTCATTTCTTGTAATGTCCGATTTTTCCGTTCGGCTACTCCATTTTGTTGAGGTGTCCTTGGAGCCGAAAAATTATGAGCATATCCTTTGGTTTCACAAAATACTCTAAATTCACCATCAAATTCTCCACCTCGATCGCTTCGAATTGTAACGGCCCGCCTTCCAGATCGACGACTGTCCCCACAAACCAACACAAGTCTTTCCAACGCGTTTTGTCCTCACTCACGCACACCCTGAGAGCAGCTTCCCGGGGTCACCCATCCCACAATTGCTCCGGGCCAAGCACGCTTAACTTCGGAGTTTTTATGAGATGAGCACCAGAAAAGAAGATGCATCTTGTTGGTATGAGTAGTACCTATCAAATCTTTTAAACACTCCTCAACTGTATAGTCCCATACCTACACAGTCTCAGAATCTCCTCTTCTTCGGGTGTTGGATCGGTTCATTCATGTCCCCCTCCGCCTAGAAGCCTGCCAGGAGCCGCTCCTTGTCCGTGCCTTCTTGCACCGGCGATCACTCCCCGCCCTCTTTGGCCCCGGGCGTCACACGAATAGACTTGATGGTGTCTTCCTTTTCATTCTCAATAAGTCTACACAACTTAACAAACTCATTAACGACATCGCTTTTATTGGTAAGAAAAAGAGCCCAAGTATATCTCGAAAAATCATCGACTATAACAAAAGTGTAATGTTTTCCACTTAGACTAGCCATACCAATGTCCCCGTACAAATCAAGGTGAAGCATTTGTAGGGGTTTGGTTGTGGAAATTTCATTTTTGGGCTTAAAACTACTCTTAACTAATTTGTTCTTTTGACAAGTGTCACATAAGCCAAGATTTTCAAAATTCAATTTGGGTAGTCCTTTCACATGTTGGTTTTTGTAAATATTTTTCAAATTCTTGTATCCAACATGTCCAAGTCGCCTATGCCATAAACTAGTTAAATCATTATTGGCGACTAAACAAGAAACATTTTGACTAACCAAATCACTTGTACAAATTTTGTAAAGATTGCCTTTTCTATTTGCTTCACAAATAATTTCACCATTTTTAAGTATAAGGCATTTTTCTTTATTAAAGGAAACATCATATTTTGAATCACAAAGTTGGCTAACACTTATCAAATTAAACTTAAGCCCTTCAACTAATAGAACATTACTAAGAGAGAAAGAAGAGTTACCAATTTCTCCATTTCCAAGAATTTTTCCTTTGCCATTGCCGAACATGACCATACCCTCTTCTTGGAGCTTGATGTTGGTAAAAAGTTCTCTCCTCCCGGTCATATGGCGTGAACATCCGTTGTCCACGAGCATTTTTGAATCTTTCATTGTGGTTATAGCCCCTATTACCTACAAAAGAATTTCTTTTAGGTACCCTATAATTTTGGGGTCCATGGGGGTTAGTCTTGAGACCTTTGGGTCTCCAAACATGTCTTGAGCTATTTCTCAATTTGCAATTATTAGCATAATGTCCAACTTTGCCACAATAAAAACAAGTAGGAGTATTATAATTATTAGCACGTACAAAAGTCGGACCTTGGTTATTTTTCTTAAAAACACTTTGAAATGGCTTATAACCAAGTCCCGATTTGGAATGCTCACCTCTTTGTGCATCTAAAATTTTTGTGACTTTATCCGTACTTATGTTGAAACGATGCACATCATTTTTCAAACATTCAATATCTTTTGTCAAAGAATTCCTTTTCGGTTTCAAGAGAATGAATTCTAGTAAGAGTAAGAGCATGAGCTTTGTCTAGAGATTCATAAGAGGTAAATAATTTTTCCTTTTCAACCTTAATCTCCTTATGCTCCTTTTTCAAATTTTTGTATTTAACGATTAAATTTTGAAACTCAATTTGCAATTCATCAAAATCACATTGCAAGTCATCAACTATGGAGGAAGTAGAAGAATTTGAGTGTACCTCATTGTTTTAATCGTCTATAGCCATGAGACCGTGTTCGGATTGTTTTAATCGTCTATAGCCATGAGACCGTGTTCGGTTTCTCCTTCCTCATCGGTTGTTTCGAGTAGTTCATCCCATGTTTTGACTTCCGCATTTAGAGCCTTCTTTTTTGTGAAAGGCTTCCTTTTCTTTTGCTCCTCTTCATCGAGCTTGCACCTCGGCAATGAAGTGCCCGGGTTTTCCGCATTTAAAGCAAGCATTATCTCTTGGTTTTCTTGCTTTATTTTTATTCACAAATTTTGCAAATTTCCAAACAAGTGTGGCCGTCTCCTCCTCATCATCATCATTATCATAGTATGCATTATTAGAAGAAGAAGCAAGACCTTTAGGAATAATTTGCATACCCGATTGATTTGTGGATGGTTTGGAATTTTTCCTCTCCTTGAGATAGACTTCATAGATGAGTAGATTTCCAATAAGCTCATCAAACTTGAGTGTCTCAAGATTTTGTGCCTCCGTGATTGCCGTTACTTTTTCGGACCATGAGCCGGGAAGTGCATTTAATACCTTGGTCAACTTGTCTTCTTCGGAGATGACTTTGCCGAGGGCCACAAGAGGATTGACAATATTGTCAAGCCTTTCCACCATCTTGGAGATGCTTTCACCATCATACATGTTAAAGTTTTCGAAGTCCTTAACAAGCATGGTCTTTCTTGCTTGCTTGACTTTCTTAGTCCCTTCATAGATTGTCTCCAATTTTTCCCAAACCTCATGTGCCGACCTTATGCCTCTTATGCGATTGTACTCGGTGGCGGTAAGAGAACAATGCAAAATATTTAAGGCCTTACCGTTTAGAGAGAAAGCCTTTTTATCGTTTTCATCAAACTCCTTGAAAGGTTTAGGAGCCAAGGTGCCATCCTCCGATTTCTTTGTTGGTTGATCAACTCCTTCAATGACCACATTCCAAATGTCGAACCCGCACCCTTGTAGGAAGCACTCCATACGGTCTTTCCAAAATACGTAGTTGTTGGCGTCGAATAGTGGTGGCTTATTGGTGGAGGCGCCGGTGGTGAGATGAGCATCATTTGTAGCCATGGATCTTTCCTCTTTACTCGGAACGAGCTAGCCAAAGAGTTTGGCTCTGATACCACTTGTTAGTCCAAGTGGCTACGATGAGGATGTCAAGATGAGGATGTGTATGATCAGTGGTTCCAGTAAAGGGACAAATACTGGCCTTTTCACGAGCCTCAGCTTCCTCTCGCCGATCTCTTTCTTCTTTGTCTTTGAAGATCTGAAGATATCTCGTGCGCTTTTCTTCATCCAAAGGCTTGGACCACATTGGTCAATCCGAGAAAGTTCAACAGTTCGTCTTCTTCTTCAATAAATTCCAGTCTTTGGAACTGTTCCCTGCATCGACTCAGCTTCCACTTCCTCCATTCTCGCAGACGATTTTGGATGTCTGGATATGGTGGGGATAGGATCATCACATCATCATCATCTTTGTCATCTTCTCCCTGTTGTCCCTCGTTCTCAGGGATTCAAGGTAGCAAACTTTGGTGCTCCGCACCTCGCAGCAGCGTCATTGCGGGAGGGGAAACAACCCTGTCAACAGGAGAGTTTGCTCTCTCAGCTGCCATTAGTGTTCTGTCGACAGTTGTGTCTTCAATGTACCTCTACTGATCGGCTTCAGCAGACTTGGATATTTCATCAATGATTTCTGGAGACTCTACTTCTCCAGCAGTCTCCGGTATATGTTTCAGCTGAGTGGCTGACTCAGCCGGTTTCTCAAGCTCGGAACGCTTGAAGATTCTTCTTCTTTTAGTCCTTACCAGAGGGATTTCTGGCTTGGATATGGTTTCTTCTGAGTCCTGGGCGGCGGGGGCCGGTGCTGTTGTCTTTTTCTGAGGAGTTGGCCGTCTCGGCTTATCAGTCCTCCTTTTCTTGACAACCGGAGAAGGTATTTGAGGTTCCTTCTCCGCTGCGGCTGCAGGAGCAGGAGACATGGCTGCAGGGGTAGGGGCATCTTTTGTTTTCTACTTCTTTGCTGCAGGGGCAGCAATCTTCTTTGCAGCTGCAGGGGCAGCCTTCTTCTGGGGAGAGGAGGAGACAGCTGTTTCTTTGGGACCATTGATTCCCCCTCACTTGTGTCAGCTCTCTTGGCATAAGCTCTCCTCTGTGCTCCGGAGAGATTAGACCGGAACATCTTCTTGTTTACATGGAACGCCTTTCCATGTCGAAGAGGGACTCATTTTACTTCCATCATCCGGCCAATCACCAGGCCGTACCCCGGGGATCCTCCAAACGTACCATTTGTTAGTCCAAGTGGCTACGATAATCTAAAGGGGGGGTGAATAGATTATGCCGATTTTTCGCAAATCACGCTCTTTTTCGAAACAACGAGTAAATAACAAGAATGTAAATGTGGAAAATAAACAACACTCGTTGATTTAAAGAGGTTCAACCCACCTAGGGCCTAATCCTCTACCACCCCAGTATCTCCGGGATGGATTTCAAAAAAAAAAAGATTTTATTAATTTACCAAAAATTAATACAACACCTTGAGGATTACCACAACCCTCTTTCACCACCTTGAGGATTACCACAACCCTCTTACAACACCTTTGAAGATTACCACAACCTTCAAACACCTATCACCTAGATCACCCAAGTGTATTCTTACCACAAGAATACTCACAAGGATGTCTTGTGTTGAATGATGACCAAAATCAAGATTACAACTCAATAAAAATTGAAACAATATGAGTACAAGTGTAATCAAGAATTGAAAGCCTAGACCTCAAATTTCTGCAAGTGAAAGTGCTTAGGCTAATACAACAAGATATAGAAGTGTTTGCTTTGTTTGCTCTTTTTGCTTGTATTTAGTATTGTATCTTGTTGCTTGAATGAAGCCTCTATTTATAGGAGAGGACTTGGCTTTCATTTCCAGACATTGGCTCCTCCTTGGGGAGTGAGTTGCTGCAAAAGAAACCATTTAAAATGATCAATATAGTGTTAGAAATCAATCCTACAAAATAGGGAAAAGTCATGCAAAACCCAATGGATAGTTTGTTTGATAAACATGGGGTTCGACCGGTCGCGCGAGATAAGATTGAAATTGAATTCTGCGAATTTTTACATAGGGGACCGGTCGAAGGGGGTGCGACCGGTCACCCTTAGCCGAACCGGTTGCCCTTGAAGAATTTACGAAAACAGAGAAGTCTAGAACAAAAATCTAACTCCCAAGTACAGTCGTCGCCACGGCCGACTGGCCGACCGCACCGCACCGCCGCCCACCTCGGTCGACCGGCCGCCCGCCCTATTTTTTCTTACGCCCCATTTTCTGTTTCTCGGCTCAACTCAGTACGGGTTGCCCTATAGGGCCACCTGGTCGAGCTTCAACAAATGTGTTGTCCAATTTTTTATTGAAAATAAACTCCAAGAAATACTCCGAAAAATAGTAAAAACATTTTAAGTTGATCGGAAGTATTTAGACAACATTTAGGGACATAGTTTTGGTTTAAAAACTTTTTGAGAAAAATCGAACATAATCATCAAAATCATGATAAAAACATTTATCTAACACCATCCTCCTTGAAGGATTTATTCCCAATATTCTGGCAGAGTCTGCTGTATACAAACTCAGCCCAGTTCACCTTCTTTTCTTCTATGATCGCAGCCATCACGATAAGCTTAGTTTTGGACAGCTGATTATAGCTTCCAAATTTGATATCAATGCACTTGGCAACAATATTCAGCAGTTTGTGGTAGTCTTCCTTCAACAGCTTCTTCTCAGCTGTGTAGACAACCTTCGCAGCATAGTCGGGCTTGGCTATTTCCTTCCAAGCAGCAGCCATGTTAACATCAGCTTCATAAATCTCCGGCACTCCTTCCGCCAGCAACAAACAGTGTTCTGCCAGATCCTTGGCAGTGATGGTGAACTCTTTTCCGTGAACAGAGGACTTGATGCCCTCATCGTGAACTTTAGCGTTCACATAGAACTGTGCGACCTCTTCCACGTAGGTCATCGGAAACTCCATCGTCAAAAATGGTTTTAATCCAGACTTTTCTAGCTTCTCTGCAATTTCTTCACAAGGCTGTCGTCAGACCCCTGTTTGATCATGCCGGCGAAATCCACAGTAGACCCAGTGTGGATTTGCTTTCCCAACTTGACGAAATCATGAGTAGATGCCATTTCTCGATGTTTTACCGAACAAAACTTTGAAAATGAACTTGAGGATTTGTAGGGTTTTGAGAGACAATTTCTTTCTTTGCCTTCGAGAGAGAGAGATGAACAGTTTTGGTAAAGTGAGAGAAAATCGGACGAAACGGTATAAGTATGGGTTATGAAAGGACGTGGGGGTGGTTTTTGAAATTTGATCAAGATCAACGGCTCAGATTTTGCACGCCAATTAACACTTAATTTCTCATATTTAATGCGGCAGCATTTATATCCAATCATAAGCTTTGTGTGCAGCTTTTGACTGTACACGTCATAATTATGCTAACGTCATTCTTAAAAACATTCCTGCTTAGTAAAAATGACTGCGTTTTTGTCACTTTGCTCATAAATGACTCAGCTTATTCCTTAGCTGATTTAGCTCTTCTCTGTTTGCACATAGGTACTCAGCTGTCAGTTAACTTGACGCAGCTGATTCTCCGATATGGCTGATTCACTTAGTTGATTTAAGAGTTCAGCTCTTTTTCATCTTTTCGTGTTTCATCTCTTTTCTTTGAGTCTTCTGAGTGTCAACTCAGCTCAATTAACCCCAATTCATGTTTGAGTTCTTCAAATCTTGATTCAAATAATGGTTTTGTGAATATGTCAGCTAATTGCTTATCAGTTGAGATATATTCCAAGGTGATGTCCTTCTTTTCAACATGATCTCTTATGAAATGATATCTGACATAAATGTGCTTTGTTCTTGAGTGCAACACATGATTTTGAGTGATTGCAATTGCACTTGTGTTATCACACATAATTGGAATTTCCTTTTCTTCAACTTCATAATCTCTCAGCTGCTGTCTCATCCATAAGACTTGGGCACAACAGCTGCCCGCAACTATGTATTCTGCTTCAGCTGTGGAGGTAGCTATTGAATTTTGCTTCTTGCTAAACCAGGAAATTAGCCTATTTCCAAGCATTTGACATGTGCCTGGGGTACTCTTCCTCCGTCAACTCTACATCCAAAGATAGTCGTCAGAGTCTGAATACCCAATTAGCTTGAATCCACCTTCCTTTGGATACCATAAGCCAACTTCTTGGCTTCCTTTCAAATATCTCAAGATTCTCTTGGCTGCAATAAGTGATCCAATAAGTGCTCTGTATCTTGTTTGATCCACCATCTGTATCCATATCCATTTTGATTGATGTATTCATCGGTATTTTCACAGAAGACTTCTCTTCCATACCAAATTTCTTCATTAAATCTCTGGTGTATTTTGTCTGACTTATGAAGGTTCCATCCTTCAGCTGTTTTACTTGGAGTCCAAGGAAGAATGTCAGCTCTCCCATCATGCTCATTTCAAATTTGCTTTGCATAAGATTTGAGAATTTATCACACAACTCTTTGTTTGTGGATCCAAAGATGTGTCATCCACATATATTTGAACAAGCAGTATACTCTTCCCATCTTGAATTCTGAAGAGTGTTCTATCCACTTTGCCTTTTGTGAATCCGTTCTTAGTCAGGAATTGTGATAATGTATCATACCATGCTCTGGGTGCCTATTTCAATCCATATAAAGCTTTCTTGAGTTTGTATACCGTATCTCCAAGAGTCTTCTGCTCAAATCATGGAGGTTGCTCAACATACACTTCTTCTTCCAATAAACCATTGAGAAATGCGCTCTTCACATCCATTTGATATACAGTGAAGTTCTTGTGAGCTGCATAGGCAAGAAACATCCTTATGGCTTCCAATCTTGCTACAGGGGCAAATGTTTCATCAAAATCTATCCCTTCTTCTTGGCAATACCCTTTGGCTACCAATCTTGCTTTGTTTCTTACCACAGAACCTTCCTCATTCATCTTGTTTCTGAACACCCATTTAGTGCCAATAGCATTTTGATGGGTAGGTCTTTGAACCAATTCCCACACTTTGTTTGTTTCAAACTGATTCAGCTCTTCTTGCATGGCTTGAATCCAATGTGTGTCATCCAAAGCTTGTGACACATCTTTTGGCTCTATTTGTGAGATGAAACAAGTGAACATAGCTTCTTGTTGGGTTCTGGATCTAGTTTTTACACCTTCTCTTACATCTCCAATGATTAGTTACGTGGATGGTCTCTCGGCCATCTTACATCAAAGTTGGAGTAAGTTAGCTGGATTCACTAGTCTTGCAGTACCGTGTTATTTTGATAAGCTCTCTCATCATCACTTACTTAGCCGCAGATTTTCCAACTGTCTTTGAGACTCGGCTATCTCATCTTCTTCCTGGGTTTTTAATTCCACTTGACTTCAACATAGGGACTCTTCTCGCATGGTTGGTTGATTCAAATTTTTATCACCGACTCTTCAATGTCTTCTCCATTTACATTGGGTTCATCAAACACCACATGAATGGATTCTTCAGTAACCATTGTCCTTTTGTTGAGCACTCTGTAGGCTTTGGTTTCAGCTGAGCATCCCAAAAAGATATCTTCATCAGCTTTAGCATCAAAAGCCTTTAAATTGTCCTTGCCATTGTTATGGATGAAGTATTTGCATCCAAATATTCTAAAATATGCAACATTTGGCTTTCTCCCTGTCCAAATATCATAGGGAGTCTTTGTCAGCTGTCTGTTTATCATGCATCTATTTTGAGTATAGCATGATGTGTTTATTGCTTCAGCCCATAATCTTTTAGGCAGCCCTGCTTCAGCTAACATGGTCCTTGCTGCTTCTTTGAGAGTTCCGTTCCTTCTTTCTGCAACTCCATTTTACTGTGGAGTCCTTGCAGCTGATAATTCATGACCAATACCATTTTCAACACAATACTGAGTTATTATACCATTGACAAACTCAGTTCCTCTGTCAGATCTTATTTTTATAATGGTTTGACTCTTCTCATTTTGGACTCTCTTCATCAGCTGTGGTAGTTTCTGCAGAGATTCTTTCTTCTTACACATGAATATTGTCCATGTATATCTTGAGTAGTCATCTACTACCACCAAGGTGTATTTCTTCCCACTTATGCTAGCTGGTTCAACTGGACCAAATAGATCCATATGTAGCAGGTGCAATATTCTTGTTGAAGATAGACATGTCTTTTCTTTGAATGATGATTTGATTTGCTTTCCCATCTGCATGCATCACATACACTTTCCTTCTTGTATACTGAGTCTGGAAGTCCTTCCACGAGATTGCTCCTTGCAAGCTTGTTAATTGTTTTGATGTTCAGGTGACTCAGCTTCTTGTACCACAACCAACTTGATTCAGTTGTGCTTTTTGCTAGCAGACAAGTGCTTGGTGTTGCAGTTGACCAATGTACCACATACATGTTCTTTTGTCTGCATCCTTGCAACACTACTTCATTAGATTCAGTGTTCTTGATTTGGCACACTCCCATATTGAATCCAACATTATAGCCCTTGTCACAGAGTTGACTTATGCTTAATAAGTTGAAATTGAGGCCTTCAATGTATGCAACATCTGTAATTTCTAATCCATTTTTCTTGATGGATCCAATGCCTTTTATTTCTCCTGGAGCTTCATTTCCTCAAAATATGACTTTTGCACCTCTAACCTCCTTGAATATTGACAGATTTTCTTGTTTCCTGTCATGTGTCCGGGAATGACCACTATCCATGTACCAGGTTCCTTGGCACTCACCGCTCCTTGAACTCCGCAATCAAGGAAATTAGGTTTTAGGTACCCAAATTTGTCTGGGTCCTGAGGGGTTAGTATTGTAAGATGATCCAACCAACCTATAGCCAAATGATTTGACTCTAAGAGGTTGCCATCTATCAGTGCCATAATAATTAATTTTAGCAAATTGCTTGGGGATTTTAGGTTCATACAGCTGTCTCTTTTGTCTGTATGCCTGTGTATGTGTTTTAGCAATTGCTTTGTTTGGGTAGTTGTGATATCTTTGAGTATAGTTCCTTAGTGCATATGTGTGTTGATGATAGCTCTTTTGCCTTTGGAATGGCCTTTGCTGAGTCTTAGGCCTTTGCCGTTTAGGCTTATATTCCATAGATCTTTGCTGATAGTTCACATTATTACAATCAGCTTAGCTTGGATAATTTCTACCATTCCCATCATATGTATTCCTTTTATAGAATTACTGGGGCTTTTGGTAGCTCTGTTTCTTCTTTACAGAGTACTTCCTGTTTGGAGTTTGCTGAGGAACTCGGCTGGATTTCTTCTCGCTTGTCCTCTCAAAGACACTCAACTCGGCATTTTTTTCCTTTTCCTTTATAACCAAGGCCAGTTTGCTTGTGATTGTGCTTTGGAATAAATGTGTGTGCACCATTTGGAGTTTTGGATTTTTGAGATTCTTCATTACTTGAAGATCATTTTTCCAAAATCACTTTTGGAGCTTGACATAGCACAGAGGAATTAAATCCTAAGCCTGTCTTATCTCCACATTCTCGCTGACTTATAATGAGATCATCCAAGGATTTAGATGCCTTAGTGAATGAGGCAATCACATTTTTGAGGTCATTCTCCCTCTTTTCTATAGCAGTTATCTCTGCTATTAACTTAGCATTTTCAGCCTTTAAACTTTTATTCTCATCAGCTATTTGACTTATGAAGGCCGCTTGAGTACTCGGCTCCTTAGTCGATTGTGAGTTTTGGCTTTTGAGTAGGTGTTTTCCTCATTTAGTAGTGTGTGTGAGGATTTAATGTGTTCAAAGTCTTTCATCATTTTGCCTAATGAATCATAAAGATCAGTGGGTGATGAAGTATGTGTGTCACAATCACTATCACTAGTATCTGAGTGTGATGAGTTATAGTGTACCTCATCTTCTTGGTCAGGTTGGTTTCGTTCTTTGGCAATTAGACAGATCAAGGCTTCTTCTTCAGAGTCACTTGAGTAGTCTGCTTCACTACTCTCCGAGTCTGCTGCGTCTTTTGACTTGGTCATTCTCTCCGATCTCTGCAGCCAACATTGCTTTTTCTCTTTTCTTGTCTTCTTTCTCTAAAGACTTTTCTTTCCTCTTCATTCCTGTATTTGTTGACTACATGATATGGGCAATCAATGGCATAGTGACCGGGTTGCCTGCAGTTCCAGCATAGATTTTCAACTTTTTGTTCAGTTCTTTCCATTCTTGGGTTGTCAGCTCTTTGATACTCAGCTTTTTGATACTCTGCTCTCTTGGTTGGCCTATTTCCCTTGACTTGGAGGGAGCTGAGTGTCTTCTGGAGGATTCACCTTTGCCTCTCTTGTAATTCTTGTTGAAGAACTTATTAAACCTTTTAACCATCAGGGCTATCTCCTCTTGGTCAATGACTTCTTTGCCCTCAGCTCTTTTACCATCCTTAACTATTAAAGCAGCTGTTTTGGGCACAGTTGTCTCCTCTTGGTCTTTTTTTCTCAGCTCAATTTCGTAGGCTTTGAGATCTGAGAATAGCTCATGGTTTGATGTCTTTGATAGGTCCATGGAGTGTCTCATGGACATGAATTTTATATCCCACTCAGTTGGGAGACTTCTTAGAATCTTCATGCACATTTCCTTCTGTGTATATTCTTTTCCAAGTGCAGATAGTTCATTGGTAATTTCTGTGAACCGAGCACCCAGCTGATCCAAGGTTTCTCCTGCAAGCATCTTAAAATTTTCAAATTTTTGGACAACAACAGATAGTTTATTTTCTTTGATTTGCTCTGAGCCTTCACAAATCAAGGTTAGCTTGTCCCAGATTTCTTTTGTCGTTTTGCATGATTTGACTTTGTTGAACATGGCTTTGTCCAAAGTTTTGTAAAGAATGTCCTTAGCCACATTGTCCAAGTTATATCTTTTCTTGTCATCATTTGTCCATTCAGCTCTTGGTTTTTCAACCATCGCTGGTCTGGGAGCATCATCCTCTTCTCCTTCAGCTGCAGGAGCTCTCCTTGCAGCTGTGTTCACTTTTAAGATTTGCAGTGGCCCATCTTCTATTACTATCCACATTTCATCGTGTAATGCTGATAGATGAGCCTGCATAGGAATTTTCCAATCATCAAATTCCTCAATTGTGAACATAGGGATGCGTGTCAGATTTGCTTCCATGATAATAACTTTGCTGAATAAAAGAGTTTTGAAAGATCAAGTGCTAAAGCAAGCTTTGAAAAATTTTGGAGATCTAGTTCAGTAACCAGTGCGGAAGGCTCAATGAACCAACCGCTCTGATACCACTTGTAGGTCCCAAGGGGTGTGGGTGTAAGGTTTAGAAGGGGGGTTGAATAAACCTTACCAACTTTTGGATTTAGTCCTTTTAAAATGTTCAGAGTTAATACTTCACAGTTGAGTCCTTGGTGGACAGCTAAGTTAGTTAATCAGCGGAGTTAGTCACTCAACAGACTTGACTGAGCTGTTGATAGAATAACTAAGTTGTTTTGACTAAAGACTTAACTCAACTGTGATATGTTTTCAGCGGAAGACTTAACACCCTTGAATTTTGGTTAAATATGTTTTAATGCTTGGTTTTAGCATTTTGTTGATTATCAATTGGATAGCAAATTTATCAGCAGATGTTAAAGTAATGTGCAGAAATTAAAGTGCTTTGAAATGTAAATGACATAATAAGTTTTTATAGAGGTTCAAGATGGGGTAATTCTTCTACTCCTCTCTTCTCCAACTCCTGGAGGAATCCACCTAAGTATTGATCAATATACAAAGTGGTTAACAGCCCAGATGCAAGTCTTGATCACACAGCTGACTTGATCTTTTGGGACTCGATCTGAGATGCCTTGATCACACAAATGGCTTCTCGTGCGACTCAGCTTCTTCACAGGGCAGCTGCCTTGCTACTACAGCCCACTTGCTCAAGCTTCTTGGATTTGATCACAAAGCCCTCCAAAAAGTTGAGACTGGTTCGTCTTTGAACCTTTCTACAATCCTCCGTGGAGTGTAGACCCCTTGATTCTTCAAATGTTTCCTCTTCAACTGAATGAAGTCGTCTTTCCTTCACAGGTGAGTGTTGGATTGATTTCCTTCGTAGTGTAGGCTTGAGGATTGAACTTGAATGATTTGAGAATATTTTGGTTACAGATATTGCTTTTCTTGTTCGTGTTTGTTTTCTGTTTGTCAAGGTAACCATCTTCTCTCAAATAGATTCCTAAGCCTTTTATCTTTTGAAAAATTTGCCCGTTGAAGAGATAGGCTGATTTTCAAAAGACACTTGTGGTCGTTGGTTGTCTTGTTGCAGTCCTTGAAATTGATATTTCCTCGTATGAATGAGTATTCACTTTTCGAGTTACGATCAGGTGCGATGCTTCCTATTGGTTTATTCCTTTTGCACGCTTCGGGGTAGCACTTCAAGAAAGGCAGTATGGAAGTATTACTTGTTTAAGAAATTCTCTTGACTTCTATGCAACGGATCTCTTTCAGTTATCTCGACTTGACTGCATTTCCTTGACTTCCCCAAGTGACTTCAAGTCAGCTTCCAATCATTGGATGACTCATCTGTCACTTCAACTTGAGACTTGGCTGTCTTGACTTGACTTGACGACACTTCACTCACCGCATCTCACCGCACCTTGATCGAGTTCTGTCTTCTCTTCTTTGCCACACACAAACATTGCGCACAATGAGTCTTCTTTCTATTCTCCAGTTGATTTCTTACATATCTTGGCATAGCTGACTTAACTCAGCTCGTCCAGCCCTATCTATTACAATGCAATTTACAACAAAGATAGGGTGCCAACTTTCTATTCTAAGTTTTACATGGCATTCATCAAAATCTAAAAATGATTTCCCAATAGTCATGTTTCATTCTTCCAACAAGCTTATCCTACAGGAAAAGAATTTATGCAGATGGAGATTGACCTTAGCGAGTTAGATAACAAAACATCCTTGAGCTATTACATTCGTCCTCCTAACCTCGCGTGCCACAATATCATCAATAGAAGACCTAAAAGAAATACTATCTTAAGTCAATCGCATCACAAATAAAAGATAAATAAGTCTTCTCAGTTAACAAATATCTTACAAGTGCATTTATCCAAATAAGACTACATCGACATATCAAGTTGCTCACATCAACTGATGAGCTTGAGGTGACTCTCATTAGCCTCCTTTTGTGTGCTATATATCTACACAACTTGATAATACTCATGCACATTTGCAGATTTGCTCAATTTAAATCACATGCAAAGTTTAACCAATATCTACAATCCACCAATCGATAAAATTTGAAAAAACTAGCGAAAAATAAGAGAGCAATTAAATAGTCAAACTTCATCTCAGTACAATTACGAGCGAAGCGGACATTATCATAAGTGCACTTAATATTTGTTGATACTTAATTGTCTTATTCAAAAAGGTGACATGTCTTGTCACTTCATGGATCAATTTATAGTTCTAGTTTTAGCTTTTGTCCTCGTCAAGCTGCATTATGCTTATTCCAATATTCACCTGAGTTTGTTTATGTTGGTAAACATAAGCGACAAGTGCAATGACTTGTATATTTCTCAACATTTTATATTCAGCCTCCAGAATGGTGAGTTTCATTAATAATAACACAAGCTACTAATATTCTTAATTCAGCTCAAATAATGAATCTTGACAACTAGAGGTTTTACTCGTGAGTATGCTCATATTCCAAAAAATAGAGCTTAAACTCTTTTATTAAAATTTTAAATTTACAGATTAAATAAATTAAAGGGCAAACATAGTTCTTGATCCATAAGTATATCGTCAGCATCTCAGATGCAACAATTTCGGACAAGTAAATTCTTACATTTTTAGCTTAACCAAATTAAAATGCAAAAATTTTCTTTAATTCAAAAACATATACCCAAAATGCATATTGATAAATAAGATCCCCAATATCTTTCTCCAAATAAAAGATACAGATGAAATATCTAATAAAAATAAAAAAAAAATAGAAAATGCAGTTTAGGAGTTTCTTGAACTTTCGTCAAGATGCATACACCTAATATCTTTATATGGGCTTGTTTAGGATTTATCTTTTTCTTAATTACGGTTCGAAGTAAAAGTTTGTCTAAATGAAATCTAGGTGGTTTCCAGATAATAAGAATGAGAGCTAGTCTCCTGTCAGACCGTCTAACGGATCTAAGACAGGTCTAAATATCCTACCCATTTTGCAGACCTGACCTAGATCCGTAAAAAAATAAAAAAAACTGAAGTGAAATCATAAACCAGGGCCCCCCTTCAAAAACAGAAACACCACCGTTTGTGTTTCTGTATAATCCCAGTTATAACCCAGCCAATTGCCCATTGAGCACCATTAGACTGAGAGAAGGAATGTTTTGGGTAAATTTTGGGTAATTTCATGTATCTATGCATATAGGTGGGCGTATTCTTTGATATGCGTACATATTGGAGAGTTGATAGGCCACCATTATTATGTATAATGCATAAACATAAAGTGACCGACTCAAAACCATGAAACCAGTAGACTTTGCACAGAGTTAGCCTAACTTTTCTCAAGATAACTTCCAAACTCTTGGGCTAATATTAATTCTTGCATGTAGAAAACAAAGTTTTGGAGAGGCGAGTAAGAATCCATATTAAAAGTTCGCCATCACAAATGTTGGTCACCAGATGCTTCCTAGTTAAATGCATGACAAACATCAAAGAAGCACCACTAAATTTTCAATTAAACAACTAATGATACAAGTATTAGTATAAGCTAATATTTTTATGGAGAAATACTAATACATTTTATAAGAAAAACTAATACTTTGCAGGAGCACTACTAAAATACTATCTAGGAAATCACTAATACTTTTTCAAGAAATTACTAATACTTTTCCGAGGAACAACTAATACATTTCGGGAAAAAAATTAATTATATTTAGGGAAACTACTAAAATACTCTCAAGAAAACTACTAATACTTTCTCGAGGAACTACTAATACTTTTTTGAGGGATTGCTAATACATTTTGGGAGTATATTCATGAAAAATGCTAAAATACTCTTCAGGGAGCTACTAATACGTTTCAGGAGAACTGCTAATACTTTCTAGAAGAACGACTAATACTTTTCAGAAGGACTGTTAATACATTTCTGGAGAAAAATTTAATTATAGGGGGAATTTTTTAACTACCCATTATGGATAGTGGGTATTCTTTTCTACCTATAGACATAAGAAAACTCTTTTCTACCCAATTTAACAAAAATGCCCCTCATTTAATTTGAAGATTTTAAATTTTGAAACTGAAGCAATTAATGCATACCTTGAAAATCGTGTACACTTCTCCCCAAATACACACACACCTATGTATAAAATCGTATACCCATATTGTGCCCTATCGTGCCCATATTGTGCCCATATCGTGCCAACCCCCATGTACATATACATAAAAAAGGCACGATGTATATCTACCTAATTTTAACTGAGGCAAGATATATATCGTGCCTAATTTATTTTTCAATATATCGTGCCTAATTCATTTTTCCAGAGTCATACACGCAATCAAACACAAGTCTATTAATTCAAACATACAAGTTTTGAATTCTCGTTTTTCTACCTGCTCTTACGTTTCACAAAGAAGCCAACCAATTATTGGCCATGAATATTAAAACAGAACTTTGGTTTAAATTACATTTTCAAACTGTGAAGGGAAATGAGGCACGATATATATCGTGCCTAATTTAAAATGAGACACGATATATATCGTGCCTAATTTTTATTGAGGCACGATATCGTGCCCTATTTAAAATTAGGCACGAGTATTAGGCACGATATCGTGCCTTATTTAAAATTGGGCACGAATATTGGGCACGATTTTGGTTACGAAAGAGCATAAAATGAACTTCTTGATATTTTTGTGATGAAGAAGAAGAAGAGAGAGAAAAAATGAAGAGCAAATGGGGAAAAATCATATGTATGTATGGATTTAACAAGAGAGAGAAATACAACTTACCTACTTTAAAGGCTTGCATTTAAAGCCTCAAGGGTATTGTGGTAAAAGAACCCCAAAAGTGGGTAGAAAATATAGTTTTTTATCCTACATGTCAAAAAAGTCTCTCTCATAACCCAAGTGGGTAATTCCCACCATTTGCTCTTAATTATATTTAGGGAAACTACTAAAATACTCTCCATAGAACCACTAATACTTTTTGAGGAACTACTAATACTTTTTTTAGGGACTGTTAATACATTTCGGGAATTCAGGAGAAATACTAAAATACTCTTCAGGGAACTACTAATACATTTCAAAACAACTGCTAATACTTTTTAGAATGACGGCTAATACTTTTCAGAAGGACTGTTAATACCGGTGGTCCCTGAAAACTACTAAAACACCACTACTAATATTACGGAAATACCACCGGGTCCGCGGGTCGGATTCGTCTAACAATTCAGACCCGTCTCTGACAGGAGTTTTTGTGTAAGAATGATACATTGAAATTATAACACAACTATATGGGCATGCTGCATGCAGCTTAGCAGTTTGTGGAAATGATAAAAATGAAGATGTTTATTAATTTGTTATGGATAATGAGAGAAACTGATGCAACATGATTAGTTAAGCATAGTCCATGGGTCCATATGGCTCAAAACTCCTCTGAGGAAACCCTTGTTTCATTGAGGCTTCCATCCCATGTCCTTACACAACTGATCATTGTACCATACATGCACTTCATCCAAGCAATATCTGCTATAATATTCACCCAATGATTTTTTCATGTATTTATCCAACTGGGACACATCTTTCTCCATTTCTTTTACGCTCGGTAGCATGAATGTTCCATCTAGAAGATCTGCTAACCATCGACATGTCATCTCTGAGGTAAATAGATTTGCAAAACTTTCTGCGAATCCAACAAATGCTACTTGTGGAATGCGAGGATGAACACATGCCCTGTCAATTTGTTTTATATTTCAAAATTACAAGATCGACCAAAAAAGCAAAGCATCAACAATTCAAATCTAAACCTGTAGAGCGGAAGTCTAGTAGTATCCTCCATATCCATTAAATCTCGAAAGACGGGCGATATGAAGGCGGCTTTCAACTTGTCGATACCCCTGAAACTTGTAGCAAGTATCAACAGATCAATCTTTAGAGGTTCCGTCTCACCATCTACCACAATGCCTTGGTTACAAAAGCTAAAGCGTTGTGTTTTCTTGAGTATGATACTTCCTTGCTCAACTCGGTCAAAAAATCCCTCAGGTACAGTTGCGGTTGAACAAGGTTTTGAAAAGCTATGGTTTGGCACCATGCCGTGTTTTGCAAGCCTAAGTTTCTTTCTTATATGGCTCTCAACAAATTTTGAAATACTCCATCTCTGTCAGTTAGAGTAGTTATAAAGTATCAGTTAATTAATCAACAAAAAAATGTAAAGATTTTAAAAAAAAAAGTGTAATAAGGTTCACCAGAGGGGAAAGGAATGTAGCCAGGATACTCAAAAGAATCCCTTCACCAGGCTTATGAACCAAAAGCTGGGAGAAGCAATTTCGAGACAGATATTCCACTGGAATTCCCCATGGCGAGTGAGCAGGCATATTCCAGTGCTCCGTCCTGTATAACAAAGTACATGGATGCTCCATGCCTGCAAAACCCGCTAATTATTAAGGTAAAGAAAAAGGAAAAGAAAACAGAACAAACAGAGAATGTATATGTTGAAAATAGTTTGTAATATAAGGACTTGCTTTTGAGCTTCAAAATACTGAGCTTCAAGACACTGAAGTTATATTGGAAGCTTGGTTCCCAATTTGTGAAAATGGTCGATAGGTGATTAAGGATCGGAAGTGACGCAACTTTTTAGAGCAATCATCATTCGGATAGAAACTTACATTTTGGAGGATTAAGCACCGAATGAAAAAAAAAGTCACAAGATGTGAGAAGCACCGATTTGAACAATCATCTCATTAAATGAATGATCACAATTCAAATGGTGCAACTTTTGGTGCCTCACAAATCCGTCAACGGCTTATCACAAATAAATATATATATATATATATATATATATATATAATAGCTTAGCAAGTAAATATTAACTAACTTTTGAGCATTCTTATTCTTGTAGAAACAATCCAAAAATTTGCTATTTGGTTGTTTCATTAGTGTATTGTATCCTATAAGTAATTTGCCATATACTCGGTTAGCAAGTAGTGGGGGCAAATAACACTTTAAGGAAAGTGTCCAACATGCCTTAGACTTGTTGTATTCCCTTCAAAGTTGTAATACAAAAATCTCGTGTCTTTTGTTTTTCTCCAATTTCTATTGTGTTCGATTCATACGCCCGGTTAATTCCGTCAACAATCTTAAAGTGTTATTCGAGTTTCCATGGAGTCCACTCAAGAATCCACAATCAAAGTGATGAATCAAGACTTCGTGAAGTTGGACTGGCTGGATGGCACAGGCACCAACTTTAATCGTTTGAAAGACAATTTGATGTTTTTCCTAACTGCTCTGAAGGTTGCCTACGTTCTCAACCCGGATCTTCCAAAAATCCCTCCACCAAAAGATGGCGAATCTGACGAAGTGAAGAAACAAAGGGAGAAGCGTCAAGAGGACGAAGTGTTGTGTAGGGGTCATATTCTCAACACCTTGTCAGACACCCTTTACGATTTATTCACCGCTGTGAAGAGTCCGAGGGAAATCTAGGCAACACTTGAACGTGAATATGCATCACAAAAGCAAGGAGCAGATAAGTTTTTAATTAAAAAGTATTTTAAATTCAAGCTTGATGATTCTTCTTCTCTCATGGATCAAATTCATAATCTGCAAGTGAATGTTTCAAAACTTAAAGATTATGGGTTTGAAATTTCTGAATCTATGCAAGTAGGTGCGATAATTGCTAAATTGCCTTCTTCTTGGAATGATTATCAAAAGAAATTGTTTCATACTTCTGAAATTTTAACCATATCCAGTGTTTTGAAACATTTAAGAATTGAAGAAGGTGCTAGGATTCTTAATAAGAAAGAATTTGATAATGATCCTAGAGTGAATATGGTTCATGAGAAGAAGTTTAAGAATAAAAGAAAGAATTCTGAAAATGTTGATTTTGAAGACAAGAAAAAGAAAAATAGAGTTTGCTATAATTGTGGTAAGAAAGGCCATTATAAGGCCGAGTGCAAATCCAACAAGAAGCAAAAAGTTAATAATGCTAATGCTTCTAGTGCTAATCTTGTTCAAGATGCTACAGAAATTATTGCAATGTTATCTCTTGGTACTGTGACTGAACTCCACTTGGCTACACCAACCTCTTCTAAGGATTGGTGGTATGATTCCTGATCTTTGCGATTCATGTTTGCAATGACAAGGAACAATTCAAGAATTTTGAAATTCTGGATGGACAACAAGTAGTTATGGCAAATGGTGTGAGGGCCAAGGTACTTGGTAGAGGAGATGTTCATTTGGACTTCACCTCCGGCAAGAAGATGGTACTCACTAATGTGCTTCATGTTCCAAATGTTGTGAAGAATCTTGTCTCTGCGGATATTCTTAATAAGAAGGGGTTAAAGGATGTACTAGAGTCTAATAATGTAATCTTGTCTAAGAATGGTGTATTTGTTGGAAAGGAGTATTCTTGTAATGGACTGTTTAAACTGAGTATCAATAAAGTTAATAATGTTTCTCTTTATTTGATAGATTTTTCTTATTCTTTATGGCATGGTAGATTAGCACATGTTAGTCATAGAGTTTTGAATTACATGTCTAAAAATGGATTTATCTCCTATAATGACTATGTGAATAAGAAGTGTGAAACTTGTGTTCAAGCAAAAATTACAAGATTACCTTTTCCTAAAGTTGAAAGAAACACACAATTGCTTGATCTTGTGCATTCGGATGCGTGTGAACTTAATGGTTTTCTAACAAGAGGTGGAAATAAATACTTTGTTACTTTCATTGATGATTGCTCTAGATTTGTGCATGTTTATTTGATGAAGTCTAAGGATGAAGTATTTAGTATGTTTAAAGCTTAAGTCTCTTGTAGAAAATCAGTTAAGTAGAAAAATCAAAACTTTGAGGAGTGATAGAGGTGGTGAATACTTATCTGGTGATTTTTCTAAATTCTGTGAAGATAATGGTATTGTACACCAAACTAGTGCTCCATATACACCACAACAAAATGGTTTGGCTGAAAGAAAGAATAGAATGTTGCAAGACATGGTGAATTCCATACTCTTAAGTTCAGGTTTGCCAAACAATTTGTGGGGTGAAGTTTTGTTGGCCGCCTGTCATGTTCATAATCGGATTCCTTCATTAAGGACTAAAGTGTCCCCATATGAATTATGGAAAGGTAGAAAACCAAACTTGTCATACTTTAAAGTTTGGGGTTGTATAGCCTATTATAGAGTTCCAGACAATAAAAGAACCAAGTTGGGACCTAGAGCACTTAAAAGTATTTTTGTGGGCTATGCTGAAAATTCTAAAGCGTATAGATTGCTAGATTTTGATTCTAAGGTAATAGTTGAATCAAGGGATGTTGAGTTCTTTGAGGATAAGTTTCTTAAAGATTCAATGGTGAATGTGAATCCATCGCAAGTGTCTAGTTCATCTCAAACTGCAGCTTCTGGTGAACTTAAAAGAAAAGAAATTGACACTCCTATTGAACCTAGGAGAAGTCAAAGACAAAGGAAGGAAAAAGAACTTTCTTCCGATTTTATATCCTCTCAAGCTATTTTGTTTCTAGTGGGAGGTAATAGGAACTCTCTACTTAATAAAACACCAGTTTTATTTAGTGTAGAGGATGATCCTAAAACATTTAGTGAGGCTATAAAGTCTAGAGATGCTGTATTTTGGAAAGAAGCTGTAAATGATGAAATGGATTCAATATTGTCTAACAATACTTGGATTCTAGTTGATTTACCTCAAGGTTCAAGACTGATAGGCTGTAAATGGGTATTTCGTAAGAAGTACGCCACAGATGGAACTATTCTAACTTATAAAGCAAGGCTAGTAGCTAAGGGATTTAAACAAAAAGAAGAAGTCGATTACTTTGACACTTATGCGTCGTTTGCTAGAATTACCTCAGTTAGAGTACTTCTTGCTTTAGCTTCTATATATAATATGCATATACATCAAATGGATGTAAAAACAACTTTTCTAAATGGTAATTTAGATGAGAAGGTGTACATGGAACAACCAGAAGGCTTTGTGCTACCTGGTAATGAACATAAAGTGTGTAAGCTAGTTAAGTCTTTGTACGGACTAACACAAGCTCCTGAACAGTGGCATGAAAAATTTGAATATGTATTACTCTCAATTGGATTAAGGTATAATAATGCTGACAAGTGCATTTATTCTAAATTCAATAAAGAGTATGGTGTGATTATTTGCCTTTATGTGGATGACATGCTTATTATAAGTACTACTTTAAAAGGTGTAGTAGATACTAAGAAGTATCTTTCTTCTAAGTTCAAGATGAAAGATCTTGGTGAAGTTGATACAATCTTAGGTATTAAAGTTAAGAAACATAGTGGGGGTTTCGCTCTTTCACAAGCACATTATGTTGATAAAATCTTAAAGAAGTATCAACATTTGAATGTGAAAGAAGTTAGTACTCCTTTTGATCCTAACTTTAAGTTATATGAAAATTCTGGCAATCCAATAGCTCAGCTCGAGTATGCTAGTATAATTGGAAGTTTGATGTATGCAATGAGTTGCACAAGGCCGGATATTTCATATTCTGTTTGTAAACTTGCCAGATATACTAAAAATCCTGGTAGGGATCATTGGAAAGCTGTGACAAGAGTTCTTGGATATCTTAAAAAGACTAAAGATTTAGGACTCTACTATAATAACTTTCCAAATGTACTAGAAGGTTATTCTGATGCCAGTTGGATTACTAGCATAAGTGATCAAAAACCTACTAGTGGTTGGGTGTTTATGCTTGGTGGTGGTGTAGTTTCTTGGGCTTCAAAGAAACAAATAGTAATTACACACTCCACCATGGAAGCTGAATTTATTTCTCTATCTTCAGCTTGTAAGGAGGCAGAATGGCTTAGAGATTTGTTGTTTGATATAGATCTGTGGCCTCGTCCAATGCCACCAACAACTTTATATTGTGATAGTGAGGCTACTATGTCTAGAGCATTGAATAAAGTGTACAATGGTAAATTTAGACATATAAGCCTAAGGCACATATTTATTAGAGAAATGCTTAATAATGATGTTATCACTATTGTGTTCGTTAGAACTTATAATAATTTGGCGGATCCGTTGACCAAACCTTTAGCTAGGGATTTGGTGAATTCGACAACATTAGGAATGGGATTAAAACCCCTAATCTATAATCACTAGTGATGGTAACCCAACCTTCTTCTAGTACTACCCCTAGATTGAAAGGTTTAAAGGGTAAAAACAAGTTGCTAAGTGATTGTGAGCACCTAAGTAAGTGTATACCATTCCAAGTATAAGGTGCATATTTTGTTACTCTTAAGTGAGCAGGTTGATAGTTAATTCTTAATGGAATTATTTCATAGTGTTTTATTTATGTTCAATTAAATAAAACTTGAAGTAAATTCCACCTATATGATCATTAGAAGTGGTGCCGCTTCTAGCAAAAGTTTTGGGTGATCTTTTGTACATGATTATGAACTAGAATGAGTACATGGCCGGTAATAGTGCTAAAAGTATTTTTGAATAAAAGAATGCTGTTGATGGTTCATGTGTGAAATATTTCTAATCTATTTTTGAGTGTTGGTTTAAGCAACCTGGCCACCAATTACTTAATTTAGATTTGTGAATTATTTACACTAAGGAAAAGTTTAAAACGAAAGTTACTTTTCTTATGCATGATATCTATGAGTGTTAGTTTGAAATTATATTACAAACTAAGTGGGGGAATGTTGAAAATAGTTTGTAATATAAGGACTTGCTTTTGAGCTTCAAAATAGTGAACTTCAAGACAATGAAGTTATATTGGAAGCTTGGTTCCCAATTTGTGAAAATGATCGATAGGTGATTAAGGATCGGAAGTTACGCAACTTTTCGGAGCAATCATCATTCGAATAGAAACTTACATTTTGGAGGATTAAGCACCGAATGAAAGAAAAGTCACAAGATGTGAGAAGAACCGATTTGAACAATCATCTCATTAAATGAATGATCACAATTCAAATGGTGCAACTTTTGGTGCCTCACAAATCCGTCAACGGCTTATCACAAATGAATATATATATATATATATATATATATATATATAAATAGCTTAGCAAGTAAATATTAACTATTGAGCATTCTTATTCTTGTAGAAACAATCCAAAAATTTGCTATTTGGTTGTTTCATTAGTCTATTGTATCCTAAAAGTAATTTTTCATATACTCGGTTAGCAAGTAGTGGGGGCAAATAACACTTTAAGGAAAGTGTCCAACACGCCTTAGACTTGTTGTATTCCCTTCAAAGTTGTAATACAAAAATCTCGTGTCTTTCGTTTTTCTCCAATTTCTATTGTGTTCGATTCATACGCCCGGTTAATTCCGTCAACAGTATATATATATATATATATATACACATACGGGGGAGGGTTATATAGGACCCCCTATTATATGAATACATAGGACCAAATCCAGACCACATGTCTACCTATTTCAATGGCTATTATTAATTCTGATTATTGTTAATAAAATAAATGGTAAAGTCAAAATGGGGGCAAATTAGTCCACATAAAAAATAGGGAGGTTGGCTAAATCTAGTAAATCCCATGAAAATAGGGGAGTTACCCACAATTGGTGGCATCCTTCATTCAATCAACGTCGTGTAGTTGATTTCCAAACAAATTTGATGATGTGTTTCCTTAATTCCATGTCCTAAATCTAGAAAATCCCATGAAATTTCGTCATACACATTTTTTTAAAAAAACATTCTTGATATGGCCAGAATGTTGCTTATATATGCTAAAATACTTGTTCACACGTATGTAAAATGTTGCTTAGTTTTTACTGTGTTTTAAACTCTCACATTAATAATAGTTTGTTTGAGAAGAACTATCTGTTATGCGAAAAATTAAAAACTTATACTTATATGGACTCTTATTCATTCAATCGTTGACGATTTTTTCAACCCAGAAATTTGCTTGGGTGATACTAAAATGTTGCTTATGTATGCACGTATACTTGCTTGTATGTATTCAAAAATTTTATTATGTCACCATTTGTTCTAACTCAGTACTTTGCTTAGCTATGGCTAGAGGTTTGCTTACATGTGCATACCTATATGCTTATGTATATTCTAAATGTTGCTTAATTATTTATTTTGTTTGAATCAGTTGGGATTGCACATGTGCCACAACAGCGGATTGAAATAACATCGAATTCATCTCCGAACTAGGATACCAAAATGTGACAAAAATATGACTCCAGAAGAAGGAATGAATTTTGATAATATCGACAACGGAATACCATTTAAAAATGATTCTTAATATATAAAAAAAAGAATGTGTTCCAGAATATGTTGTGACTGCTTATATATTTGTTTAATACTGCTTATTCACATATTACAAATTGCCTGTGCGTGGTTATTGTAATACTTATTACTACTATGCACTCAACTTATGTGTGACTATTATAGTGCTTTTCGAGCAAATGATTCAACATTCTTGTAAAATTTGGTTACTACAGTCCCATATGTTCAATTGTTTTATGGTGCTTAGAAATCAATTGAATTATGCTTACAATACCATCAAACCATGAAAATAATTGCTTACAAAGCAATTGAATTCTGCTTACAAAGCAATTGAATTTTGCTTACAAGGCAACTGAATTCTGCTTACAAACCAATTGAATTATGCTTACAGTATCTAAAAACCATGAAAATAAATACGACACTAACTAGAAAATGTTCATATATCAACTACGCATGTACGTCCAAACCAACCATATTTAAAATGGCTATAAAATACTACAACATTCAACATTTTGATCAAAAGTATGAAACAATAACGTTTCGTTGTGATCCTAACTCGATTTGGCAAACTCCTTCGCCCGTCCCAAAACCGACTTCCACTGCTCGTTCGTTACATCTTTTGCCATTTCCAACTGAAAATCTATCCCAAAAAAAAGACACTAGTCATTTATATAAAACATTTATTAAAAACAAAACATTTATAACCATAAAAACCAACCAAACATAAGCATAATATAAGATATGTATAAGCAGAAAACAAACTATAGATAAGCAGAATTATCAACAACAATAAGCAATTGAAAACATCAATAAGCAAACCCTCAGCCTTAGAAAAAAATATGGCAATACTAGTTACCCACTAATTTGAGAGCATAATATAAAACATAGATAAGCATAATATAAAACATACATAAGCATAATTATCAACAACAATAAGCAGTTGAAAGCCTCGTTAATCTCCCTGTCTGCTAACTTTGTTTTTTTCAACTAGTAAAATCAGTAAATAAAAAATAACAAAAAACCAACAACAGATCCTAATTATGCATTTAGAAGAACATAGATAAGCATTATTACGAAAATCAATAAGCATTTGCACATAGTTGAACAAAAACATGATCTATTTAATCAAGCCCCTCCTCAACGCAAGAAGTCATTAAAACAAATTTCATGCTATCATACGCCCCTAAGACATACCGCAACTACAAACCATCATTAAAACTACGAGAATGCAGACGACCCATGATCTAATGAAGCAAAAATTCAAACCAAATCGCAAAATAATTTTCAAAAAAGAAAAAGAAAAGAACCGCCTTTAATACCTTAGCAGGAGGCGCAAAAATCGAACCAAAAACCCCAGAAGACGAACCAGTTCTCAAAGAATCCTTAGCCCCAAAGAGATCAGAAGCAAATGAAGAACCCGATTATTTTCCTTCTTCCATTTTTCTCTCTATTTCACAAAGATATTGAGAAATCTTTAACACATATCGATGGAAATGCTCTTCTGGTGGGGTTTTTCACAATAGCTATGGAGATTGGAATTTTCACGAGATTGAGGTTTTTCTCAGAAAGATGGGGATGTGTAAAACGATTTGGGGGAGAAAAGATTTGGAAGAGAAAAGCCAAGAGAAAAGATTTGGAAGAGAAGACTTGTAAAAATCGTTCCCTAAATTATAGCAATGTGAAAAGCCACTACCAAAAATAACTTCCCCCTAATAATTGATATAAGTTGTATTTACCAAAATGTCCTTTTATCCAATAATTAACCATTATAAAATGATAAAAAAAACTGTTTAATTTAGACCATTTAAAAATTAAATCAACGCTCCAGATTTGGTCTCACGTACTCACTTAAATTACATGGACTCATATGATCCAAATCCTATATATACAATCATTGGCCGATGAGCACTCCATTGATATATCCATGCCAGATTTACGGTTCCCAACAACAGCCACTCGTTTTCCTTGAATTAATCTAGCAGCGCTTGCATGATCCATGCTGGAGTAGTCCATGGAGTGCATTACCTTTCCTTGAAACACTTGGGGCCCCTTTCCCCGAGGAAATTCCGGCATATTTGGGAAATCACTGTACATTCCCGCGCACACGATCACAAAATCAACTTGGTGAATCTGTGTGTGTAGGCTTCGTGTGTCCTGCACTGAAACCTTCCATTTTCCTTTGGGACGTCCGAAAGCTCACATGTGCCTCCCCACAATGTCCATTTCTGCATTTCTTCTTCTGATGGTCCGTTTTCATCATAGCTGAGGCTAACGACTCTAGAGTCGAGCTTAACGTATTTGAGCAAATCATGATTATGCGCGTAAGATTGGATATATTTCAAAACTTGTTTTTGGGTGGGGAAATCTTGTGCAACAGATAGTGGCCATGGAAAATCTGAGAACTGATAATATGATATAGGAGTCTGAAGCTTAGTGGTACGGCAGTGACGAAGCCAGAAATTGTGTGTAGGGGGGCCCAACTAGAGGTGTAAAGTAGTTGAGTCGAGCCGAATATAAAACTGTTCAAGCTTGTTTGAAATTTTATCGAGATTTAAAATTTGTGTTTGAGTTTCGTTTGATTATTAATCGAATCGAGCTCCAACAAGCTTTAGTCGAGTCGAGTAAAAATCAAGTTCGAGTAGCTTGATAATTTTTACACATATTTTATTATTTTTTACTAATCGAGTCGAGCTCGGCAGCCGCGCTTTACGTCTTATCGAACAAAAAAACGTGTTCAAATTTGGTTCACTATGTTAACGAACCGAGCACAAACGAGCTTTTAACGATTGCTCTTGAATCGAATATCTAGTAATTTGATTCGTTTTTCAGCCCTAGACCCAACTAACATTAATATAAAAATAAAATACAAATATATCAACTCTAAAATAAAACTATAAATAAGAACCAATTATGATAAAGTCGTGTTAATTCAGTTACATTTTAATATGCAAAAATAAATAACATAATACGATTACATCAACATATCATAACATTTATCGTATAGCGATTCATATCGATTTATACTCACCTCGAATGAATTCTTTAATGAGAATTTGATAATAAACCATAAATCATCTCAAAAGAGACAAATAGAGACACAAGAAAATAATGCCAAAAATTCGAGTTCAAGTTTATAACAGAGCAAAAAAAATGTACAACATTTTGTGAAATGTGAAAAAATGATCAAGACTCAAAGTTTTTTCCAAAATTCACAAATGGGAAGGGGGAATGGAGAATGGAGAAATTGGAAACTTTGTTACCTTTTTCTTATTTTTGTATTTTTTTTCAAGGTTATAGACTAAAATTACTAAAATACCCTTGCAAATTTTCAAAATTTAAGTGGGCCCAGTGCCCCCCTTGGCCCTAATGTGGCCACGCCCATGGTGGTACGTATGGTTTTCGTCCATACACCACCAACCTTGTTGCGGGACTCGAACACGATGGGATTAAATCTCTTTGATAAGGTGTATTTACAGGCCAGGAGGCCACTTATGCCACCTCCAATAATGCCGATCTCATTCTCACATGCTGCCATTACAATCTGATTCTGGGCTTAATTTAGAGACTGTGTTAATAGTACTGAGTGATTTCATTCAAAGTTTTGTTTTATTGTTAAGTTCATGGGCCACATTGACATGATTGATTATTTATAGATTCATGTGAGGTGTACCCCTGTATTTGAAATAGAGAAATCTCTACTTAATTAGCAGTTCTCTAGGACTTTTCTTCTTGTCATAAAGGAATTTGGTAAACGTGTTCACTTAAAGCAAAATAGCTGCAGAATTATGACAGGTCAAAAAGAGAATAAAATACAGCAGATTCACGGATCTTTGTTGCAGGATTTTCACGTCTGGGAGTAGAGATATTAAACCGGGTGGCCGTGGCTCCTAGTAGTTTCAAGCCAGACCTAGCGTGCTTCGGGCTAAACGATCTTGGGCATAAATAGGCCGGTATTAAACAAGTTGGCAATATTGGAACACATTAATTAGGGTCATGGACACTTTTGCCCCACTTTTTTGAAAAAAGACAGTTTTTATCTTTTCGGTATTTTTTGGACAAAATTACGCTCCTGCCCCTTTTTTTGGACAAATTTATGTTCCTGCCAAAATTTCTGGGCTTTTTAACATTGTTATTTCTTTGTTGTTTTAAACATGCTTCTTCTAATCAAATTTCAGTGAAAAAATAAATTTTGGCCCCGTTAAATAATCCATTTTATACTCACAATCTTATGAAAAACAAGGAATATACACATAAAATAACACATATTATATTAAAACCAGACAAAATAAAAATAATATAGAAACAACATGAATAAAAAAACACAATTCAATTTTTGATCAAATGCATGAAAACATAAAAAACATGGAAACAACAAAAAATAATATAGAAACAAACCAAAGACAATATAGAAAACATCATATTAGCAAAAAGAGCTTAAAAATATGTAAAAATTATATTTTAACATCGAAAACTATGTGGAAACAACAAAGAAAACATAAGAATAAAATTAAAAACGGTATGGAAACAACACAGAAACAACGTAAAAATTTTTAAAAACACCACATGAATAAAAAGAGCTTAAAAATAGGTAAAAATTGTATCTACACAATAAAAAATACATGAAAACAACAACAAAAAATTATTAGAACAACATTAAAAATATTATAAAACAACACAGAAACAATAAAAACAATGTACAAAACAATACATGAACAAAAAACAACATAAAAAATAGGTAAAAATTATTTTATCACTAACCCTTTATAAGGGTGTTGACCAAGGTTCGAATCTTGTGTCTTTTAGTTTCTTTGAAATTTATCTCTTCCTCTCTAACCACTACTCCCAACTTATTAAAAAAATAGATAAAATTTGTTTTGAAACATGGAAACAACAAATAAACAAATTTAAACAACATATATAACACATAAAACAATACGGGAACAAGAAAAAACGAAAAAAACGTAAGAATAATCAAAAAATATGCAGGAGCGTAAAAATAAATAGAATAGGTACAAAAATGACAGGAGCGTATTTGGTGGTATTTTTTACAGAAAAGTGGGGCAAGTATGACAATTACTCTATTAACTATTTACCGTAGTGAGCTTCGGGCTAGAGAGTCACTATCGGACTATAGGTCAAAAAATTAAAATTTATATATTTAAAATTTTAAACTCAAACATATATAACATTATAAGTTAAAGTATTCATCATAAAAAAGTCATGTATAAGTGATGAACATATGATATGTTTAGGAGTCTTTTTTGGTTTTATCTCTTAAGTGTTCTAGTTAAGTTAGGAGTTTTACTAAGGTATGTGATTGATTTCGTCTGCATGACATAGTTTTTAATTACATTTCATTAACAAAATTATAAAATTACATATTTTATGATTTAAATTTTAAATATAAAACTATAGTAATAAAAATTACCATTATATAATTATATAAAATGGGAAGAATTAATATTTTTCTCTGAAATTACTCATATGAATATAAATCAAAATTGTCAAAATTATATATTTAAGTATAAAATTTTAAAAGGTTATGCGTTGTTTATAATTATATTTCACTAACAAGATTATAAAATTAGATTTAGCATACCATTTAGAAATATAATTTATATTTGATGAGTGTAAAATATACGTGCATTTGGGGGTTTAAAATAATATATATTTGATGCATTTGCATGCATATTTAGTGTGTTTTACTTGGTTTCCCTTGTTGGGCGTGATACTGCGCACTCTTGTGAATTTTTTGCAGAAAATGGAGCTAAATTGGACAAAATATGATAGCATGTTTCAAATGATATGTAAAAAACAAGGTACAAGCAAAAATGTGAAGGAAAGAAGCATGGACGGTCAAAGAGAATTTCCTTCAAAAACGTCAAAATGCGCTAACAGTTTCAAAGACCTTTGGCGAGTTTAGTATTTTGGCCATAACATCCTCTACAAAATTGATATTAAGGTGATTCAAGTGGCTATGGAAATCTAAGAGAAAGATATAAAACGTTCATGAATACCCCGAGATCAAATTCCGATCGCACGACCCGGCCGTGTGGGATTACACGGGCGTGCGACGTAACTGGGGCTGAATTGGTCTCTTTTTCCTACTCAAACTCTGTAAGTGATCTCTCCTAGCATCTATAAAAGGGACCTAAGGCTATGCAAGAAAATATACAACTTCATACAGCAAAAACACATCAAATAACACATGAATGAAGAATAGAAGAGCTTCTGAGAGCAAAAGGCTAGGTTGCGAAGAACACCACAAGACTTTCGCATCTAGGGAGCACAAGAGCTTCGAGGGCTTGGAAGGGGAATCCATCCTAACAAGAAGGGGTTTTCTTTCTATGTCTAAGAACTCTTGTCTATGTTAATATGATGTCTTAATATTGATTCGAATTTGTCTATGAGTTTGTAATCAATGTTTGGCATATTTTTCGGATCTTAGGGGCATAATTGAAATTGTTGCTTTGTGTTAAATATGATTATTTGTTTTCTAATTAATTCATGCGTTCTATATTTGAATTCGAGTGCTTTCTTAATTGCTTTTTATTTGGCCAATAATTTGCGTGTCATACTTCTAGTTTATAATCCGGGAGGTGAGTTCTAGTAAGACAAAAATCAAATTTAGACATGAATAGATTAATGTATCGGGAGACTACTTCTATTTGTGGGGAGTACTTCAATTCAAAGATCTTTTGAGAGTTAGTAATAATTGTGATGGATCTGGAGACCTCAATTATTATTAATCTACTGTTTATATGCACAATAAACTATTTTAGGAATTTGAACCCATAGAATTGCATTGAATTGGTTTTAAAAAACTTTATTCGCATTTAATATTGAAGAAACATATTGAGATTATGTGCCTAAGGTTGCTCCTAAAGATGTTGAAAAGACTTGTGGAGTTCACAAATTTATTGTTATTTTCTTTTTTTTATTTTCGATTTTATTTAGATAAAATAATCAATTTTCGGTCACTTCAATAAAATTAGAATACGATGTTATTATAGCCTAAGTGTTTTGAGATTCAATCCCTTAGGAATACGACCTTATTTGCCATTATTCTAGAAACGACATTGTACACTTGCAGTTGTATGAACCAAAATATTTTCGGTGAACAATATTCTAATTAAATAATCTAAGCAAACTCCGTGGTATGTTTTAATTTCAAATAAAAATCATAAAGCTAAATTAAGTAAAAAAATAAATAATTAATTTTGTGAAGAAACATAGCTTGTTTGGTAAAATTAAAGACTTAAAGATCAGGGATATGTGAATTTGAAAATTGTATTTACTAGTAATAGGTAATTAAATTGATATATAATATTAATTTTTTTTTAAAAAAAAAATGACGGGCTATCGGGCTAGCCTGATTGACGTTCGGGTTGGCCCTAACGGGCTTTGGGCTAAATGGTTTAGGCCAAAAAAGGATTGAATTTTAACAAGCCAAAATAATTTTGCCCTAATTCCCGTTATTCTCAATTTAAACGCTCTGGGCTAACAGGCAAGCCCATTTAACATCTCTCTCTGAGAAAGACAAAAAAATGGGGCTTTTGACATAATTGCCCCACTTTTTGGAGACAATGACAGCTTTTTACGCTTCCCAGTACTTTTTTGGATAAATTTACATTCCCGCCCTTTTTTAGACAAATTTACGCTCCCGCCAAAATTTTAATTAGTGGCATCAAGGGCAGGTTACCAGCCATATTTGGTTTTGATTTTGGGTTAGATTTTTGCTATTATTATGAAGATGAGTCTACTATGTGAAAGAAGTTCAGTTACTCGCTCACCATTATTGGAATGTTTCAATTTCTCCTACTAGAAAGCTCGTATGTGTGCCTTTGTCAAATTCGTGGATGAAAAAGCTTCGAAATTAATTATGAATGGATAGAAACAACCAACTATCGAAAATTAGAAGAAAGAAATTGTAACAGTCAGCCTTCAAGATCGACAACTTTCCTCACAAACAAACATGAGTCTTTCCATCGCACTTTGTCCTCACTCATGCAAGTCTTTCCAGTGGACTTTGCCCTCCCCCACGTGCACCTTGGGAAGCATCTTCCCATGGGGTCAGGCATATAATTTTCCCAAGTCAAGCATATTTAATTATGGAGTTTATATATGGTTAGCGCCGGCAAAAGAAGTAGCATCTTAATAATACGAGTAATACGAATCAAGTCTTTTAAGCTCTCCTCATCTATACAATCTCTCACATGCACAGTCTCATAATCTCATCTTCTTTGGTGTGGGATCAGTTCATTTATGTTTCCCTCCACCTAAAAGCTTGCTAGGAGCCGCTCCTTGTCTGTGCCTCTCCTACACCGGTGATCACTCCCCGCACTCTTCGGCCCCGGGTGCGATATGCCCACTAGCTTCCGTTCGGTTCATCTGAAAAGCTATGGCCTTGTATGGTTATGTTTCCATGGACTATTTCTAGTTTCTAGTGTTGGAAAATGAATTTTCAGAATTTATTGGTTTTCGTGTGAAAATTGGAATTATGTTTGGATAAGTGAATGAGAATGAGTTTTATGTAGGTTTGGAAATGAGATTATATTTGGTTAAATAGTTTTGAAATAGTATTTTATGAATATAATAATTTGAAAAGTTGATAGTGGTTGAATATTTTAATTGAATATATAATATTATATTTGTAAGATTGTAGGCTAGTGGGTCCCATTAAATATATATAGTAGTATTTTAAGTAGATAAAGTTGGTAATGGAGGGTCCCACATATATAATTGGATTAAAAAATAAGAATAGTGATTGATAAGTGATGTAGGGTTGTATAGGGTTGAGAATTGAAATTGTAGGTTTGAGATGATGTTTTATGTGAAAAGTAGAAAGTGGAAATGATGATTTCCATTGGAAATTTTAGAAACAAACATGATTCCATTTCTATGAATAGTTGGAAATTGGAAATGGGGCCTTGGAAACATAAACAAACAAGGCCTATACTTTTTCCTTTCCCGTTTATCTCATGTTCCTTTTATTGAGCCAAGTTCAACTCAAACGTCTGTAAGATGCCAACGAGTTCATCAAGACGTAGGGTGTCTGTGTTGTTGGTTTCCTCAATGGTGTTGATCTTGACATTAAATTTTTTAGGAAGAGATATTATGACTTTGCACATAAGTCTTTCATTATTGATAGGATCTCCAAGGGCTTGTGCTTCATTTTCAATCTCACAAATTCTGGCATTGTAAGATGAAATATTTTCATCTTCCTCCATTCGTAGATTTACAAAATGAGTTGCTAGAAATCTCAATTTGGTTCTTCGGACACCCTCTGTTCCTTCACAATAAAGTTGCAATGCATCCCATGCATTTTTTACTGAGTTGCAATTTCAAATCACTTTGAAAAGAGTCATATCCACAACATTAAAAATAGCATTTAATTCTTTGGAGTTGTAAATAGCCACTTGAACATCGTCATTTGACCAATCTATCTTTCTTTCAAGAAATGAATTATCATCTGCATCTATTATTCTTGGAGGATTCCATCCAACCAAAATAGATCTCCAAGCTCGTTAATCGAGTGATTTGATGTAGGCCCTCATTTTCACTTTCCAATAAGAGTAGTTTGATCCATCAAGAACTGGATGACGAACCAACGAACTTCCTAAGGATTCCATCATAAAAACACTGCAAAAAAAAATACAGGATCTCACTTAATAGTGTCAAGTGTAGGTTCTTGATGCCAATTGTTAGAATTCGAGGAGTGAATTCTCTAAGTTTGCAGTGAGTATTGTGTAGAGTGTTGGCAACACTTGATGTGTCACCCAGCGGAAGACTTAACAACTTTTACACAACTTGTTTATTTTATCAAAATTAAACAAGCAAAGCATAAGAAAGAAAATGTACACTAGGTCTACAAAATTTGTACAAATATAAAAATACTTGTATGGCGCCCATGAGGCAAAAACAATATTGAAGTAGAATGTTGATTACAAAAAGAAAGAACAAGTCAATGACTTCTCTATTGTACTTGATCTTCACTCAATCTTCTACCGTAAAATAAGAGAACAAATGAACCTATACTAGATTACACTTTGTATGTCAAAATATCAACAAGAAGCAAATGATCTAGAAAGGTGTTGCAAAAGGTGAGACGTATCACCACAAAACATGCTAGGCACCTTCCTTTAAAGACTTCTTGTATAAAAGATGGAGTACTCTCTTTATTTTCTGTATTTTTCTCTCTCGTGAATCCACACAGAATTCCAGCAACTTTCTTTCTTTAAATAGGCCAACAAGTACCTGAAAACCCACCACAGAGAAACCACTACAAATATGAGTGGTTAGTAGATAATGTTCCTATAAACTAGGACCATGACTCAACTTTTTTACTTTCTCAACAAAAGAACTGTTGTAAATTCAGTTAATCATGTTCCAGCGGGAACAATTGAATCAAAATATTGAGTTTAAATTGTCCAGTTTGATAAAAGAAAAATAGTTAGAGTTTGACTAAAAAGTTATAAATTAAGAATTCTGGTTGTCTATTGCATTTTGGAGAATCATTGTTCAGTAGGAATTGTGGCTCGCATACTCACGCTGGTGTAGAAGTGCAAACCAAAGAGTTTGAATTTTACTAGGAGTCATGTATTACATTTGGAGGTGTACACGTGTATTTGAAAAAGAGAAATCTCTACTTAATTAGGAGTCCCCTAGGACTTGTCTTCTTGTTAGAAATGGATTTGGTTAACGTGTTTATTTAAAGCAAAATAGCAGCAGTACTATTATGACGGGTCAAAAAGAGGAAATAAAATACAGCAGATTCACGTATCTTTGGATCAGGATTTTCACGTCTGTGAGAGAGAAAAAAATACGTCGTAGGCTCACGGTATTCTTGATAGAAAAAGCATCTGGATATATTGTGTTCTTCAGTTAATACTTTGTTCGAGCGTCTGTTTTACAAGAGGGATTGAAGATTGAGTTTATCGTCAACATTCTAAAATTGTGTCATCTTATGCAAATATTGGGTTGTAACTGAACACAACGCGCACGTTTGACAAACAACTCGTGAACAGACTCGGATAGCGTTAGTTTATTTTCATTTATTAGTTAAACGAGCATATAATGAACAAATTTTATGGCTCGTCAAATAGACAGCAGTGAATCACCGTTGTCTTTTGAGGAAATAATCTGTTGTAGATATGTGTTGTAAAGAGGGCGCTAATAGACAACGGCTAGACACTGTTGCGATAACCATTGTAGTTTTGTAAACAAATAACAATGAAAACCGTTGGCTATCAACGTACTCTTTTACAACACAGATATCTACAATAGATTTTTCTCTAAAAGACAACGGTGCAACATTGTTTTCTATTACTTATTAAACAACAGTGAAAGCCCGTCGTCAATTAACGGCCTCTTTCGCAACACATATGTCTACAACATAATTTTTTCATAAAAGACAATGGTGAGAAATTGTTGTCTATTATTTATTAGACAACGATGAAGAAATGTTGTTTATGTACAAAATCTACAACGGATTTTTCTATTGTCCACTTATAATTATTCTTCTTGAAGTTATTTGCAGAAATAATTTTAAAATAATAAATATCACCATAATCGATCATTTAATACAACACAATAAATCCAAATCCAATATCATTGCAAATGTCAAATATTCTCGAATACAACTTAATTCAAATAAGAATCATTAATCGATAACTATAAGAGTATACCAACAAGTTAAAGAAAGACCCACGCCAAATCCACTACAAATTAGACAAAAGTTGGCATACTAAAATTAAGTAAAATGAGAACAAATGACGACGATAACCACAATCCTTGCCATCATGAAAGAACAAAATATATACAATTTGATTGCTTGTTCGTAAGAGAAAAAGTGGAAGATGGTCTTATAAAGCTCATTCACATTCCCACCTCACACCAAACTGCTGATATCCTAACCAAGCCTTTATTTCCACAGCTCTTTCACTACCTCAATACAAAGTTGTGCATCGTTGATATCCATGCCAAACTTGCAGGGGTGGGGGTGGGGTTGTAAAGATCAACTCAGCAGTAATAACAAAAGTTAGTTAGTTAGTTTTCAGCTCCAAATAGTTAGTTAGTTACATTTCAGCTCTCCCAAAGTTATTGTTATAAATAAGAATGCAAAATACAATCAATGTATTCAGTTTTGATGTACAATTTTATCATCTAATATAGAAATAGTTCTTCTTCTTCTTCAAGAACATCTCTACAACATTCTTTAGTCAATATGAATACAAATTATGAAAGTTAATAGTTGGTGGCAAAAGTTAATAGTTCACTACAAAAAAAACAGTTAATTAGCAGCGGTTTTTTTTTAAATATAGCGGCGGTTTCAAACCGCCGACAAATCATTTCGCAGCAGTTTCAAAACCAATGTCCATACACCTGTCGCGAGAGAATTTGTGGCGGTTTTTCAGAAACGTTGGAAATTGTGTATTTTAGCGGTGGTTTTTTGGCAGCGGTTCAAAACCGCCACTAATTTAAAGTTCGCAGCGGTTTAAAACCACCACGAAAATAAAACAATTTTTAAATTGTTAGTAGCGGTTCAAACCGCTGCAAATATAAAAAAAATATTTTTGCAAAAATTCTTTTTGGTATTTTGGCAGCGGTTCAAAACCGGCACTAATTTAAACTTTGCAGCAGTTTAAAACCGCCACGAAAATAAAATAATTTTTAAATTATTTTTTAGTGGCGATTATAACCGCTGTTAATTAAAAATAATATATGCTTTAATTATTTTTAACAATAGCTAAATTTATGTCATAAATTTTTATATTTTCGTGACACTTTAATATTAGAGGCATAATATCATTCAACTATAGAAAAGTCAAACTATTCAACATCATAAAAATCGAGCATTTCATCAAAGTCATTACAAACCTTCAAATGAAGTTGCCAAAAACCTTCTACAAAAGTATATGTTCTTAATACATAGAAATATATCCAACATCACGAACGAGAATGTTCATTTATATTCAACTATAGAATGTTCATTGCAAGACTGATCTTCACTTGGTATTGTTTCTTCAGTTGCTTCAGTTTTTTCATTGTGAGTCTAGGAAGATGCAAAAGATGATTGTGTCTCCACCCTTCTCCAGTTTCTCATCTTCCTTAACCTAGGCATATCTGCACATCATAATGGGATTCAATTAGACTAAACTTCAGGTTGTAATTTATCCATTGATAATATTGACTAGCAAGAAGCAAGCAAGAACCATTTTACACATTAGTTCAGTAACTTTTCTTCTGTTTATTATTTACTGCAGCTATATACCTCTCTATCTTTGAATGTGTTTATTAATAATGTAAAATGATAAGCAAGCAGAATTTGTTTATTTTCTATAACAAAGTTGGTTGAGGAGTTTCATACAGCAAATATTGAAGCTGCATATGCTTAATTATAAAGTGATTAAGTGACTAATGATAAGCAATGATAAGCATCTGTGTCAGACCACTTAAACCATCATGCAAGTAACCATGTCATTGAGTTGCTAGCCTTTCAACATCAAAGATGTTTCTCATGAGGTTTATATTTAAGGTTGCATACATGCCAAAAATCATGAATACATGCCAAAACTCTCAGTTATTCATTAACATTGAAAAGACTTTTGCAAATGCAATATATATTAATGCAGATAAAGAATTGGAATTTACCTGGATTGGTTGTTGAGTGGATGCTGGAGAAATTAGAGGAATGAGAAACTTTACTCCATCTGCTTGAACAAATGAAGATCGCACCACATACTCTTTCAGTAGAATTGCGAGGCAACTTATAGCTGTTGGAATGCCACCGCTAGGATGAGCTGGCTTCTTCAGCTGTATATGTACACAAATATGAATTGGCGGTTAATATATTATTGATTGATAATCTAAGATTTTTTTTCCCAATTGAAGGATCTTATTGGTATACTCACTAATTTATTCCCTCAACCAAGTTCATGATAAGACCACTATCCAAGCTAACTATACAATCTTAGATTTATCTTTCAAACTTAATGAGATTATCAACTCAAAAAATAGTACGGATTATTCAAAATGCTTGCACAACTTGAAAAGTTATAGATGGGAAATCATTTTCTCAACTAGCAAACTACATCATCACAATATAACCAGTATCATGCGTGCAACATGACCAACAGTCACCTCTTAGATTGGTCCATGTTATTTACCTAATTTGTTAAACAGACTTCCAAGAGTAGTTATTTAGATCTACAGAGTTGTGAAACATTTAGTTTAATTGCATGATGAGATGATACCTTTCTCCTTTGATTTTAACACATTTGATTCAGTGTGATTGTGTATAAATTTCCTTTCTTTAAAGCTAAAAAGCCGAAAATAGATATTCTGAAATTTCCTCTCAAGCATATACAACCACACTTTCCTATTTTGTACTTATCCAATTCTGGGTTTTACTAGTTCATTTATCATTTTCTGCGCAAGAGAAAGGTTTATGAAGTTCTTGCATAGTTTATATAATTCCAGTGATGGTATAGTCGGCCAAAGAATGGTAAGAGAGAGGTTTATTTGAAATTATTGGTGCTTCATTTGCAGTGATGGTAAGACATGTTATAGACTGCCAAAGAATGGAAAGAGCACAAACCTGAGCGCACAACCACACAAACAGTCCCTTCAAAAACTTCATTTACGGTTGTGATTTCCTTCTTTGAATGTGATGCCCCATTAGCAATGGCACTCTCATGAGCTTTCGACCTTCCACTGAAATTGGCAAAAAAGGGTAAGTTCTGCAGAAGACAACTAATATATTTTCCATGCACAATTTATGTCTTTGCACACCTTACTATCGAAGAAAGTATCTTACAGCTCTTCTCTTGTATAAACCATTTACCTTTCCAGAGCAATCTGCAAAAGAAATTTGAGCTTCTCATCCATTCAAATGAAAGAACCAGGGTGACAGGCATCACAATTTCAGCACATAGAGATAACGCCTACTCTAGACAAAATATTGTCCTAAGTATGTAGCAATAGATGCAAAACAGTGCTGATAATCTCAAATAGTACAAACATTGGAATTTTACAGTGAAAGCACAAGAATGGGAGTTTTATTCTCATCATTTTATTTATAAAAGGTCCAAAAAATTTAAATCCCGGGACAATTAACTGTGCACATGATTCCATCATATATAAATTGTTGTAACGTTAGGTACATTGCACACGTTAGGCCATGGAAAAGTCTCAAGATGGGAAAATATCACATTGCAGGCACAATTATGAACTTCAGACGCACACAGAGGAAGCATTTTGAACTTAAAAGATTGATATTATACCTTCCTCGCCTCCAGTTCCAAGGGCTCCCATGATAAGTTCTTCCAGAAGCTGCACATTAACAAAAAAGTGCATGAGTCATAAATCCTGTCACAAAACTGCACCAAGATGAAAACTGAAATCATCTAGGAATTTTTTCTAAATTATTTTAGTTTCACTGTATTAGGAGCAAAGGTTATAAATAAACATAAAAGATTCATGTCACTGTAAAGCATTAAAATCTGGAAACACCTTATAAATAAGTGTTATTAGCTTCCAACAAGATCATAAATAAGTCCAGTCAGTCATACTAGCAAGCAACATAAGTGATGAAGATGCAAGCACAAATTCATGTACTGAAAATCAAAACCAGAAGCATTATGTCTCAAGCAACCAAGCAAACTCCCACCAATGACCAGTAGATGGATATGATAACTTGTAATATATAGCGCCAAAAAAAAATATAGCACCTTCAGGACAGAGAAAATTCACCGTCAAAGGGCTCTGTCCTTCAGTTAGTGAAAAAAGGTATAACTGCTGCTAATTGCAAGAAGGCAGATGGCGAAGGGACATGCAAAAACTGATAAGTCACTCCAAACCATGATCAAACTTCCTAATGTTAGTATATGGAGCAATTACACATTTGTTATAGCCATAAATAAACAGCAAATATGCCTCTGCCAGGAGCAATGAAACATCATTGTGAAAGTATTAGCTCAATAAAGTAGCAAGCAATATCGATTTAAGTAGCACAATCTAAAGGTATTATTCTGACTCAACAAATAGCCTCAAGTGGCAGAATCAGAAGGTACATTTCGACTTGACGAAAACAAAAACTATATATATCACGGAACTAGCATACAATTTCCTACCTAATTTAAAGCAAATCAGTTTACCAATTAAGATACCAACTAATAGTTCCATACATGTTGAGATATTAAATACAAATCACTACATGAAATCCAGTAAACTGAAAACCTTCCAAATGCAATAAAATTTAAAAAAAAAATCAAAATAAAGCAAACTATAAAAACTAATTAGCCAGTGTAGATGTGGACAAGAATGGTAAAGTAATGTAATTTCGGTGTCTTAGGAATTCAATAATAGTCATAGTTCTTTTCTACAATTTGAACCAGAAGACAAATTAATTAGGGTTTTAAAAAAGAGAAAATCGGCAAAATATCAAAAGAGGAAATCACAAAGTAGAGGAAACAAGAAGAGTTAATGCGCGACACCATAGCAAAATAGAAATCGGCAATAACGTGCAGAATTAGAGACAAAATAGAGAGGAAAGTACCGACGGACATTGATGTCATCGGGAAGAAGGCTTTGAACGTGGGAATTGGAAGCGGAGGCACAATTTGAGTCCTCAGGGACGACCGTAGACTGCTAGATACCGTAGGCGGAGGCAGGCGGGTGGGATTGAGTCGACGGCAGAGGCAGGCGTTGTGCGGGAGAAGAGAGAAGAGTAACGACGGCGGAGGCAGGCCTTTTCTTTCTGTATAATACAAAACCCTATCCTTTTTAGGGTTCAAAGCCTTTTTTTAATAATAATTAATTAAATAATTTATAATAATAAAAAAAAGCATTCCTGGCGGATTTCACTGAACCGCAGGGAAAGTAGGCCATTATTATTTCCTAAATTCAATTTATCCGCTTAATCAGCGACGGTTGTTCTAACCGCTATTATATAACAATATATCAGCGGTTTTAGTGAACCGCCACTAAATATGTGTCACTAAACTACTATTTTTTTGTAGTGGTTGGTGACATGTGGGACATGGAGAAGACTTCGATGCTAACTAGCTATGGACCATCTCACAGATTGGGTGTCTGCTCAACAATGAATGAATGGATCGTATGAATTGTATGCATGTTACAATTGATTATAACTGCTTGTGGTGTTCTCCATTGAGTTTTTATACTCATGCCATGTTCATTATGTTTTTACTACATGCTACGGAATATGACAATTGGATTGACGACACTGAGAGATGGGTCACCTCCCTTTTCTAAAGATTTTCTTTAAAGTGTGTGTTTTATAATAAACTGAGTTGCTTTTATGCAAATCTGTTGTGTGGCTACTATTATATGATTGTACATGTATATACGTTCTGAAAGGATGGTGAATCTATTGTTATAAATGCTTGATATTTGGGTTGTTTTAAAAAGTACAGCTTTTCTATATTACATAAATTTTTTCCACGTAAGCTTTCGTTGTCAACTATATTATAATCACATAAAAGTAAGTGTTAGTGTCATTTCGGACCATGGGTTGGAGGCGTCACATTTTGGATATTTAAAATGAGTATAATTTGAAATTTTTAGATATAGTGTATAGATTATAAGTGTGTAGCTCTAATCATTGTTGAAATGTGAAAAAAAGATGGATTCAAACATTTTATTAGAACATGTCAGTTGGTGGGCTTGTTGATCGGCGTAGGCAGTAGGTTGGGAATTGTGTAGAACGTCTAAAATAATATGGTTTACATGTATGCAACTCTAACAACCTGACGTAACTTAATCGTGTAGCTCTTAAATAGTGTCAATTCATTGCCACGTACCCAATTAATAATGGCCGGAAATTTTTACATATGCGCATCACGTGATTAAATCCGATGCAATTCTCAATTATTGGTGAAAATGATTGAAATTGATTGTTTCCCAATGAATAAAGTACTAAAGGAATTAGAATATGGTATTTTTGGTCAGTGCATAAATCTTGAGGAATAAATTATTTATAATTCCACATAAGTCTCGAGCAAATTCTGACCTCCCCATAATAAAATCCAATGAATAAATTTTAACTGTTTACTATAGGATTTAGTTTTCACCAAAAATTAGCAGAACAAATGCTACTTACCATAAAATCCTGTCAGGAAACAGATCAAATCTCTTCGTGAAAAGGTTGGTTTTTTGCAAGATTTCATGGATGGTTATTCTCATGGGGTAGCCAAGACGCGGAAACCCTGAAGAGCCAAATTGCACATGCAGCTTATATTAGGCACAATAGAGGTGTGTCGTGATCCGAGATTTAATTTATCCAAATATCCGACAAATTACACCAACAAGATGATGACAAAATATATATGACACCATATAACATAAAATGATACACATATTTTGCATGGTTCAGTAAAACCCGCTTACGTCCACAATAGTTTCGGTTCTTTACTAATAAAGAATTTTTCGGTACAAGAATAATACACCCTTGAGTTTTAGGGACAAAACCACAGTAAATAAAACTCTCTTACAACCATTTTACAACCTATCAAAGAATATTTCTCAACCTCTTTGTATCACCGCAAGAGAAAAATACTCTTAGTAGTTCGTTTGTCTTATCACATTTGACTCACACAAATTGATCACTCCAAATGCCTACACTCTATTATCTCTCTTGATAGTCTACGGTTGGTTGCAATTTCCGCTCATCCCTCATGCTTTTTTATAGGCAAACTAGATTGCCAAATGCACATTAAATATACTTATAACAAAACTCCCACCTTCCATAATTAAGCTTGGTGGTGGTTCACCTAACAATATCCACCTCCAACACAAACATTTTGGTCATAAACCAGAACATTGGAACACTATTGGCGCCCATTAGTCTTCTGCACATGCAAAATCAGTAAGGTCCTACTTCCACCTGATTCAATCGACCAAAGCACACTACAAGAAAAACGCTCAAAGACATCGCTTAAAAGACATCATGTTTTAAGTGAAGCGGTGTGTATGAGCGATTTTTTTTGCTATTACACATCGTTTTTAAGAGCTGATGTCTTTGACCACCCCTTTCTTTCTTTATAACCACATGTTTAAGATCGGTTATTCCATCAGATGTCTTTGTCTACCCTTTATTTGTTTATAGCATTATTATTAACATCATTTACTTAAATTAGATGTTATAACTCAATTATTATCACTTTAAAATAAAATTAAATTAATTTTTCCCAATTTTTTTTTAAAATTGAAATTTTCCAAAACCCTTACACTTAGAAAATCTGACCCTCAAGTTTCCCCAAAAATCCCGTCGCTCACTCCATCTACCATCTTCATCTCTGTCTGTCCCTAGCTCATCTTCTCATCTTTGAAACTCTTTCCCTCATCTTGAGAAATGAAGGAAAATTAACCCCCTTGTTTTTCCCCAGCCAACGTAAGTCATCTCCATCACTGTCCCTCCATACCAACCAAAAACTCTAATCAATTTTATTTTTTTGAAAATCCCTAGTCAAACTCCATTCCCGAAAGCCCTAGTCGAAAATGTAGAGATCGTTGTTGATAAGGAGTGCAGAGCTTGTCGTTTAAGTTGTGTAGAGCTCGTCTTTGTGTAAGTATTATCTCTGGCCTTTAACTGCTTTTTATGAATACAAGTTGTGGAAGAAAGGGATTTTTCACTATTCCTATTTTTGGAGCATAAACGGAACTTTAGGAACTGATTTTGAAACCTGGAAAATATTGTTGTATATTGACTTACATTTTGTGCTTGTCTTTATAATTGCTGTTTTTTCTGTATGATAGGATGCCCTGCTATTTAACTAACTTATCAAATTTATGTCTGAATCCATGCCTTTGTGTTGATTTACAAATTTTGTGTTATTTTGTAAGATATCTGCTTGTTCGATAGCTATTCCGATCTATTTATGACTGTATAAACCAGTAAAGCCATAGTTGAACTTCAAAAACGATCATAGATAGGAAAGTTTAAAATTATAGTTGAACTTCACAAACGATCCACTTATAAGTTTGTGGTTGTTGGGTGTTTATCATAATTTCTTTGTTGTCATGAGTTGTTTTGAACTTATACCGTGTATCAGAGAGGGTATCCATGAAAAAGTGATTGTCCTCACTTTCATATTGCATGTTTCAAATAGTTTGAGATGATCTATCACTTGGTTTTTATTGACAATATCCACGTGTTTTGTTAATAGCAATCAAAGGGTGAGTACTCCGCCTAAGAAATCGATGAAGTGCATAATGAATGGGCGGAATGCTTGCTAGGATTATGTTTTGATCAGTATTGCCTCTAGTATTGTTGAATACTTAAAATTGTTAGATAGATTTATTTCGAGTATTGTATTATGTATGTCTTTAAAATTTGAATTACTTTCTGCTTTTGAGTTATAATTTTTTAATTGTATTATGCAGGTGATCAGAAGGTATAGTTGTTAGTTGGATGATTCAACTCATTTAGTTTTTGCATGAAGGCGGAGAAGTTAGCAAATTTGGAGTCTTTTGATGTTTTCTTTAAAATATTGGGAAACTGGGTATTATTAGACCATTTTGAAATTGGTATATTTATGTGCGTATTGTATATATTGATCGTGTTTTTATTCGGACTTGATGTTGGTATTTTGACCCTTTTGAAGTTGTGTAGTTATATGTATTTGTTTGGACTTATTGATACTAGTGTTATCCATTTGGAAATTATTTTGATGTAGATTGGATGAATTAGCATTAATGATATGTTGTTTCTCGCTTTGATGTTTGATGGTGGATGGTTGTTACTTGCTTTGATGATGTGATGGTTGTTTCTCCCTTTGTGAGGGAGATGATTGTTGATGCAAAATCATTTTAATAAAATTGTAGGCAATTGTTTTTAAATTAAAAAATAATTTTGTTTAGAATATTCGACATCGGTTTAAACTGACATTAAAACATATAAATATGCATTTTTAAATGTGAATGACATCGGTTTATGACCGATTTATAAAAGATTTAAAACATCGGTTTGTAACCGATTTTGTTCCTACCAAAATCGATGTTCAACACAAAACTATAACATCATTGTTGTTAGAAACAAAATCGGTTGCAAACTGATGGGTTAAGACCTTATAACATCGTTGCACAACTGATCTCAAAGATAGTCAACAACATCGGTTAAAAATTGATGACGCTTCGGAAAAAGCTAGAAAATCGCAAGTTAACAACATCAGTTTAAAAACAATGTCTTTTGGATATAACAACATCGTTTTTTGTATGCTTAAAACCGATGTTGAATGAGCATACTTTTAACATCACCGATTACGACATCGGTCGATTTTCACATAGACATCGGCAAAAAGCCAATGTCTATGATCGTTTTTCTTGTAGTGGCACATGCCCAGTCTAATCAACACCACTAGTTGACTGCCGAGAGAAATGACGTCAATACATCCTCTCGCCCAGTAAAATTTCCACACACCCGTCTTCTCCTTGGAAGCCTTTCGTCACGCTCCACTTCCAGTTTTCTTTTGAGATTACCAGATGATGCAAATTCTTATTTCCCACCATAAGGACCTTTCGGCCACGTGTGATTATCTGGACTCCACCTCTAGCTCACTCACAGCCTTTGGGATCCAACTGGGTTAGGATATTTAGATTCCTTCATATCTTTGTGACATAGGACCACACCACTGATTGATATGTGTTTTGCATGTATTTTGGGCTTAATTGTAGTTAGAATTAGTTGTTATGCATGCATTACTTGAGTGAAAAGGGCTTTATTTCTGTTTTGTGGAAAAGGTATTACGCTTTGCTTGTTTTGTAGGAATTTATTGATATTTGTAGCATTTTGGCGACAATTCGGAGCATTGCGGTAAAGGACCGCCACTACTTGAAGTAACGTACGATGTTTGGAGTTGAATCGAGAAGAAGTCAGACGAATCGGGCAAGAAACAGAAAGAAACGAGCATCTATCAGCGTAGTAGGTGCGCACGGCGGCGGCGTCGTCCATAGCACGACCCGTGCGCCACCTGTGACTGAGACTCGGCCACGGCATGATGCATGGCTGGTCGTGCGTGAAGCGCATGACCCGTGCGCCCTTCAGTGAAAATAGAGTTTGACAGATACTCAACTAGGTTTTGACCCAAAATAAAGTACAAATAGAGACGAGACGGCCACAAACGAGGACACACTAACTTTTGCCCTAGAACGCAGAGAAAAGAGCAACCTTCTGTCGAAGGATTGGAGAGATTGATCGAGATCGCAACCACACGTTTGAGGATTGAAGATAGATCGAGAGATCATCGACATCCCTGAGTTTGCTCATTCCATAGTATCGTTTATTTTCGATTAGTTAGATATGAACGTGAATAATTTGTCTATGGATTATTTATTTTCTATGTCTGGCTAAACATCTTGTGATTCCCGGGTTTGAGATTAGGTTAATGGATACTTTTATTGGATGATTAATTGCAATTGAAGTTATTGTGTTCCAACCCTATTTGAGTACTTTGTTTTAATTCTTGTTTTATCAAAACGCGTTTGGTTTAACTTGCTTTTATGTATTGATTCATAATTCGAGAGATGAGTTTGAATACTAGATCTGTGAGTACTTGACATGAATATTTGCAAGATTGAGAAGTCTGTGAATATTTGTGAGGATACTTAATCTTTTGTGCTTTTGGGAGTTGGATATCTCATGTTGAGTAGAGATGCTAGCATAGATATTCCAATCAACGTTTTACATACATCTCGAGAGAGAGGGTAAAATACTTTTGTAGTTGTCTTATAGGGAGGAATAATAATAACATTGTTTGTGATTAATCTGATAACAAAATGGGATATTAACTGAAACCATAGCCCAGGAATCCATTCATCTCCTTGATCTTTCAATCAATCTTTACTTTGTATTTTTAGGATAAATTCTTGTCTTAGGTTTACAAAACCAATTCACTCAATTTCGATCGTCTGGATAAAAATAAGGTTATTACAATCCCAGTACTTAGTACAATAATTTATTAGTCCCTGTGGATTCGACCTTGCTAACCCTATTCTATAAACTGCACCGTACACTTGCGGTGAAGCTAAAAAATAAGGCGAACAAGTTTTTGGCGCCGTTGCCGGGGACAAATTAAATTTTTAGTACTAATATTGCGATAAATAGAATTATTTTTAATTTAGACATTTTTTTTTCTTTTTATTTGTTGTTTAATTTTACTCCTACTGTGTTTGACTTGTTTTCTTTAGTTGGTTCAGGTAGTGCATGAACACTCGCTCGAAGCAAGGATAATTAGCACCGTTCATACCGGAGGTTGACGCTTTTGCTAGGCGAATTAGTGCGGCTACTAAATGGGTAGAAAGACCGCAAGAACAGGCTATGGAGGACGTGGAAGATGACAACGGAGGCAATAACGGAGTCGACAACGAAGGTAACAACAGGGCCAACAGGGTCAACAATGAATTTCGATGCGGAGGTTCCGGATCCAAGAAGCGATTCGCGATTACTTTCGCCTACAGACAAATCGCAACTATGGTGGAATTGCCAATGTCCCAATTAATGCAAATAATTTTGAGCTGAAGCCAGCATTGATCTCGATGGTGCAGCAGAATCAGTTTGGGGGTTTTCCGTCTGAGGATCCCAATTCTCATCTTGCGAACTTCATGCAGATTTGCAACACAATCACGATGAATGAGGTGACTGATGATGCTATACATTTGCGCCTATTCCCTTTCTCTTTAAGGGATAAGGCTAGAAACTGGCTAGGCACCCTAACTGAGGGGAGTGTGAGTACTTGGGATGAGATGAGTCAGAAATTCTTGTTTAAATACTTCCCACCAAGTAAGACACTAAAACTTAAAAGTGAGATCACGCAGTTCAGGCAGTTTGATTTTGAGCCACTGTATGAGGCCTGGGAGAGATTCCGGGACTTATTGAGGAGGTGCCCGCAACACGGATTTCTAGAAGATCAGCAACTTTGCTTCTTTAACAACGGGTTGATGGGACAGACGAGGTCTTTGTGGATGCCGCAGTAGGAGGCGCTTTATTGGCTAAATTTCCACAAGATGCATTCAATTTGTTGGAGGAGATGGCAATGAATAGCTATCAGTGGCCCTCCGAGAGGACTAATGTGTAAAGGGTAGCCGAAGTCACTGATTCGGACCCAATTAAGGAATTGACAGCTCAAATGACAGCATTAACAAATCAATTGAGTGTATTGACGAAGGTGACTGATGGAAACGTGGGTGCAAGTAGTGGGGGAGTTCCTCTAGATCCCATGGAGGAAGCAAATTATGTTAATAACCGGAATTTTAACAATTACCAAAACACTCCTACTCATTACCACCCGTGTTTAAGGAATCATGAAAACTTCTCCTACGCAAATACAAAGAATGTGATGCAACTACCACCGGGGTTTAATGTGACAAATGGTGTCATTAATGCTGAGGCTAAGCCATCTATGGAGGACATCTTCACCTCGTTTATGAATGAGACGAGGAACCGATTCAATAAGGATGAGGCGAAGCTGGATAAAATTGAGAATCATGTCACGCAATTGGCCAACACTATGGGATCCCAAATGAAAAATCTTAAAACCCAAATTGGCCAATTAGCTACAATTGTTGGTGGGCAGCATTAGAAAGGCCAATTTCCGAGCAACACTGAGGTTAATCCAAAGGAGCAGTGTAAATCCATTCGTCTGAGGAGTGGAACGGAATACGAGGGGCCGAAAATACCAGAAAATACTGAACAAACGCAGGGGAGCACGGCCCGTGCGCCACCGCATGGCCAGGTCGTGCGTCCTACATGGGCGGCGGTTGTTGTTCCGGGAGATGCGGAAACTGAAGCAAATGGCGATGTTGAGGCCAAGAAAGGAGTTGAGGACCATATTGTTGAACAAAAAGGGGCTCAGAAGCTTAAATCTTCCTCTAACCCTGATCTTTCTAAACTTACTATTCCCCTTCCTTTTCCCCAACGATTTCAAAAGAAAAAGTTAGATTCACAATTTGCAAAAATTTTGGATATATTTAAGAAACTGCATATTAACATACCTTTTGCAGACGCATTGGAGCAGATGCCCAATTATGCAAAATTTTTGAAGGATGTTATGTCAATGAAAAAAAGATGACTGGTTTCGAGACAGTCAATCTGACAAAGGAGTGCAGTGCAATAATCCAGAAGAAACTACCACAGAAACTGAAAGATCCGTGGAGTTTCACTAGCCCTTGTGCTATTGGTGATGTTTTCTTTAATAAAACACTTTGTGATTTAGGAGCAAGTATTAACTTGATGCTCTTGTCAATTTTCAGGCAACTTGGATTGGGAGAGGTGAAGCCGTCTACGATCACCTTATAACTTTCGGATCGATCACTCAATTATCCGAAGGGAATCATCGAGGATGTGCTTGTTAAAGTCAATAAATTCATATTCCCTGTGGATTTTTTGGTGCTGGATATGGAGAAGGACAAAGACGTCCCTTTGATACTTGGGCGTCCATTCCTGGCTACAGGGAAGGCCTTGATAGATGTGCAAAAGAGAGAACTCACATTACGGGTTAATGATGAGCATGTTTTATTTTCTCTCTATAAGGCCTTACAATTCATAATGGTGTTGAGAACTGTAGTTTCATAGACGTAGTTAAATCTAGCATTGATGAATACACAGATCATACATTGTTTAAGGATGATTTAGAATTTGGTTTGACACATTCGAGTTCGACATCGAATATGATGATTGATTTCGATAATCAAGACTTGTATGACTGTGTTTGTGCTTTAGATAATAAGCAGGAGCTACCGAGAAGCGCGAGAGGTGCGCACACGAAGAAAAACGTGCGGGAGTCAGTTCGCTGGGCGCACGACCCGTTCTCCAGAGCACGCCCTGGTCGTGCGTATGGCCGAAGCACCAGACAAAAATCCTGAAGACCACATGGCCCGTGCGCCCGAGCACGAGCAGGTCATGCGTGGGGCCGAAGTGAAGAACGAAATACCCGAAGACCGCACGACCCGTGCGTATGAGCATGAGGCCGAAGAGAAGGACTCAACCACTGAATAATGCATGGCCCATGCGTCTGAGCATGGGCAGCCCGTGCGTGAACGTGAAGAGCCCGTTTCGAACCCAAAACTCAAGCCATTACCCGAGCATCTCAAATACGCTTTCCTTGGAGCAAATAACACGAATCCGGTAATCATATCATCCCTTTTAACTTCTGCTCAACTTGATAAATTGCTTAGGGTATTGAGAAAACATAAGTCTACGATGGGTTGGTCAATTTCTGATTTAAAAGGCATAAGTCCATCGATTGTAATGCATAAAATTAGGATGGAAGATGTCTATAAACCTTCAGTGCAGAATCAAAGAAGATTGAACCCTATAATGCAAGATGTCGTTAGAAAAGAGGTTTTAAAATGGTTAGATGTTGGAATCATGTATGTTATTTCTGATAGTTCTTGGGTGAGTCCGGTGCAAGTGGTGCCAAAGAAAGGGGGAATGACTGTAGTTAGAAACGAGAATGATGAAATTATTGCGACTAGGATAGTTACTGGGTGGCGTATATGCATTGATTATAGGAAGTTGAATGATGCCACACGTAAAGATCACTTTCCCTTCCCCTTTATTGATATGATGTTAGATCGCTTGGCGGGATTTGATTATTATTGTTTTCTCGATGGTTATTCCGGGTACAACCAGATCATGATTGCACCGGAAGACCAAGAGAAGTCGACATTTACATGTCCCTATGGTACATTTGCATTTTGCAGAATGCCATTCGGACTATGTAATGTACCCGTGACTTTTCAGCGATGTATGATGGCTATATTTCATGTTTTATTGAGAAAATAATGGAGGTATTCATGGATGATTTTTCTATTTTCGGAGATTTTTTGATCATTGCTTGGATAATCTTTCTCTAGTGTTGCAGAGATGCGAGGAAACTAATTTTGTTCTGAATTGGGAGAAGTGCCATTTTATGGTACGAGATGGCATAGTATTAGGCCACCGGGTTTCCTCTGCAGGTTTAGAAGAGGACAGAGCGAAGATTGTCCCAATTGAGAAACTCCTATCTCCAACAAATGAGAAGGCCATTAGAAGCTTCTTGGGGCACGCCGGATTCTACAGAAGGTTCATTCGTGACTTTTCTAAAATCACTAAACCTTTGAGTCAGTTATTAGAAAAAGATACTGCTTCCAATTTTTCCGATGATTGTTTGTAGGCATTTGAGATTCTGAAGAAGGCTTTGGTGACAACACTAATTCTTGTAGTTCCGGATTGGAGTCAGCCCTTCGAGCTGATGTGCGATGCCAGTGACTTTGCAGTTGGGGCTGCAGGTCGAAAAGGGACAAGTTGTTCAGAACCATCTACTATGCGAGCAGAACATTAGACAGTGCTCAGCAAAACTACACCACTACTGAGAAGGAAATGCTGGCAATCGTTTTTGCGTTCGATAAGTTCCGATCTTACTTGATTGGAACTACGACGATAGTCCACACAGACCATGCGGCGATCAAATATCTATTCGATAAGAAGGATACCAAACCGAGATTGATTCGGTGGATTCTTTTATTGCAGGAGTTTGATGTGGAAATCCGAGATAGGAAGGGTTGTGAGAATGTGGTGGCAGACCACTTGTCCAGGTTGGAGCACAAGAAGGATGAGAAAGAGGGCACAGATGTAATCAAGGAGGAGTTTCCCGATGAGCAGCTCCTAATGTCAGAGGCTAAATTCCCATGGTATGCAGATTTCATGAATTATTTGGTAGCGGGAGTCATGCCTCCGGATTTATTATCCTATCAAAAGAAGAAGTTCCTCCATGATGTCAAGTTCTACATGTGGGACGACCCCTTGCTCTTTAAGAGGTGCGCAGACACTATCATCTGACGATGTGTGCCTCAAGAAGAGTGGGAGGGAGTTCTACAACAATGCCATTCTTCACCTTCCGGGGGACACTTCGGTCTGACACGCACTGCGGCAAAAGTATTACAGAGTGGTTTATACTGGCCTACTTTGTATAATGATTGCTATTTATATGTGCAGCAGTGTGATAGATGCCAGTGGATGGGGAATATTTCGAGACGACATGAGATGCCCATGACCATTGTGATGGAAGTCGAGCTCTTTGATGTGTGGGAGATTGACTTTATGGGTCCCTTTCCATCATCTTCGGGTTATCAGTACATTCTACTTGCAGTGGACTACGTATCTCGTTGGGTTGAGGCGATTCTGGCACAAACAAATGATGTGCGAGTAGTGCTGAAATTCCTAAAGAAAAATATATTCACTCGGTTTGGAACCCCGTGAGCTTTGATGAGCGATGGGGGGTCACACTTTGTGAATAAATTGATGAGCACTCTACTCGCAATGTACGGGGTTAAGCATAAGGTGGAACTAGCATATCATCCGCAAGCAAACGGGCAAGCAGAGATAGCCAATCGTGAGATTAAGCAGATCTTAGAAACGACAGTGAATATAAATCGCAAGGATTGGGCTATGAAGTTAGATGATGCATTATAGGCATATCGGACTGCATACAAGACACCATTGGGCACATCGCCTTATTAGTTGGTATTCGGGAAATCATGCCACTTGCCCGTGGAATTAGAGCACAAGGCGTTTTGGGCTGTGAAGAAGTTAAATTTTGACTTCCAAGCAGCGGGTGAGAAGAGGCTGTTCATTTGAATGAGATGGAGGAGTTCCAAGATGAAGCCTATGAGAATTCCTGGATTTACAAGGAACACACCAAGAGATGGCATGATTGAATGATAAAGAAAAGAGAGTTTTTACCAGGTGAACAAGTTCTGTTGTTTAACTCGCGTCTTAAACTCTTTCCTGGAAAACTCAAGTCTCAGTGGTCGAGGCTGTTTGTGATTAAGAAAGTGTTGAATCCTCCAAGAATTGTGGAATTGTTGAGTCGGGATGGGGAAAAATTTATGGTAAATGGCAAGAGGATCAAGCACTACCTTTATAGAGACCAAAAGGAAGAGGTGACACGCCTCACTTTGCTAGAATCGTGATCGCGTATACAAGCGTCAAGCTATAGACGTTAAATTTAGCGCTTGTTGGGAGGCAACCCAACAGTTTGCTGTTTTATTTCTTCCCATGTTTTTTACCCCTTGCTAAGTTAGGATTTTTTTTATGCTTTCATAATTTCAAGTTTGGTGCGGCATCCCGCATGGGCAGGGCGTGCGCCATGCGCATGACCCGTGCGTACTTCAGGAATTGGGATTGAACTCACGGCACCCCGCACAGGCAGGGCGTGCGCCATGAGCACGGCCCGTGGGTGTTTCAGGATTCCAAACTTGGCCTTCGGCACCCCACACGGGTAGCCCATGCGTCTGTCAGCAGAGATCGCAATAAGGTCGCGCAGAGTTCATTTTGTTTCTCACTTTCAAACACCTCTCACACACGGGCACATAAGAGCTCCTCTACCTCTCAAAATTTTCGAAGATTACACTTGAAATTTTACTGCCAATTCATTACCCACACTACTCACACATGAATTGGGGTCTCAAACTTGATTTAGAGAGAGATTTTGTTTGAAAAGAGCACCTAGGGTTTCTACTTTGCCCCTTTCCTAATTTCCAAGAATTTCGGTAAGTATTTCAAGTTTTTCTTCGAATTTCTTGTAGATTATGGCTTAGGGATATATGTGGTGCTAGTTTTGATGAATTCGCCATATTTTAGCTTGAATTATTCTATGGGGCATTTTATCAAACACTTTGTGGGCTATATGAATTGAGTATATGTGGTTGATAAAATGATGAATTGTGCATGAGATTGATTATTTAGGGTGTTAGTGACTATGATTCTCTGCAATTACATTGTTATGTAGGTTCGAGAGCTTAATGGTGATTAAATTATAGGGAAGAGACATTATGCCTTATTTGATTTAATTGTAGTGAATTCATCATGTTCTTGTTATACTTGGCATGTTCGAAATCTCACATTTGTTTTGCTAGGTACAGACTTGAACTAATGGCTGACCAAAGGAACCAACAAGGCCGGGGTAGACGCCCGAGGAGAGGCGCAACCACACGATAAGAGCCACACCCAGACAGCCCCGAGGCTTATGGGCTTCTTCTGACTGAGGCCGATGACCTAGAGAGATGGAGTAGGTTGGTCACCCACTCATTTACACCTACGAGATATGCTGACGACGAGTGTACCCGAGCTCTTGGGATACACAACGACGTTTAGCAGTTATTTGAATGGGTTGGGTGGACCGCGTTCATGCAAGGGCGGTGGCTGACTTATAAGAGGCTAGCACTTGAGTTCCTTAGCACGCTTGAAATATACCAAAGGGCAGGGAACTCCGAGCCCATTGAGATCCGGTTTCGGCTAGGCAACGAGATAAGGTGCATCTCTATCGCCCAGCTCAATGAAATTTTTGGGGTACCTACTGATGCCCCTTACAGACCAGCAGCACTCTATAGCAAGTATGAATTCTGGCGATTGTTGGTTCAGACGCTAGAGACCGGCCCGATGCTCTATGAGGCGTGCTCGTCTAAGGTCTCATCACTCCGAAACCCAGTCTTCCGCTATATCCAAAAGATCACCGCACACTCCGTCTTTGCCCGCCACAATAACGGAGGCATGCAAGTGCGAGAGCTATACCTACTGTGGTGTATGCTCACCCGTACCCCTTTTAACACTGCAGCGCATTTTGTAGAACACACCGACTATTTGAATAAGCAATCCGCGGGTACGATATTGATTGGGGGAATGATAACCCCCATTGCTCGGCATTTTCGTGTCGATATGAGCGGATTGGAGCCGATTGAAGGCAGTCAGAGAATTAATATGAATGCCCTCCGTCAAATGAAGATCATAATAGAAGAAGAGAACATAACCTTCTTCCAACAAAGGGTTGGACCTGCCTTCCCACTTTCTAATCCGCGGCTCACATCTGTGGTTGAAAATGAGACTAATTGGTTGATGAACTCTGAGGCGCATGCCAGAGTCATGGAAACCATGCTTGCGCGTAAAAGGAGGAGAGTAGCCGGGTTGCCCGATGAGGATGAATTGGCAATTAAGGCGATGGAGTATGATCGGCAAGAGAGAGGTTTTGAGCCAGGTTTTCAGCAGGGGGTTTTGAGCAAGGGTTCCAACTAGGGAGGCCCGACATACCGGAAAGCTCTCACCAAGGTGAGGAGCATGGGGGACAAGCTTATCCGGACAGACTGTTTGCTCTTAAGGAGAGCATGACACAGCACCGGGACGATTTTTGGCAGCACCAGGATGATTTTCGGCAGTACCGGGATGATTTTTGGCATCCCCAGGATGAGTTTCATGCCTTCAGAATGGAACAAGAGTAGAGGTATCAGGCCCAGGAGCAGCGGGAATTTGAGATGTTGCAGGTGATGCATCAGGTACAAATGTGGCACATCTCCGAGGTCCACTTCCCGCCGCGATCCCCACAGTGAGACAAGTCCATTCCACACTTTTCTTTGAAATTCTATCTTCTCTTCTATGCGCTATAATTTCATTCAAGTTTGGGGGGAGAGGTAGTATTTTGATTGAAGGGTGTGGCAATATTTGCATTCATATAGGTTGCATTGCATTAGATGCTTGTTTTTTATTTTAGCACGTTTATTACTTTAGCACGTTTATTGCTTTCTTAGGTTTTTATGGAGTGAGTTGACCGCTATTTTGTGCTTGTTGTGATCTTGGGAACATTTGTTGAACAGTTTATGTTGTTTTGAATTGGGTGTTGAGCGTGAGTTGACCGGGTTGAGAATAGATGATATGGAGCATGTGAATATTGAAATCATGGTTGATATGCTTTGAATTACGCAATTGCAAGCCTGTGAGCTTTTTGAGCCTTTACTGTTTTCATTATATGCAGTCTTGTTTATTGATTGAGTGTGCCATTCATGTTGATATGAATTCTAGAACTTGCTCTGGTATCTCTGTCGAAGTTACATGTTGTATGCAATTTATGAAGATGATTTCAGGCCATTTTTGTTAAGCCTTTCAAGCCTTTTGCCTACCTAATGACATTTAATTTCCCTAGTTAGCAAATATGAGCCTATTGCCTGATTTTTGATAGCCACAATTCAAGCCGTAACTTGATATATCTGTTACCCTAAACTTGAGTGTATAGTATTGAGTAAGGGGATTGAATAAGGTTGAATAGGAGGATATCGATAAGTTAGATAATGGTGTAGATGTTGGATGTTGGGAATAATAGAAGAAAAGGAGGAAAAAGAAGGATATACTCAAAAAAAGGGTAAAAAAAAATCAAAAATCGAGAAAAAAAAAATTCGATTGCCTAAGTGAGTTGGCCGGAAATGAACTTATAAGCTGAGAGTTATGATGTAAGGCGAAAGAAAGTAGAGTATATGAAAAAAAGGGAGAAGAGAAATGTGATAATAATAAAAGGTGATTGGGGGCGCATGTTTGATATGAATGAGACTATTTGATTGAGAATAAAAGATGTGCTTACCAATCTATACGCTTGAGTTTGAGTCACTTTCTCCATATTTTCCTACCTTAACCAAAGAGCCTTCATTACAACCAAAAAGAAAAATCCTTTCTGATTTATGAATTGCATACAATCGAGTGGCGGAGATGTGAGACGATTTGCAAGCCTATGGTAATTCTTCAACATTGATATGACTTGAGCGAATACACGTCCCTTATTATTCTAGAGAGGAGAGTATACACTTTATCCATGAGAGGCATGATTTAAAGTATTTTCCATGGTTTTAATTGACTTGTGCTCTGTGTTAGATATTTGAAGCTTGGTTGATTTATTGTTTGACGTCTATAGATAAACGACATGAATTGCGATGCGTTGTTCTTGATTTGCTCTTCATTACTCCCATTTGTGTTTTGTCTTGTTTATAAAGCGTTGACCGGGACTGTCAACAGTTTAAGTTTGAGGGTTTGATTGGTATGTGTTTTGCATGTATTTTGGGCTTAATTGTAGTTAGAATTAGTTGTTATGCATGCATTACTTGAGTGAAAAGGGCTTTATTTCTGCTTTGTGGAAAAGGTATTACGCTTTGCTTGTTTTGTAGGAATTTATTAATATTTGTAGCATTTTGGCGACAATTCGGAGCATTGCGGTAAAGGACCACCACTACTTGAAGTAACATACGATGTTTGGAGTTGAATCGAGAAGAAGTCAGACGAATCGGGCGAGAAATGAAAAGAAACGAGCATCTATCAGCTCCAGCAGGTGCGCACAGGCAGGGAGCGCGTCCATAGCACGTCCCGTGCGCCACCCAGAATTGAGATTCAGCCCACGGCATGACGCACGGGCTGGTTGTGCGTGGAGCGCATGAACCGTGCGCCCTTCAGTGAAAAGAAAAGTTCCTACGGTACCCCGCACGGGCTGGGCGTGCGCTAGGCGCACGACCCATTCCCCTGTGCGGGAAAACAGAGTTTGACAGATACTCAACTAGGTTTTGACCCAAAACGAAGTACAAATAGAGACGAGATGGCCACAAACGAGGACACACTGACTTTTGCCCTAGAACACAGAGAAAAGAGAAACTTGTGTCGAAGGATTGGAGAGATTGATCAAGGTCGCAACCACACGCCTGAGGATTGAAGATAGATCGAGAGATCATCGACATCCCTGAGTTTGCTCATTCCATAGTATCGTTTATTTTCGATTAGTTAGATATGAACTTGAATAATTTATCTATGGATTATTTATTTTCTATGTCTGACTAAACATCTTGTGATTCCCGGGTTTGGGATTAGGTTAATGGATACTTTTATTGGATGATTAATTGCAATTGAAGTTATTGTTCCAACCCTATTCGAGTACTTTGTTTTAATTCTTGTTTATCAAAACGCGTTTGGTTTAAGTTTCTTTGATGTATTGATTCATAATTCGAGAGATGAGTTTGAATACTAGATCTGTGAGTGCTTTACATGAATATTTGCAAGATTGAGAAGTCTGTGAATATTTGTGAGGATACTTAAGCTTTTGTGCTTTTGGGAGTTGGATATCTCATGTTGAGTAGAGATGCTAACATAGATATTTCAATCAACGTTTTTACATACATCTCGAGAGAGAGCATAAAATACTTTTGTGGTTGTCTTATAGGGAGGAATAATAATAATAACTTTGCTTGTGATTAATCTGATAACAAAAGGGGATATTAACTGAAACCATAGTCCAAGAATCCATTCATCTCCTTCATCTTTCAATCAATCTTTACTTTGTCTTTTTAGGATAAATTATTGTCTTAGTTTTACAAAACCAATTCACTCAATTTCGATCGTCTGGATAAAAATAAGGCTATTACAATCCCAGTACTTAGTACAATAATTTATTAGTGCATGTGGATTCGACCTTACTAACCCTATTCTATAAACTGCACCGTACACTTGCGGTGAAACTAAAAAATAAGGCGAACAACCACCCAAAAAACGATCTACTCCATCACCCATTTTTATTTTCACCACTCTATATTCCATGATTCTACAAGTAGAACTATTACCTAGAGACAAAGTTTATGCCCTCTGCAAATGATGAAGTGAATCAAAATAATCTTGTTTGGAGTACACATGTATTAAGCATCCAGAATCTAAAATCCACATGTCTCAAAAAAATACCAATACTTGTGGAGACTATTACTAGTCAAGTTCTGTACATTAAAGGGTGTCCAGAAATTGTGGGCTTTTTCGTTTCATTTATATTTTGATTATTTTCCAAATTTACTGGGTGTTTGATCTTGTTTTAAATTCTTGTGGAAGAGAATGTATATTTTTCATGTTTGCAACTGAATTTTGTGCATATAGTAATGAAAAGATTCAAGATATAAATATGCAATGGTTACTATTTTCCGTTGGTCCCAAGGCAACCCTTTCAGGGTAATGAAAGCATTTGGTATGTGTCGTTTATCGCTTAGTTACAGAATTGGTCTCCCAATTATAAGGAGCTCACAATTTTTGTGTTGTAAACTGAGTTAGCAATTTAGGTCAACTATGTTTTTAATTGTTCGTAATTTTGGTCCCATAATTTTTAAATTCGTGCGATTTTGGCCCCATATGTCCCAAGATGCTGCATTTATGAACCCTATGGTTGTTCCTATTTTTTTCCCCAAAATGCCATTGAATGATTGGTTTACATAGCAATTCCAGTCACGTGTAACTTTTAAAGATTGACATTTTCGGTCCTCACTCTCTTTGACCAAAACTAACCAATATTTTCCAAATTGTGATAATATTTTACTAGAAAACATAAGGCAATACAACTGATGATAATTTCTGACTCAAAAGCTATACGAAAACAGTACAAAGAACTAGAGATGACAATGGATAGGATTCGGGTAGGATTCTATATCCTCCATCCCCATTTCCATTTCTTATAATTATATCCATTCACATACCCATACCCATACCCATCATGTATTCAGTTTACCCATCCCCATACCCATCGGAGGATCGGGTATTCATACCCTACCTATACCCTGTTACCACTTATAATTGTATTTTTCAGATTTAAGTTACTTCTTTTTTTTAAAGAGAATTTGAGTTATTTAAATAAAGATATAGATATTTACTAAATTCTTAAGAAAACAATAAGGAAAAAAGAATAAAGATAAGAATTAGTCAACTAAATATTATAAAAATATAGCAAAATATTAAAAAGGATTAAACAGGAGTGTTAGTGGGTTAGTAGATTTTGGTTGGAACTTGGGGAAAAAATCTTTTTTTTTAAATATAAATAAATAGAGTTGTATAAATAAAAAAATATATGTAAAATATTATAAATAAATATATATGTAGATATATATTATATATATAATATTATTATTTAATCGGTTATCGGGTAGGGTATGGGTAGGATGTAACTAGACCCACCTCCATACCCATACCCGAAAATCCCCATACCCACGTACCCATTTATTTAATCGGGTACACAACTACCCTCCATAGCCTCCTCCATTAGGGTCGGGTATCGGATCCTCCGTCGGGTTCGGAGGAAATTGCCATCCCTACTAAGAACACGTTCCACAGTAAATTCAGCTCTAGTCTAGAAATGAAAGTTAAAGTTTGCCGCTTCTATTAGTCTATACACATGTTCGCCTTATTTTTTAGCTTCACCGCAAGTGTACGGTGCAGTTTATAGAATAGGGTTAGCAAGGTCGAATCCACAAGGACTAATAAATTAATGTACTAAGTACTGGATTATAATAGCCTTATTTTTATCTAGACGATCGAAAGTTGAAGGATTGGTTTTATAAACACTAAAGCAGAAATTTATCCTAAAAGAAACAAAGCAATGAGTGGATTAAAGATCAAATATGAATGAATGGATTCCTGGGTTATGGTTTCAGTTAATATCCCTTTTATTATCAGATTAATCAAACCAAAGTTAAATGTATTCTTCCCTATCGACCAATCACAAAAGTAATTTACCCTCTCTCTCGAGACGCATGTAAAAGCGTTGATTGGAATATCTATGCTAGCATCTCTACTCAATATGAGATATCCAACTCCCAAAAGATCAAAACATTATAAGGCCTCACGAATATTCACAGACTTCTCAATCATGCAAGCTATTCATGTCAAGTACTCATAGATCTAATATTGAAACTCATTTGTTCGAATTATGAATCAATATATCAAAACAGGTTAAACCAATAGCTTTTTGATAAAACAATAATTAAAGCAAAGTACTTGAATAGGGTTGGAAAACATTAACTTTGATTACAATGAATTCTCAAACAAAAATATCCATTAACCTACTCCCAAACCCGGGAATCACAAAGTGTTTAGCTAGACATAGAAAAGAAATAATCCATAGAAAAATTATTAATATTCATGTCTAACTAATTGAAAATAATGATATTATGGAATGAGTGAACTCGGGGATGATGACGATCTCTCGATCTATCTTCAATCCTTGAAGGTGTGGTTGCGGTCTTGATCGATCTCTCCAAATCTCCGGTGGAAGATTGCTCTTTTCTCTGCTTTCTAGGGCAAAAATCAGTGTGTCCCTATTTGTGGTTGCCTCGTCTCTATTTGTACTTTGTTTGGGTCGAAACCTAGTCCAAAACGAGTCAAGCTCTGTTTTTCCCGCAGAGGCGCACGGGTCGTGCGCTAGGGCACGCCACCGTCTTTGGGTGCCGCATGAATTGCCCAAAACTCTGAAGAGAGCACGGGCCGTGCTATGTGGCACGACCAGCTCGTGCTGGTAGTCGAACCTTGAGGCTTCAGTTTAAGGTTGAGCACGGGTTGTGCTAGGGAGCACGCCCTGCCCGTGCTCAACTGTAGCAACTCGCACTCGGCCGTTTTCTTCCATTTTTTGCCCGGTTCGTCTGACTTCTTCTTGATCGACTCCAAACTTTGTTTATCGTGTCAAGTTTTGGCGGTTCTTGATTGCAATGCTCCGAATTGTTGCCAATATGCTACAATTATCCATAAATTCCTACAAAACGAGCAAAGCGTAATCATTTTCCACAAAACAGGAATAAAACCCTATTTACTCATGTAATGCATGCATATCAACATATTCTAGCCAAAATTAAGCCCAAAATACATGCCAATCAAACCTCCAAACTTAAACCGTTGACAGTCCTGGTCAACACTTTGTAAACAAGACAACACAAATGGGGTAAAGAAAAGCAACTCAAGAACACCGCATCACAATTCATGCCATTTATCCATAGACATCAAGCACAAACCAACCAAGTTTTAAATATCTAACACGGAGCACTAGTCTATCAAAATCATGGTAAAACACTTCAAATCACGCCTCTCATGAATAAAGTGTATACTCTACTCACTAGAATAATAAGGGACGTGTATTTGCTCAAGTCATATCAATGTTGAAGAATTACCATATGCTTGCAAATCGTCTCACATCTCTGCCGCTCCTTTGTATGTAATTCACAAATCAGAAAGGACTTTGTTTATGGTTGTAATGAAGGCTCTTTGGTTAAGGTAGGGAAATATGGATAAAGTGACCCAACTCAAGCGTATAGATTGGTAAGCACATTGTTTTTCTCAAACAGTTGTTCTAATACGAATCAACTATGCACTCCCAATCGCCTTATATTCTATCACCTCTCTATTTCTCCATTCCTTTTCATACAATTCATTCTTCTTCGCCTTACATCACACTTTCCAGCCTATTTTTCACTTATGGCAGGCTCACTTTTTGCAGTCGATTTTTTTTCCGACTTTTTGTGAGTATCCTCCATTTTCTTCCTTTTCTTTCTTTATTCCCAACCACCCAACATATACACTATTTTCTAACTTCTCGATACCCTTTCATTCAACCCTTTATTCAATCCTTTACTCAATGTTATACGCTCAAGCTTAGGGTAACAGATATATCAAATTAAGTTTTAAGGCTTGAAATGTGGCTATCAAAAATCAGGCAATAGGCTCAAACTGGATAACTAGGGAAATCAAATATCATAAGGTAGGCAAAAAGGCTTGAAAGGCTTAACAAAAATGGCCTAAAATCATTTTCATGAATGCATACAACATGTGACTTTGACGGAGATACCAGAGCAAGTTCTAGAATTCAAATCAACATGAATGACACACTCCATCAATAAACAAGACTGCATAATATGAAAGCAGTAAAAGCTCAAAAAGCTCACAGGCTTGTAAGTGCATAATTCAAAGTATTTTAACCATGATCCCAATAATCACATGCTCCATATTAATTATTCTCAACCCGGTCAACTCACGCTCAACACCCAATTCAAAACAACATAAACTGCTCAACACATGCTCCCAAGATCAACAAACACACAATAGCGGTCAACTCACTCCCTAAACAACTAAGAAAGCAATAAACATGCTAAAGCAAAAAACGTACTAAAAAAAATCAAAAACAACTAATGCAACGCATACTACATGCTCTAAATGCAACTACATGAATGCAAAACGCCACACCCTTCAACAAAATTACTACCTCTTCCCCCCCAAACTTGAATGAAATTTTAGCGCATAGAAGAGAAGGTAGAATTTCAAAGAAAAGTGTGGAAAGGACCTGGATCACTGTGGGGGTGGCGGCGAGAAAGTGGCCCTGGGAGATATGCAACATTTGAATCTGATGTAGCGTCTGCAATATCTCCAACTCCCGCTGCTCCTGTGCCTGGTACCTTTGCTCCTGGGCTAGGTACCTTTGTTCCTGCTCTGCTCGGAAGGCATGGAACTCATCCTGGTGATGTCGGAAGTCGTCCCTATGCTATCGAATGATCTCCTCAAGAGCATACAGTCTATCATGATCATACTGTCCCCCACGCTCCTCACCTTGGTGGGAGCTCTTTGGAATGTCGGGCCGCCCCTGTGGGAAGCCCTGCTTGAAGCCTCTCTCGTGCCGATTGTACTCCCTTGCCTCCATCACCAAATCCTCTTCATCGGGTAACCCTGCTACCCTCCTCGTTTTTCGTGCAGTTAGGCCGTCCATGACCCTGATATGTGCCTTAGAGTTCAGGAGCCAGTTATTTTGATTGTCCACCACAACAGTGAGCTGTGGGTTAGGGAGGGGGAAAGCAGACCCGACTTTTTGTTGAAAATAGAGGATGTTCTCCTCTTCAGTTATGATCTTCATGGTGTGGAGGGCGGTCATGTTGATGCTTCGACTGCCCTCAATCGGCTCCATTTGGCGCATCTCAAACCCAAAATGTTGAGCAATAGGGGTTATCATTCCCCCAATTAATATTATCCCCGCGTCCTGCTGAGATATGTAAACGGCGTGTTCCACAAAGTACGACGCCATATTATAAGGGGTGCAGGTGAGCATACACCAAAGGAGGTATAGCTCACGAGCTTGCATACCCCGTTATTGTCGAGCGTACACTTTGAATGGGCCGTCACTTTTTGGATGTAGCGGAATACGGGGTTGCGGAGTGACGAGGCCTTGGATGTGCGTGTCACATATTGCATTAAGCCGGTTTCTGGGGTTTCAGTCAATAATCGCTAGAATTCATGCGAGTTATAATTTACAGCGGTCCTAACGGGCATCTGATGGTACCCCAAAAATCTGGTTAAGTTCGGTGATAGTGACGTGCCTCTATACATTGCCCAATCTAAATCGGATTTTCTGAGGCTCATTCCTTACTCGCGTCTCCGTAACCTCCACGGTGCTCAGGAACTCGAGCGCGAGTGTCTTAAATGTCGGCTACTGCCCTTGCATGAAGGCGGTCCATCCCACTCATTCGAACATGTGCCAAACCTCCTCATTTATCCCGAGAGCTCGGGTACACTCATCATCGGCATAGCATGTGGGTGTGAAAGAACGACTGATCAGTTGGTTCCACCTATCCAGTTCATCCTTCTCTGTCAAAGTGAGCCCGTAAGCCTTGGGGCTGTCTGGGTGTGGTGGTGCACGTGCGGCGATGACCCCCCATCCTCATCTACCTCTATTCGATCAGTTCCTTGGTTCAACCATTTGTTCGAATGAGTACCTTAAATCCCGAGAATTCGAAAAGAGTTGAAGTTTGAAACCCTAGGTGCTTTTGTACTCAAATCTTCTCTCCAAAGCTTGTTTAAGTGTGTAATTTGTGGGTGAGTAGTGTGGGGGTGAGTATGCAATTGAATTCTAAGGGAGATTTTTCGAAAATATTTATGGGGGTTTTGTCTTTGTGTAAGTCTGCGCGAGGGGGAGAAGAAATTTTGTGAAAAGAATGGCCCTCTGCCCAACTTTAGTATGTTCCAGCGGAAAGAAGCACGGGCCGTGTTCTATGGCACGGGTTGCCCGTGCTAGGGGTCGAAACTCGACCTCAAAATCCTGGGCACCGCACGGGCCGTGCGCATAGCGCACTGGCTGCCCGTGCTGGGTACGCACCTCAACTTCGATTTTCCACTTTTTTTTTGTAGGGAAAAACAAGAAAAATCCTAACCTATGAAAACAAATAAATCATAACTTAGAAAAGGGAAAAACAAACCAAGAAAACATGGGAAGAAATAAAATAGCAAAACCGTTGGGTTGCCTCCCAACAAGCGCTAAATTTAACGTCTATAGCTTGACGTCTGTTTACTCGATCACGGCTCTAGCAAAGTGAGGCGTGTCACCTCTTCCTTTTGATCTCTACTAAGGTAATGTTTGATCCTCTGGCCATTTACCATGATCGTCTCCCCATCTCGGCTCAACAAATCCATTATTCCCGGAGGATTTAACACCTTCATCACAAATGGCCCCGACCATCTAGACTAAAGTTTTCCCGAAAAGAGTTTAAGACGCGAGTTAAACAAAAGGACTTGTTCACCCGGTAAAAACTCCCTCTTCTTTATCATTCGATCGTGCCATCTTTTGGTTTGCTCCTTATAAATGCGGGAATTTTCATAAGCTTCATCCCGGAACTCCTCCATCTCGTTTATGTGCAAGAGCCTCTTCTCACCTGCTGCTTGGAAGTCAAAATTTAACTTCTTCACAGCCCAAAACGCCTTATGCTCCAATTTGACGGGCAAGTGACACAATTTCCCGAATACTAATTGATATGGTGATGTGCCCAATGGTGTCTTGTATGCAGTCCGATATGCCCACAACGCATCATCTAACTTCATGGCCCAATCCTTGCGATTTATATTTACCGTCTTCTCCAAAATTTGCTTAATCTAGCAATTGGCTACCTCTGCTTGCCCGTTTGCTTGCGGATGGTATGCTAATGCCACCTTGTGCTTGACCCCATACTTCGCAAGTAAAGTGTTCATCAATTTATTCACAAAGTGTCACCCCCCGTCGCTAATCAAAGCTCTCGGGGTTCCAAACCGAGTGAATATATTTTTTTTCTTTAGGAATTTGAGCACTACTCGCGCATCATTGGTTTGTGCCGGAATCGCCTCAACCCATCGAGATACATACTCCACTGCAAGTAGAATGTACTGATAACCCGACGAAGATGGGAAGGAGCCCATAAAGTTGATCCCCCACACATCAAAGAGCTCGACCTCCATCATATTGGTCATGGGCATCTTATGTCGTCTCGAGATGTTCCCCATCCGCCGGCACCTATCGCACTGCTGCACATATAGATAACAATCATTAGATAACGTAGGCCAGTATAAACCACTTTGCAATACCTTTGTCGCCGTACGTGTCGGACCGAAGTGTACCCTGGAAGGTGAAGAATGGCACTGTTGTAGAAATCCATCCCACTCTTCTTGAGGCATACATCGTCGAATGATGGTGTCTGCGCACCTCTTAAAGAGCAAGGGGTCGTCCCACATGTAGAACTTGACATCATGGAGGAATTTCTTCTTTTGATAGGACGATAAATCTGGAGGCATGACCCCTGCAACCAAATAATTAACAAAATATGCATACCATGGGAATTTAGCTTGTAACATCAGAAGTTCCTCATCGGGGAACTCCTCCTTAATTGCCTCCGTGCCTTCTTTCTCCTCTTTCTTGTATTCCAGTCTGGACAAGTGATCGACTACTGCATACCATGGGTTTCTGCTGCCGAACATGGAAAACTTTCTTCTTCTGGAACCCTGTTACACTGGAACATATTCTCTAGAGTTCGCAACCAATCTTCTGCTGTTGTGGGGTCTGGTGCATTTTCAAAGGTTGGTGGATTTAGCTTTCAAAATCTTTCCGCTATTATCTCGACTTGATCCGCCCTTTGGTGTGGTTGATTTATTTCTGCTCTTTGTTCTCCAGTTATATCTCTCTCATGGATAAGTTGTTGAATTTGTTCAGATTGTCACTAAATGAGTTTTGTAAGTCTATTAACGACATTATCTCGATCACTAGTTAGAATAGGTGTCTCCCCTCATTGGTTTCTATCTCCTCCATTACTCTCATCTCTAGTTCTCCCCATAACTAAAACACTATCTAAAGGGAAATCTAATAACACATGGCCAATATAATATCATGAAACATAAAATGCATCAGACAATAAAGAAAAACCTACTGGCATGGATGTGCTCCACAAGGTTTGAGTTCATGTACATGGATAGTCTACAGAACCTGTAGCCAAGCTCTGATACCACTCTGTGACGCCCACCCTTATTACTACTACTAAAAACTATTTAAATAGTACAACTCGACCACAAACTCTATTTAAAATGTGCAAAAATCTTTTTTTTTCTTTTCCTAATGAAAATTTAAAAATTGAAAATAACAAAATAACTCCTGTACGCAGCAATAAAGAGTTTACCATTTAAAAGAAAAAGGCAGTCAACCCTGTCTGCAAGTAAACAAGATGACTACATATACCAGTCTAAGACTCAAACCAGCACACTATTTACATACATTCACAATAAAGTTTCGAAAGTTATAACAGTACTAGTCATACATATAACACAACAGAAGCAAAACCAAAATGAACCCAAAAGCACGCCCGACAAGTCGTCATCCATGTACAAGATCATCAAAAACCTGCAGGAGCCAGCATGTCCAGTAAGTCCATCCAATCGAGCATCAACAGATCACCTATAATGCATGGACTACGTGAGCTAATGCTCAGTAAGCAAAAATCATGCATGCCAAAGGAATAAAACAATTTACATGCGGTGCATTCCAATATATTATGCCACTGATTCATGTTTATGCACTAATGTATTTTATTCAAAATTACTTTCTTTTATTGGGCCCTTGGTCCACCTGCTATGTACCGGAAAGAGCTCAATACAATATCATTTATCACATGGCCATAATCAAATTGATACCGCCTAGGGCCATCTCCTGGGACCAACCTGAGGTCCACCCCCTGTCTTCCCCAATGATCCCTCAAGAGTCTTCCCCCTGACGTGTCAATAAGGGCACAGTCAAGTGGTCCGCCCTCTCGTGAACATCAGAGGCACACCCCCTGTCAACCTCTATGATCCTCCAAGAAGTAACACCCACTGAGCCCCAAAACATATCATATAGCACGCCTCGCATGCCTCGGTGCACTAGCAGTGGCCAACGAAAATATTTTCTCCCAAAAAGTCATCTTGTGCATGCATCATCTCAACAATGCTCATATGTTATGCATGCACGTGCAAATGCCGATGAATGACACGCTCAATGAAATAATAATCATCACACTCCAATATCCACCAAACAACATATGAACATTAAGGTTTCCATAATGCATCCATCAAGATACAAGAATCACATTTAGTACAAATATATCAGGAAATACTATGTTCATGCATTGTAGTTGCAGATGGATTTTCACTTGCCTTTTCACCCTTTATGGTTCTTACTGAAAGTTAGAAAATTACCACCTCCTTGAGCATAGATGTACAACCCTGTAAGGTATAAATTTTGATTTCAGGTCAACAAATTTACTATATTGAATCTTATAAAAGTCCTTAACTTTTAAATATTACTTGGTAAATGCTTAACTTTAAAATATACCAATTTAAACTAGACGAATTTCTAATATACTTTGATTTGTATTCTAATGATTTATTAGTTTTCCCTTAGTGTGCAACAATTGCCCCGGGCAACTAAGTACATTACCACTGTATGAAAACCTTACTAAGACATCTTTCACACCATTTGATATGTTTTCATCTTTCATACGCACCTATATTAGCACTGATTCTTCCTTAGGTAAGAACAAAATATAAAATTCCTTTAATAAAATGAAATCTGAATGCTAATTAATGAACATCTTACAACTATATATATACCTATCATTATATACATAAATTAGATAAACATGCTTCAAATTTTCATTCCTTAATCAACATTCAGATTAATTAGTTTCATTATATATATATATATATATATATATTGTAATCAAACTAAACAAATGAAAAGATAGGGTCAAGACTAGGGGTGTTCATTTTTCGAATGGATCCGAAAATTCGATTCGGTTCGAATTCGAATTTTAGTTTCGAATTAGGATTTTTGAATTTCGAATTGAATTTCGAATCAACTCGAATCTCGAATATGAATATTTGAATTGAATAACAAATTGAGGTTTTTTTTTCGAATTCTATTCGAAAATCCTAATTCGAGGTGAAATTCGACTAAATTCGAATTCGTATTTTGATTCGAATTTATATTTCAATTTGAATTCATATTTCAATTCGAAATTTATATGTATATAGTTCACACTATACATAATTATTTATTGTATATATATAAATTATACACATGTATTTATAATATATATAAATGAATAAAACACTACTCTTTAAATTAAAATATAAAATTATAACTCTTTTTCATCTTGTTTTTTAGTTTTTGTTAGAAATAATTACACTTAATAGTATATTAAATACATTTTACATTGCTTCAAATTTTTATCTTTAGACCATATTCAAATAATCATTTTTTGTGTTAAAAAATATATTTTAGGTAAAAACTGTTTTGTTCTTACAATCTCACGTGGAGGGCATATGGTGAAATAATCTATAAGAATATTCCACCAGCTATGTCCATTGTATAGAGAAGTACAAAATTTGTGTATATACACTATACAACATACACTACACATTTATACAATATAGTCTTTGATTTTTTTCCCTTTATTTTAAATTCTTATTACAATATGCATTATATATTATACATCTGTACACTATATTACATATATTTATCTTCAGATCATATTAAAATAATAAATTATATGATAGCACACATTATATCTCTTTATCTATTTTCATACATACACTTTGTCAATTTGATACCTCATATTTGAGTATAGAAGTTATTTATCAAGTAACTAGTGCTGGTATAAAATTGACACAAAATGTTTTATTAAATTTATATAAGGGAGTTCATTATGAATTTATGATAGCCTATAGTTAAATTAAACAATGAAAAATAGTTAGTCGATAATTTGTAATTTTGAAAAAATAAAATCTGGAATTTTTCTAGGTATAGTCCAAACATATTATATTATGAATCCAAACCTTGTTCACTTCATCAATAAATTAGGATTTTTGGATTGATTCGAATTCGATTCGAAAATTGAGAAATCCAATTCGTTTAAATTCGATTCGAATTAATCGAATTAGGATCGAATTTCGAATTGAGGTTTAAAATGTTCATTCGATTAAATTCGATTCGAAGAAGTCGAAGAATCCGGAATTCGATTCGATGAACACCCCTAGTCAAGACACTTACTAATTATCTCCTTCACATGCGAACCCATGCTATCTATATTTTCTCTCTGGCTCCGTCATCCCGGTGTGTGCGATTTTGTTACTTAATCATATTTATGATCAATATCCATTCAACCTCTTAAGTCAGAGATATATGTATATGCATATTAATATATTCTATACCCACCTAGTTAGATAATTTAGATAAACATATATAGTTATAAATAGTCGGTAGGTCAATACCTCCACAAGATACCATTTATTATTTATTTGAACTATTTAATATTTATATGAACCACTTAATTGGTATATTATTATAATATACATATAAGTGTGATATTTATCCTTAGCTAATGGTAAATGACGTGTAGGCTAATCCTCACTCCAGTGCGGCGGTTAAGAAGTGAGAGATAGGTCAATTCTTTGTTTCTATCCATATGCAAAATATATATATATATACATTATATTTTAAGGTATAGAATTACCACATTTTTTTTAATTATTCATAAGGCCCTGTCTCATTTTCTAATTATAGTTTTGGCCCTCATGTCATTTACCACATATAGTCTAATTGTATCAATAACTTGACACCTAAATTTGCATACATCGGTACGAAATCGACCAATCAAGTTAAAAAGTCAAAGAAATATTATCGTATAGTTGCCTTCAAAATAACTAATAAGAATGCAATATAAGATAACTTGTCAATAGAAGTGCAAATAACATAAAGGCATGAACTATATAGGCCAAGTGAGTAGTGAGGGACTCAGATATTACATTCTCCCCTCCTTATAAAAATTTCGTCCTCGAAATTTGGTTACTGAAATAAGTCAGGATACTTAGCTTTTATTTCATCTTCTCTTTCCTATGTAGCTTCCTCTACTGATTGATTTCTCCAGAGTACTTTAACTAATGAGATTTCCTTATTTTTTAGCTTCTTTACTTCTCGTATCAAAATTTCTACAGGTACTTCTTCGTAGCTCCAATGGCTTTTAGTTCTACTGGTTCGTGTTTCAAAATATGAGATGGGTTTGAAATGTATTTTCTCAACATTGAAACGTGAAATACGTCATGTATTTGAGACATTGATGGTGGAAGGTCAAGTCTATAGGCAACATCATTGATTCTTTCAGTAATATGAAATGGACCAATGTATCTAGGACTAAGTTTTCCTTTCTTTCCAAATCGCATTACCCCTTTCATTGGTGCCACCTTTAGGAATACATGGTCTCCTACGGAGAATTCTAGCATTCTTCTTCTTTGATCTGTGTAACTTTTCTGTTGGCTCTGAGCAGTCTCCATCCTCTGTCGAATTTGTGCCATAGCCTCTAACATTTCTCGAATCATGTCTAGGCCTAAGAGCTTCCTTTCACGTATCTAGGACTAAGTTTTCCTTTCTTTCCAAATCGCATTACCCCTTTCATTGGTGCCACCTTTAGGAATACATGGTCTCCTACGGAGAATTCTAGCATTCTTCTTCTTTGATCTGGGTAACTTTTCTGTTGGCTCTGAGCAGTCTCCATCCTCTGTCGAATTTGTGCCATAGCCTCTAACATTTCTCGAATCATGTCTGGGCCTAAGAGCTTCCTTTCACCAATCTCGTCCCAGTGGATCGGCGATCTACACTTTCTACCGTACAATATTTCATAGAGAGCCATCTTGATTGTGGCTTGATAGCTATTGTTGTACGAGAATTCTATCAAAGGTAGATATTTACTCCATTGTTCAGGGAAATCTAGAACACAGGCTCTAAGCATATCTTCTAAAGTTTGTATTGTTCGTTCTGATTGCCCATCAGTCTGAGGGTGATAAGCAGTGTTGAACGATAGTCGTGTTCCTAGAGCTTTCTGTAGACTCATCCAGAAATTAGATAAGAATCTAGAGTCTCTATCAGAAATAATGGATAGTGGCACACCATGAAGTCTAACCACTTCCTGTATATAAAGTTGTGCATATCGGTCCATGGAATAGGTTGAGCAAATAGGAATAAAATGAGCGGATTTGGTTAATCTATCTACGATCACCCAAATAGCATCGTGTCCCTTGACAGTTTTGGGCAAACCTATCACAAAATCCATGGTTATCCTTTCCCATTTCCATTATGGAATAGGCAGCGGTTACAACGTTCCAGCAAGCCTTTTGTGTTCCGTCTTTATTTGTTGATAGATTAAACATTGTTCCACGTATTGTGAAATATCCCTTTTCATAGCTGGCCACCAGTAATGAATCTTCAAATCTCTGTACATTTTAGTCGCTCCTGGATGTACAGAATATGGCGTTGAATGCGCTTCTGCTAGAACATTCTCTCGGAGATTGTCCCTATTGGGTACGTATAATCGTTCTTTAAATCGCAGCACTCCATCCTCATCTATCTTGAAATCAGAAGACACTCCCGAAGCAATATCTTCCTTCACTTTAACATAGTAATCATCACCTTGTTGTTCCTGTTGAATTCTATCAAGTAGCATCGGTCGGAGTGTTAACGCTGCTAACTTAACTTCTACAGACCCAAATGATACAATCTCTACGTTCATTTTCTGAAGATCCATTAACTCTGGTTTCCGAATGCGAATCGCAATTTCATTGCTTTGTGTTCATTTCCGGCTCAACGCATCTAATACAACATTGGCTTTACCAGGATGATAGTTGATCACACAATCGTAGTCCTTCACTAATTCTAACCACCGTCGTTGTCACATATTTAGTTCTTTTTGCATGAAGAAGTACTTTAAACGCTTGTGATCCGTGTGGATCTCACATTTTTCCCCATATAAGTAATGTATCCATATCTTCAGAGAAAATACGAATGCAGCAAGCTTTAAATCATGCGTAGAGTAGTTCTTTTCATAGTCCTTCAATTGTCTAGACACATACGTAATAATCTTACCATTTTGCATCAATTCGCATCCTAGACCATTCTTTGACGCATCACTATAAACTACAAAACCTCCAGTACCTGATGGAATCGATAGAATAGGTGTTGAAGTCAATATGTTCTTCAGTTCTTGAAAGCTTTATTTGCATGCTTCCATCCATTTGAATGAGATACTCTTTCTAGTCAATTTTGTTAAAGGCGAAGCAATCTTGGAGAATCCTTCCACAAATCGACGATAATAACCAGCTAACCTAGGAAACTACGTACTTCTGAAGGATTTGTAGGTTGTGGCCAATTATTTATAGCCTCGACTTTTCTTGGATCGACCGAGATTCCTGCTCCGGACACAACATGTCTTAAGAATACTACCCGATCTAGCCAGAATCCACATTTCTTAAACTTGGCATATAATTGTTTTGCTTTCAGGACCTCTAGTAAACTTCTCAAGTGTTCAACGTGCTTCTCTTTAGTTCCAAAATTACTTCGAGTAGATCAAGATATAACCGATAAAACACAATAACAAATTTATCTAGAAAGACTTTAAATACATGATTCATTAAATCCATGAAAGTCGATGGGGCATTCGTTAACCTCGAATGGCATCACTAGGAATTCATAGTGTCTATACCTCGTGTTGAAGGTTGTCTTGGGTATATCACCTTCTTTTATTTTAAGGCCGATGGTACCCGGATCGCAAGTCAATCTTCGTAAATGGCCCGCACCTTGAAGTTGATCGAACAAATCATCGATTCGAGGTAATGGGTATTTATTCTTAATTGTAACTTTGTTCAATTCGGGGTAGTCGATACATAATCTCATTGTACCATCCTTCTTTCGCACTAATAGGACCTATGTGCAACCCATGATGAGAAGCTAGATCTAATGAAGCATTTATTAGCAACACTCAACAATTGTGTCTTCAGTTCTTTCAATTCAGATGGAGCTATGCGGTATGAAGCTTTAGAGATTGAAGGTGTTCCCGGAAGTAAATCAATAACAAACTCGATCTCACGATCGAGTGGTAATCTGGGAAGATCATCTGGAAATACATCGGGATTTTCTCGTACTATTAGAACTTTATCAAAGGCTGGTTGATGTTGTTCGTCGATGCTCATGACATTTGCTAGGTATCCTTCATAACCAACATTCAGTAAACGTTGTGCTTTCAGTGCTGATATCGTTGGAAATCTAAAGTAGGTCGTGATTCCAACGAAGGTAAATGGATCTTCCCTTGGGGGTTGAAATGTCAATGTCTTTTTCTAACAATCAATTATGGCACTGTACTTTGACAAACAATCCATGCTCAAAATTATATCATAATTCATTGGTAATACTATAAGATCAACATAAATCTCTCTATTTTCTATTGAAACAGTGCACACTTTCAAAATTTGATTGGTTTGCCTTGAATCCCCATACGAAATTATAACGTTGTAACTAACCTTCGTAATATCTGGTGTTCTACCAATCTCTTCACATACTCAGTTGATGCAAATGAATGTGTAGCTCCTAAATCAAATAGTACTAATGTTGGAACATCATGGATAAAGAGTTTACCTATCACCACCGATGGATTTATCTCAAAGATCTACTCTTGATGGTAAAGACTAGATTAAACATTTTGTTGCCTTATAGGCTTTGGGTTTTCCATGTTCTAGCGAGATGAACAACCTTCCCACACACAAAACATCTTCTAGTATTTACCAAAGATCTTCAAGTATGTCGAGTCTTGAACCTAGGCAAAAAAATAGTGTTATAGGTGCCTTACTCGATCAACTCTTTGGCGCTTAACTTGTTTCCATTGTTGTTGTCCTTGACGTGGTTGAAAGTTGGGTTTTAACATGGAAAACTTTCTTCTTCTTGAAATCGAACCCCAAGACCGAACATATTCTCTAGAGTTCGCAACCAATCTTCTCATTCTTTGTGGGTCTGCTGCATTTTCAAAGGTTGGTGGATTTAGCTTTGAAATCTTTCCGCTATTATCTCGACTTGATCCGCCTTTGGTGTGGTTGATTTTTTTTTCGCTCTTTGTTCTCCTAAGCTTATATCTCTCTCATGGATAAGTTGTTGAATTTGTTCGATTGTCACTAAATGAGTTTTGTAAGTCAATTAACGACAATATCTCGATCACTAGTTAGAATAGGTGTCTCCCCTTATTGGTTTCTCACACTCCATTACTCTCATCTCTAGTTCTCCCCATAACTAAAACACTATCTAAAGGGAAATCTAATAACACATGGCCTATAATATCATGAAACATAAAATGTATGTATAATAAAGAAAAACTTTTTGCATGGCCGTTTCCAAAGCTTTGAGTTCATGTGTGGATAGTCTCACAACCCCATAGCCGAGCTAATACCACTATCTTGACGCCCACCCTTATTACTACTACTAGAAACTATTGAAATAGTACAACTCGACCACAAACTCTATTTAAAACGTGCAAAAATCTTTTTTTTTCTTTTCCCTATGAAAATTTAAAAATTGACAATAACAAAATAACTCATGTACGCAGCAATAAAGAGTTTACCATTTAAAACAAAAAGCCAGTCAACCCTGTCTGCAAGTAAACAAGATGACTACATATACCAGTTCTTCAAACCAAAGACACTATTTACATGACATTCACAATAGAGTTTGAAATTTATAACTTTGTTAAAGTCATACATATAACACAAATGGAGAAACCAAAATGAACCCAAAAGCACGCCCGACAGGTCGTCATCCATGTACAAGATCATCAAAAACCTGCAGGAGCCCCAACAGCCTGTCCAGTAAGTCCATCCAATCGAGCATCAACAGATCACCTACAATGCATGGACTACGTGAGCTAATGCTCAGTAAGCAAAAATCATGCATGCCAAAGGAATAAAACAATATACATGCACCAATGTATTTTATTCAAAATTACTTTCTTTTACTGGGCCCTTGGTCCACCTGCTATGCACCTGAAAGAGCTCAATACAAAATCATTTATCACATGGCCATAATCAAATTGATACCGCCTAGGGCCATCTCCTGGGACCAACCTGAGGTCCACACCCTGTCTTCCCCAATGATCCCTCAGGAGTCTTCCCCCTGACGTGTCAATAAGGGCACAGTTAAGTGGCCCGCCCTCTCGTGACCATCAGAGGCACACCCCCTGTCAACCTCTATGATCCTCCAAGAAGTAACACCCACTGAGCCCCAAAACATATCATAAAGCACGCCTCGCATGCCTCGGTGCACTAGCAGTGGCCAACGAAAATATTTTCTCCGAAAAAGTCATCTTGTGCATGCATCATCTCAACAATGATCATATGTTATGCATGCACGTGCAAATGCCGATGAATGACATGCTCAATGAAATAATAATCATCACACTCCAATATCCACCAAACAACATATGAACATTAAGGTTTCCATAATGCATCCATCAAGATACAAGAATCACATTTAGTACAAATATA